>JANRGV010000075.1:29144621-29180451 GCA_024734035.1 Alethe castanea | reverse complement strand
TCTTGCTCTGTATTTGCCAACTAAACATTCAGGTTCTTTTTTGTTCTATTCTATTCTTTATTACAAAAAAACAAAAAACAAAACAAAACAAAACAAAACCCCAAAAAAACCCAAAAAACAAAACAAAACAAAACAAAACAAAAATAAAACAGAAAACAAAAAAAACCCAGCCCAAACAAGCAAAAAATAAACCAAAAAAATAAACCCAGAATACCATGAACTTGATCCTACCCAGCCTGAGAAGACACAAGCACTGACATTTAGGGGTCTGCCAAGAACCTCTCCTCAATCGGTCCAGTGTCAAGGAGCTAGATAGATTGTGTCTTTGATGCAAGCTACAGGAATTAATAAAGGAGATAAACACACCTGGAGAGATGGATTCCCTGAAAGTGACTGAAAGCCACCTCAGGGCTGTTCTTTTTCTTCAGGTGCCTGATTTAAAATTATGAGAGCATCACTGAAAGAGAGGGTGGTGGGAACTGTCTGGTGAAAACAGGACTATTGCCACTGCTAGATCAGGTCAGACATAGCACTGTCTAGATTGATTTTAAAAATCTTCAATTCCAGCACATTGCTGTGTACCTGTTATCATGCTGCATCTCTCTTTCTCAATGAATAAAATGTCACAGCATTTTTAAAAGTTCTTGTTCTAGTGAATCCTGTTGGCTTGTACACATCCAGGCCAGTGGGAGTCAAGGTGACCCTTTCTAGCAGGCAGAAACAGCACACAGGTACAGGCTGTAAACATTGGAAAGCTGCCGTGTCCACTCCCAGAATATTTGATATGAGGAGGCAGGAATATAAGAGCAGTTATGTTGGGCTGGGTCACAGGGTGAATACCCAGCAATAACTGCAGTGAATGCTTTGGGGAGAGTATAAAAAGAGAGTGACATATTGTTACTGGGGTTAGAAAAGGAGTTCAAATGTTTCCCTTTCTACAAGACAGGAAGAAAATCATCACCAGTATCACAAACAGAAACACTTAAGACTGTCCTGTGCCCTGTATGCACACGTGCATGTGGCAAATGAAATCCCACGAAGAAAAATTTTGGAAAAGAAAAAAGGCAAGGAGAGGAAAGCCATCATAGCTCCCAATATTATTATCAGAAAACTCCCCCCACAATCCACCCCTCCAAAGCATTCACTTATCTTTGCAAAGCCTATACAATGAGTTATTCAGCTCTAAGAGATATCCTCTGAGTGAAGTGATTTATCCTGGATCTTTCAGCTGTGCACACACAGGTACCCACAGGATACCTTACTTACCCGGTGTATTCTGAAAGTAAGTTTGTAGGAAAATACAATGTTTGCTGCCCAGGAACAGAGACCCTGACCTGGACATCTGCAATTTAAGGGAAAAAAAGAAATCTTAAAGCTCTATTTTAGATACTGATGCCCAGAAACTAGTCAAGAAAACAGTACTCCATAGTATAATGCCTATAGAGCAGGTATTTGTTAATTCAATGCCAGGAGTGGGGGGATAGCTCCACCACAAACTCAGTTGTCCATTCTTTGCATGCTACTAGATTTTATACTTTTTTATTTAATGTGCACATTTTACTCTCCTAACCTTTATATTACAACATAGTTTCTAATTACGTGATAATCCAAGTCCTTGTAGCACATGTGTGGTTTCTGCTCGAGGTGGTCATCAGCCTCCTGGTGCTCGTTTCTGATGAAGACTCAGAAGTATTCCTCGGGCTTGGACTTTTCAACTCTGTTTTCTGCACATCCTCTGTAAGATTGTCTGCTTAAATAGTCAGTGGTTAGCTTTTGCAGTCAGCTTGTTCTGCTAAATTTGCTGATTTCTAAAAAGTGCTTCATTCACATACCCTGTTACAAATAACTACTTTTTTTTTCTGCATAGCTACAGCTTTTTTGCATAGCTAAGCATTATCTCGTTGCCTTGGCATCAGCAGCAAAGTGGGTAAGACTTGATACAGGGCAAGGGTAGTGAGACAAAACACAGTCTTGTGTTGACAGAAAGTGCTGGAAGAGAGGACAGCCATGATGGTCCAAACTGCATGGATATACCCTGAGAGGTGATGACCATATGGAACTCCAAGATGAGTTAGAGTGAAGAGGAGAGGAGGTTAGGAACTTCATGGCAGAGAGGGAAGAACCAGATCCTTGAAGAAGCTCTCTTTGCAGCAGGATGAGGTAATAATGAACAAACATTCTGTGAGAAGACCCTATGCAGAATAGCAATCATGAGCACCTTAGGGAAACTGAGAATCTTGATCTATTTTTGCATCAGAATGCAAGAAAAGGTGGGCATGAGAGCTACAACATTGGTCATGTGACAAAAGGCAAACCTGGCCTGGTAAGTGTGATGAATGGAGTTCTTGCTGTTAAACAATATGCTTATGACCAGGGCAAGGAAAAGTTTACTTCAATTCCAAGACATACCAAACATGCCCATGGATTTTGGGATGAAGATGCTCACACGGAATAATTGATTTAAACTTGACTGAGTCTTCTCTTCCAAAAGCTCAGTGCATATGGGCTATTCTCTACACTGTCATTCCTGTTGAATCTTTACAGACTTTTGCTTTTCTGATGGGTCTTTTGCTTCTTTTTCTCTTAGTCTTCCCATGCTGCTGTCTCTTCTTCCTTTAAATTCTTTCTCTTTGTGGTTGCATTTTTCTACAAACACCTTGGAAATTTTGTCTGAGCTATCTTTACTTTCTGAGGAGTTGGCCTGATTTACTGAGTTTATTCATTAAGACTTGCTCTTCTTCCCCATCTTACCCCCTCTCCCTTGGTGTAATACTGTCTTTTTCTGCTGTTTAATGTTCTTGATTCCTGGTGTAACCTATGTGGATTGTTTTTGACCACATCTTCTTTTCTGTCTTCTGGTTTTTGTCTGCTTTTTTGGTTGAATTCAGTGATACCATGTGCTTCAAGTAAACAGAATAGGCCAATTTCTTGCCTGTATTTTCTACTTCTAGTGCCTGGTCTCAAGACTCTTATCACTATGAATACTTTAGGTTACTGGTATCTGAACAGATGCCTTTATCTGCCTCTTTTTTAAACTGAACGGTTAGGATCTTTTAAATTATTCACCAATGTTAACCAATATTAGAGCAGAAAAACCTCAGTCAACTAAGTAATTTTCTTTTAAATGAGTTTACTTCATTGAAATGCAACTCATAAAATGTCGTTATTGCAAAAAGACTGGTTCTCAAACTTTGAGAGAACTTTAGTTTTATGGTATTAAATGTCACATTACTTTCAAAAATGTTTAGGATGGTTTTCAATTCCTTTAGGTACTCAGCCACCCTTCACATTGCTGGATTTGAGAAGAGTGATAGGTTTTTAGCTTTTTGACTATGTAAGTGTAGTCTTTACAGAGATTATCTAAACTATAGGTATGAGCTCAGATGAGAGATTTTAGCATTCACATTTCCCTTTGATTAAAAGTAATCTGAAGCTTCCCAGGGGCTTAGAGGAGTGTGTTCTTGTGCCATATTTCTGGTACATCTTGGTTTGGTAGTTAGTTGCTGTCACAGGGATAAGTTGGGCTGTAACTGTCCTCACTCCAGAGGCTGTCTGGGTGTGAATCAAAGTCCCACTCACTCTCTCTGACTTTTCCTGCAGTGGATGATGGGTGTCATTCAGCAATTAGCAATAAAAGATGACCATGCAGAAATAATATTAGAAGTAGAAAAGAGGGCTTCTAAAGAGTCAGTTCTACTGTGCCATCAGGTTGCTTTTCTCTGCCAAACACATCTTCATTTGAATGAGGTAAAGCACAGATAGGTAAATAGTGGGCATGGTTTGAGACAGACTTGGTGCAGGCCATTGATTTCCATCTCAGTATCACAATGGTAACCTTGGCCTAGTGCTTGGCTTGAGAAAGTGCCCCATGGAATGAAGAAGAATATGGGCAAATACCTCATGATTGGTCTCCTGTCTCCTGTCAGTTGCAAGAGGACTGATCTCCTGTCTAGAGGAGATCTAGCTGAGAAGTTACAGCTTCTTTTATGCTAAGTTGGTGTTCAAAAATATCCATTATCTCCTGAAAAAGATTGGGGAGTTTTGTTGTGCTCTTAGAAGGTGATGCAGCCCTTGAGCAGGTGATCCTGATCCTTTCATGCTACCTGAGTAGTGGTTCATAAACAAGGTACTTAGTCTGCAGATGTCCATCAGGTGAGGGGGTATTATCAACTAGCAGAGAAATCATGGAGGTGCCTCCAGCCTCATACAGGCAGGACACGTGATGGAGCCTGCCTGGCCATCCCAGCCCTTCTAGGCTGCCATGAATTTCTTCTGCTGCTGTCATTTGAAATCTTGTGTGCTGGAAGGCACCTCCAAGAGTGCTGGGCACGTACATCCAGGTGAGACAAGGTGTGATGATAAACACCCTGGGAAAAAGGACACAAAGGTGAGGAGGCTTAGTGCTCCTCTGGGTACCATCACAGCCACTTGAAGTGGATGAATTATCTTGGCATAATCTGCATAATCTGGAGACTTCATACTGCCTGGAGCCTTATGCTACACACACAAGGGGTTTGCATTCAAACAGCACGTGAATGCAAAGTCTCACCCTGAGAAATCCCTCTTTCTCCTTAGGGAAAAATCCCTCTTTCTCCTTCCTCCACCCCCACCCCCAGTGCTGTGCAGCACAGGGAGATCCCTGCAAGCACAGGCTGTGCACCAAGTCCAGTCAATAAATGATTTGGTTGAAGACACAATATTTACAGGCTCTCAAGAGGCTCATTGTAAAAATCTGTGAATTAATTAATGTATAATAAGACAGCACAGTATCTTCAAGGATTTCTCGTAGCCTTCTCCTGGTGCTTAGGTTAATATTTCTCTTTGCAGCATTCATCTCCATATATCTTCTGTAATGTGGTGGAATCACAGCCTTGGAGAATTTTTTCGAATCCTAGTTGCCAGACAGCTATAGACCAATTAATCTAGAAGTATGCACATTTGGGGATAATATTCTCTTGTGACTCAGCAATGCAACAGATGGCAAAATATTTCATATTTATTTCCATTCCTTTCCATTTCTATATTGGAAATGAACCCAGACATTTTTTTTTTTTGACAGTCAGACAACATCTGTTGAGAACACTGTCAGCTGAATTACAACCTCGCTGGCAGGTAGTGGGGTAGACAGCATGAATTACTTTCAGCTATTCTGTATGTGGTTTAATCTCTTCCTCTATTACATTATTTTTGTTATAACTGCTGGATTTATGGATGTTGACTAGCTTTACATTGTATCTCTGAGAGCTTAAGTTTAGTCATACAAAGATCTGATGCATTAAGATGCTGAGCATTAAGTTGTGATATCAGTGGATTTATTTGTACTCATTCCTTAGCCAAGACCAATTAAAGGAAGAGATATTTTGGAGGGAATAGGCCAGGGTCTTGGAGGAGATGCACTTCACTGCCGTGAAAGGAACTCAAGTGTGGGAGTGACTTGGAGGATTTAGTCCCAGGAGCTGGTGTGATCCAGACATATCACAGTCTGAGATATCTGAGCTGAGCGAGAGGCTGCCAAGTGCTCTCTCTCCTGGTGCAAGCAGCATACTAGACTTCTGGCAGTTCCCAAACAAAATTTTTCCTGGAGAAGCAGGTGTGGAAGTTGGGGCCTTCCATGGTGAGAGGATGAGGAGCTTGAGCACTCGAGGAAGCCTGATTTGAGGGAAGGGATTTGGTATTTTTGGGCAAAGATCAAAACTCCTGGAGCAGCAGAATTAGAAGTTTCATCTAGCTTGTTGTCCTGTGTCTTGTATGCCTTATCTCAGTGCAGTAAAGTCTATTCTTGCCTTCCTGAGCACTATTCATACTGCCAGTCTACCTCTGCAACAGTCAATTCTCCCTCTGATCTATTCCCCCTCCACCGTACTCTAAGCTCTCTTACATTTTTTCTGCTGTTGAGCAAGACATTGTGTGTGATGATCAGAGACACATACATATTAATTTTCTAGAGAACATATGGCTGTGTACTGGCCATCTGCTGCCAAACAGATTGAACAACAGCTGAGTTCTGCTGTTTCCATCAGACATTTCAGATTTTCAGCAAATACTTGTGAGTGTCCTCTAAGATGTCTACTGTCTGCCAAATACAATTAGGGTAAACTGATGGACAGATAGGACAGACAGGGTAAGCACAGTTGTGGAAAACTAGGTTAAGAATCACAACAAATAAGTGAGTAATGAGGGAAGTATTTGCAAAACATTAGTTTAATTCCTTGGGTTCTGTGCTATATTTTAAATGACTTTATTCTGCTTCCTCTTTGGGATAGGAATTAGATGTTCTTCTCTGTTTGTTTGGTACTTAACATAATTTGTTCACAGCATACACATGAAGTCAGACCAGTTACATCCACTCAACCATATGCATATGTATGTGTATTTATACACAAGTGTACAAAGGTATCCAAACCCAAGGGTGATCTCTGCTGTTAGTTATTAAAAACTTGAAGCTTTAAAAATGTTTAAAGTTTCTAAACAGGATAGCTCTGTCAAGCTGGATAAAAGTAGAGTGTACAAGTAGAAAAAGTGGAAAATACAGGCTTAAGTGATGGGTTTAAGCAAAGAAATACACCAATGCCCTGGTGCCTGTCTGTGGGTACTGGTCTGGGTGCCTGGCAAGTGGCAGACTGTATGTGACAAGGGCATGACAAGTTGTTGAGCCTCAGGGGAGGCTTGGTGAGTGCCCCAGTCTGTTCATGACAATGGGGAAAATTCCACAGAGAGAAAAGGGAAAAAAACCAACCCCCAACAGACAAGCAGAAGATAGCATGGAGTACTGCTGGTTCCTTTTGTGGAGTGAAACTAAGGCACTGGTGTTTGCCAGGAGCTGAGCCTGATGATAGAGATGACTCGTAGGTCAGAGCTCTGGATGTCTTGCCTTGTGCTCTACCTGTGAACTCTTGCCAAAGCTTGGAGGAACTTTATGTTCTGCAAGGCTCACTTGTGTAAAAATAAAAACCCAAGCAAGTATTGTTTCTCCAAATTTCTCAGTAATACTGAAGTTTGCTGCGCAATCGTCCCTGCATAAAGGATCAAAGACCTCTGTACATATTCAAGGCCTCCATTATTAAATGATTCTTGTTATTTTCCAGTGGCTCCAGTGATTTAAATTAGACCATACATTTCAAGAAACCCCAGAAATTACAAATTTTACATGGAAAAATTGGATGCCTGTTTGGTCTCTCTCCTTGTCAAAAATGGGATTTCTCGTTGCTTAACAGAAGGTTGTTTAATTCCAGGTGGAAACTGCAAATAAATACTTAAACATGTTCAATAAGGCACTGCCACCAAGTAGCCAACTAAACTATAGATTTAAAGCTTCTTGAAATATGCTAAAATATGGTATTTTTTCTTTTCTTTTTTCTTTGGTATCAGAGTATGGCTTGACTTTTATTACTGTTTTACGCAGCACACTGCAGTCTCGTGGCCACAATCTGGCCTTTAATGAATCTTTTTTGAATTTTGCTCATCAACTTTTAGCAAGATGTTATTTGTGTGGAAAGCATTTCAGAAACAAGGGGGAATTTTTTGTCTTAGATGTTATTCTAATTGAACCATGGTTACAGCTCTTCACAGATACTTCCTTCTGCTGTTGTTTTATTAGGCTGTGAACATTTTAAGACAAAAGGTGGTGCTTCTTTTAACCAGGAAACACAGCACTGTTTAAATTTTGCAAAACAAAGAAGCCCAATGAAGTTCAGAAGCCTGCATGGCCACTGACCACCTGCTTACATGGTCTGTGGGTGAATCACTTGCTGATCCAAAATCACCTGAGGCAAAATTTTCCTTTAAAGCTGACGCAAATATCTTAGGATGCAAAACCACATTACTTCTTTAATAAATTCTCAATTTCTTGTCCAAAACCTTTGAGGTACAGTGAACTACCCTCATGACAATAAAAGTGCAAAAAATAAGCTTCATGATGCCTTTGTCAGCCCCATTAGGGTGGGCATTAAATCTCAGATTTGGTACAGGGACTATGAGATGCCTGCTAGATGGACTCTTCCATATACACTGTGTCTACAGGTGAGTTATTGTAATAGGAGTATCACATTTTACATCTGTAGTAAAAAGATAGAAAACAAAATAAAATTATATTAAAAGCCAGTTAAAAGGGTGTTCCACCTCTTCCTGAAGCAGAGGGGAAAACTCTCAGTAGTCAGGGGTAGCTGGAAAGGATGGAGATGCCATTAATAAAATAACCCTACAAGGCTGAAGGAGAAAAGCATGCATGAAAAAGCTGCAGAGCATGAAATCCAAACTCCATTTAGCCTGTTGAAATCAATGTCTTGTCTTCCACAGGAAATCAGTAGAGCTGGAGGACTTAGCACTACCTAGATAGTGTAAACAAAAGTAGCAATGAAAAATAGTGTGGATCAAGGGGTGACACTTACAGATCTTGCAGCTAAGGTTTAGGGAGTTGCTGCAGACAAGTGTGTCCTTTTAATTGCCCTTCTCACATCCCTTAGATAAAAACAATGCAGAGGAGTAATCTCAAGAGGAATATAGTTCTCTCTAAATGTGAAAGATATTAAGCAAACATTTTTCTGCCCATAGAGACTATAAAACCTCTTCTCACTGTAAAGTTTGCGTATCTCCTGTTTCTGTACTTATATGAAGAAAGCAAAGGCTAACAGAAGTTTAAGAATCACATGGGAAAGAGCTTCTTTAGTCAGTGGAGATTTCAGACCATGGGAAGCCTTCTGGACCAGGCAGAATGTGAAATATTCCCTTGAGTGGGCTTGCCCTTTGTTATGCCTTTCCCAGACCACTTGTTGACAGCAATTTTGTCATATCAGAACATGGCTGGAATACGGTGATTTTACCAGAATGTAACCAAAATAAAATCACTGTGAGGATGATTTGTCTGTGCTCTGTCAATAGTTACCATATCTTTTTCTTTCTTATCTTTCCTATATTGCTATGGAGAGAGATAAGTTCAGTCTGTGAGGGAGGTTGCTTCACACAAGTTGGGTGTGAGGCAATGCAAAGCAAAGGCTCAATGGAATCTGTAGCAAAGAACAGCAGGCATCACTGATGTGGGATTTCTCAGGTATGAAGCCAAAATGTAAAGAGAAACCAGTTTCACTTACATTCTTCCAAAAGCACTTAAATACAGTAAATTGTGTGTAGTGTAAATTAGTAATGTTGTGATTTGGAGGAGCAAAACCCCAGTAAGAAGAGTGGCTGAGAACAGGTGAGGTTGGAGCTGATGAAGCACTGAGGAAGTTAGAGGAGTTTCTCTTGTTGTTGTCAACCTGGGGAGTGAAGTTATCAACGTGACATTTCTCATCTGTACTTCAGGCTTGTTAATTTTTCATTCTGTTTTATTTGTTCTTACAACAAATTAATGTGTCATGTCCAGTGGGACAGTCTGGAGTCTTGCCTGTTACTGCCTGACCAGCTCAAATTGCCACTGACCTGCCTCGTACTCCTGTAAGGAATTACAGCAGTACAAAGCAGATGCAAAGCTCTGAATCTCCACACCTTCCTGCATGACTATGAGGTGAAGTCAAGGTGGAAAAGAAAGATGCCCTTCATAGACTTCAGCTGACTTTGCAGTTAGGTCGGAGGAAGAAATAGGATATGTGCTGCCTGACTGACATTGTGGAAATAACCCTGACCCTGCCAACACTTGTACCTGAGCCAGCCTGTCTGCATGTGAACTGTCCTTTAGAAATTGCTGAAATTTTTTATTTGTTCAGAGAAAATATGTGTTTGATGGAGTGAACCAAAATGGCAATTTCAGGTGTTAGTCGACTCCCCTCAAAAATTTAAGAGACAAGGCTGTGGTTCTGCCTCCTTGCTTCATCTGGAAGAGCAGGGAAGTCATGTGAACTGACTTCAGGCAGTAGCTGATGCAGAAGATCCTCTGGAAGCTGTCTGATGCTGACTGTTCTCCCATGGGATTGGTAAGAGCACTGTGCTTGCTGTGGTGTGGTGAGAGCCAAGGTCTGTAGGAGCCATGGTCTCTGGAGTGCCCCATTTACCTCCAGCATGATGATACTTCTGTAACACAGACAGACAGAACTGAATGTAGGGACACAAATGTCTGAGCTAGCAACCCATACAAATTGAGCTCCTTGCATTAAGCAAAGAAGCTTTAAATTGCACAGAATTCACGTTGTTGTCTGCTTCAATTTTCAGACATAACTGTAGAAGTGGTTTTAATGCCTTACATATTGAACAATCACCATGTATCCTTCAAAGTTCTGTTTCTGTGCCTGAGCTACTATTTCTGGGCTATTTGGGATTAAGTCTGCTTTGTGCATGTTTAAAAGTCAGTATGTGCAGATTAGAATGAGAAATACATGAAATGTGGAGGTGTTTAGAATTTCCATTTCATTTCCACCTTAAATGTTCAAGTATTTTAAAATTATAATTATTTCACCTCAATTATTGCACCTAACGTTAGAGAATCAGACTGAAGACAAAAGTTTTTTTCAAAGACTGTATTTGCCTTTTTTTTCCCCTTTCCCTAGCTTGAGATATCCTTCTGTTAGAATGTGGTGTAGGATTCCCTTTATGACATTCTGGTGCATTGTTGTGAAAGGAATTATCATGTTGCAAATTCAATAACCTCCCTTCAGGATCAGTTCACAAGAAATCATAGGTCATAAAGGAACAAAACCTTGTTAAACTTAATATCCTCAGTAACAAAGCAGGAAGGGCAAGAGGACTTCTAAAAATTTCATAGGTTTTGGTTTTAATCAGCTTTGAAAATTTTGATCTAATTTGAAACGTGAGTTTCAGATGATTATCCTGCTTTCTGTAACACAGAAAGTTTGTTCATAAGGTGAAAATCCACAGTGTGCCAAGACTCAGCTTAGAGAATGTTTTTATGGCTATCTAATAAACTTTGAAAATATGGGTTTATAATGGAAATACTGACTGACTTCTTACTCTAACAAGACTGGTGGATGCTGCTGTAATGTACTGTGTAATTTATAGGAGTCACCTGTTAAGCCATCTGGGACAGAAAGTTTCCCAACTTCTAAAATGCTGGTAACTGGATTAATGTTATAAACTTCATCTTACAATGATACCAAATGCATCTATGCCAGCCCATCGTATTCTTGGGCTGTCACTTCATATTCATCCAAAAAAATTAAAAAGAGCTTTTTAAATTACCCCAGCATGAGTAGTAGTGTAGGTATAGAAGGGTGATGCTGGTGCTTTGATTTATTGTTTATAGGTGTCATATGGAGTGAGTCCTGGGGTGAAACAAAAGTTTCTGTTGTTATTCCTCAGATAGGGAAAGTGCTGGGGTTTTTTAAAAGGGACTTGGGGCTTTTAAAAATTGGCTACACTATATGAGTCCACTGGGCCTTTCCCAGACTGGAGGAGTGAACAGAATGAGAGGTTAATGGAGAAAGAAAGATGATGACTTATGGGGGATAATTAATAGGCATCAGCAAAAAGCCCTATCTGTAGTTTATGGGAATAGCAATGTCTCTTGCGGTAATAAACACTTAAATTTTCCTTGGAAGCCAATGATCAGTGAGAAGCAACTTTATTTTGTCACTAATTTTTTTTTTTTCTCCAACTGTTTTTTTCTTATCTGTAATGATTTTAATGTGTTCTTTATTCAGTTTCATAGTACTCTGAGTAAAAGGTGTTTGTTGGCAGGACTCTCAACTCAGCATTTGGGATTCATGTAATTTATCATGGAGAATTTCTGTTACTTTGTTAAACATCCATTTTTGCAGATGATGTGATGAGGCTAAAGCACTGAACTTCAGGTGATCATTATAGACATTTTGCATGGGAATTAGAGCAATATTAGCCTTTCCTCCACATTGCAACTGTAGTACTTAACATTTTGCACTCCTGTTGAAGTGTCTATGAATGCAACTTGGCATTTTCACCCCAGCTGCTGCAAGGTGTTGCTCAATACTCTTAAACAGATGCTAATGTCCAGTGAACATCCAGCTAGCAGTAGTCTTCAGACAGCCTGACAGACAAACTCTGGCCTTGTAGGAGAGCCAGATGTTTTTGGGCAGCCTGCTGGAGACCGTGGAGCCGACTCCTGCGGGAATGATGAGCATCCCAAGCCTCAGTGCTTTCCACACCATATGTAAGAGGCATGTCGCCCAGCTTTGTCCTCCCTGAAAACACGTAGGGCAGATGAAACATTTATGAAAAATAAATCTGAATGAGAATTCCAGCAAGAGGAAAGCCCCACAGTCCAAAGGCAGTTCTCCACCCTCAGGAAGCAGGTGAAGAATTGACTGAAACATCCAAACCAGATAGCAATCCTATTGCTTAATGTGCTGCTGGCAACTTCTCAAGAATTATGGTGATGGGGTGCAATGAAATTATACATATATTGGCACGGACTCATATCCCCTGGTGCCTTCCCTTTATTTTCATTTTTAGGTTTTTATGTATCTTTCAGAACTCTAGACGCTGTATCAAGGTACTTGAAGCTTTAGTTTGTCTGCTGCTTGGAAATACGGGAGGATTTGGGAGTCATAGTGGACACACAGCTGAGCATTAGCATTCAGTGTAATGCTATGAAAAAGGAAGTTGGTGCATATCAAGTCAGTACAGGGAGATGATCTCCCCTCCTTACTTATTGTTTATGGGGCTAAAATACTGCACTCTTGGACTGGAATACAAGAGTGGAAAGATGGGCCATTAACACCTGAAGATGTAAAAAGCATGACCTAAATGCTTCTCTGGCTATTTACTAAGATCTTTCACTCAGTGGAAATGCATAGCAGTTAAAGATTGTTACCTCAATAACAAAGGCAGAACAAACCCCTGGATACCGTTGAGCACCAAACAGATACAGCAGAGAAAGGAGACAAATATTTAAGTGATGCTAGAAAAATGACTGAGCCATCAAGGGAAAAACTGAGTTTTACATCTCCTGAATACTTCATACTAAGACTTGTTGGAGAATAGATATAAGCCAAAAAAATCCTGGGGCTCAGTAAAAAAGCAGGTGAATGGAATTATATGGTCAGTGTCGTACTTTTGGTCTTTTGGAGTAGAAGTAGAAAGGAAGATGAGTTTAAAGGGTGCTAACAGCATGTTGCAGGGCAGACTTAAAAGAAGACAGAACACAGACAGCAATTGATGGTAATCATAATTAATTTTTTTTCTATTTTTAGCTCTGTCTTTTCAGTGACTGCATGGCAAGAGACCACGTACCATTACATAACCATTTGAGTGAAAAGAATTTTCCTCAAAAGTACTTGGGACACTAAGCAGATGGCAGCAACTTAATCCAATCCAAAGAAGGAATAAGTGAAATCACTCAGTCAGTTACATTCACTGGGGAAACTCTCTGATTCTCTCAGATCTAATGGAAAAAGAAAATAAAACATTACTGCAACTGCCACGTATATGTATTTTTATTAAAGCAGAGCAATCTGTTGTCTTTTGTTTTCTTAAATTGATATTATTGAAAAACTTATGCTTTCTTTTTTGTTTTTTATAACCTTTTAAATCTTCCTTAACATTGTTTCTTGTCATAGTTGGTATTAATTGGACTGATATTGACACAAATGCTGTAGTTTGTAGGTATGTGAGATCACATGAATTGTAAACTCTGTCTGCTTGCTTTGCTGTTGTGTTTTTCAATGGGAGTCAGCAGAAACCATGGTTGAGCACTTGCACCTGCCCCCAAAGCCAGACTTGGAAATGAACTTCACTGAACTTTCTCAACATAACATCATGGAAAACAGTTGGAAGGAGGAAAGCAGTGGGGCAGAGCTAATTCAGTCCATAACTAGGTGAAAATCAGGTGCTTCATGCTCTTTTGGCAAGGTTTGGACTTGCATCGAGTCTGTGATAGTAGATGACCACCTTTGAAAAAGCCTATTTCCCTCTCCTTCCTTCTAAGTATGACCTCTCACATACTGTCTAAGGAGATGCATTTTTCCTCTCCAGCCGAGGAGGCTTCTACAATACCTCTAACAGATTTAAATGCACTCAAAATGCCAAACTCTAAGCTCCTAGGGAAAAAAAAGACAAATATGTGTTTGCTGAGCTGTATTATACCCATCCTCATTGCTGTTCATAGTGACATGTGCTCCTGCTGATATCTGGATGCAAAGCAGAACATGCAGGAAAAATATGGTTACTGCTAATAGTTCACTCTCTGGAACTAATTGCTCCTTAAAATTAGTGCTGTTTTGATTTCCACCATTCAGTTAATGGTAAGGCACAATTTTGAATTCAATTAACTTTCCAGGGCACAGGTAGTTACTGTCAGTGCACAGGTACGGCAAGGCAGAGTGCCACAGCCAGGGCCCATCCTGCCAGCCCAGCCAGAAGCAGGGCAGCTGGGGACAGCCCCAGGCACTGGGACAAGCATCATGTGAGGAGGTCCCAGAAGTTATTATGGCACTCAGAGTCCTGGAATTTATTGCACATCCACAAAGGGTTTCTGTGCATGGATTTGTGCCTGTGTGTAGAGGTGCCCTGGCCACATTCCAGCTACCACTTCATGCTGATGTGCAGCTCCATCACCTCCTCCTCTGCTCACCCCCCACCTGCAAATGTGTTTGCAGGGACACATTCTGTGGTCCTTGGTGCTAAAACACTTCTAACCACTTCCCAGCTTCATCCCTGCCAGAAACACAGGTCCCTGCAGGTCACCAGCCCATGCCAACCTGTTAAAAAAAAAAAAAAAAGAAAAAAGGGCAAAAGAATCCTTGAAAAGAATTCCTGATTTACAATCATTGTGGACTTGGAGTCATCTTCCACGTCTTAGTCCTCCAGCTCCTGAATGTGTCAGTTTCCAAACCCTGCTGCCAGGTCTTCCTTCTTTTCTGTGTATCTGGTAACAAAATAAGATGAAAAAATATTTTTTTTGTGGAAAAAATAGCAAAATGCAAGACACTGATTACTATTTTCAGCTTTGAATGAGCAGAAAGTAGAGGATTGAATTTTGCCTGCAAAGAAATTGAGAAATAATAATGTAGATGGAGGCAACCTTCTCTCTGAGCCCCTAAACTTGGAAGCAATAGAAACACAGTTGTGTTTGTAGCCTTATTCTAATCATGTCGTATACAAACTGAGCACATGTAAGTAGAAAGCTGAGAATTTTGTCTTGAAAGTTTCACACTACCACAGAGAAAACAAACTTTAAAATTAAGCAGAATAACACTTAAGAATGTTTCACTTAGAGCTTAGTGTTCTTTTTATTTTGCAAATTAATTAAAAGCAAAGAAGGTACAGCTAGTAAAAATTACTGCAGAGTTTTTGCAAAAAATGTGCAGTACTTTTATTCCTGTTCCTCACTGAGGAGAGCTAGGATTTATTTATTGTGCTGGATAAAAATATTGAACTAATAGTAGGCAATTTTGTATGACCTCATGTTATCATAAATTAATTCATTTTCAAATCAGATTCAATCAAACATCAATTTATAATAATAAAATCCAGTTTTGCATGCCGCTAGAGATACGTTCTACCAAAAATAACAGACTTCAGGAGGTAATTAAAGTATATTCTGTATGCAATATATGATTTTAAAATTTCCCTTCTGTACCATATAAGCAATGGCCAGAGAAGGTGTGGGGTTTAGGTGGAATAATATTAAAAAAGAAAAAAAAAAAAAAGAGGACTACATTGTAGGTTTTGGCTCAGTCCTGCAGTAAGACTGTTGTGTAAACTACACCACATCTCAGGGGCACTTCTGGGAATATGGCACTCAAAGTATCTCAGAAAGATGTGACTTAGTGTACTTCTGTGCTGCACAGCTGGTTGGTCATCAGCTGCTGTGACCTCTCTCACATGTGCCAGGGCTGTGCACGCTGTGCTCCTGTACCTAGTCTGCAAATGTGTTTGCAGGGATGCATTCTGTGGTCCTTGGTGCTAAAACACTTCTAACCACTTCCCAGCCCAGCAAATGGTGAGTCCTTGCCTTGCTGTGCCGTACTCTCCACTTCCTCTTGGCATCTTGGGCACAGTCAGCCATCTGTGCCTTTAAATCTACTTTTGCTGTTGTTTGCCCTTGGGAAACAGGGTATGCCTTGCATTTTATTCCTTCTAGAAACTCGGGGAGATGCCAAGAGATGCCAAGAGATGTCCAGTGGCCAAGAGGCAGGCAGGGGCCAGGCAGGGATCAGAGGGATGGGAGCAGGCTGCATCCCAGCAGGAAGAGGAGGGCTGGAACTGCCCATGAGAGGGCTGCTTTTGCATGGTTTCTTCATTTCAGCTCCATTTACCCCTGCTACTCTAACTTGATATATCTAGAAGGTGTTTAGTTCCCTGCTAAAATACATGTCTAATGTTAGTGAGACAATTTCCATCTGAGGATGGTCTCCTCCTGCCGCTCCAAGCCCAGAGAAGCAGCTGGGACCAAGCAACCAGCTCACTGACTTAAAATCAGAGGAGGTGCAGTCTCAGTTACTAAAAGTAGTACAGAGCCTCAGGCAGGGCAGTGTGCCCAGGTACAGAGGTATCCTTGCACTTAAAACCCTGTGGTTCTCCAGTTTTCATCTTTTGGCTTACCTGCATTAGCTTGTTGCCAAATAAAAGTCTTCAAGAAATGGGATCTGCATCTGAATGGGATCTGCAGTGCTGCCAAGTCTGAAGTTCTTGAGTGTCCTCATCCTCCCAGTGCTCTCCTAAGGGGCTTTCCCTGCAATGCCTATGGGATGGCCAACCCATCCTTAATCCCCTCCTGATCCCTGAGGATCTCCCAGAAAAGAGGAGCCCTTGGCAAAAGGAGCTGGTGCCTTGAGACATACCTGCACAGAGCCAGCCCAAGCCCAGAAGCACACAGATGTCCTCTGACAGCTTAATATAACCTTGTGCTCATCTTCTGCCATTTCTTCATTGAAGTAGGACTGTCTTCAGATGTTTCAGCCAATGTGTAAATTCCCAGTCAGTTCTATCCTAGAGATAAGAAAATGCTTCCAGCAACCGGGAAGTCTACATGTCTCTATCATATCAGTCTACATGCCATCTACATATTACCACGATAAAAAGAAATTATTTTCAATAATTGTTTTTCTCTAATTTGGAAGTGTTTATCAAACATTTCAGCATTTTCTGTGTCTCTTTTCCACTTTTTTAATTAAAAAAGAAGAATCCACAGGACAAGATGTAGAATTTCCTGGTAAGAAAATTGGAATAAAATATTTATTTTCAAGCCTCATTAATCACTACAGTTTCAGTGCATCTGGGGATCTGTGGTTTCATCCTCCCCAGCAGTCCACACTCTCTAACCCAATGTATCTTCCGTAGAGCACAGAGGTCAGACTGTGTCTTGGCAGTGTTATTCTGCACTCTACTCTTACCAGAAATGCTGCTTGCTGATTTTCTGTTGACGCCCTGAATTTGCCCTGTCAATTTTCTTTGCTTTGTAACAAACATTTTAGCAAATTAAATGCTTGTTGCAAGCAAATTATTTGTTTTCTATTTATTGCTTTCCCCACCCTTCCTAATCAGCCTGTTGTTTTTCATGGTTGAATAAGTATAAATAATTAACACTTCAAAAAAATCAGATCTCTCTTATTGAAAATTATTGAGACTGAAAAGGAGGCTGCATCAATCAAATTGGTTTCTGCAATTGTTTCCCCAGTTCTACTCTGTGAAAGTTTCTAACAGACTTGGGAAATATGGATAAGGCTAGCCACAGCTTTTTTGGAAAAAGAAATATCTCCCCAGCTCCCTCAGATTTTTCCCTGAGGGTCTATTTATTTAGTGCTGAGCTTTGCCAGACCACTTGATACTTCTACTCTAACACACAAAAGCAGTTACAGTATATAAATGATTCAGAGATACATTTTGAAGTAATTAAATGCAGACCAGTGATGCAGAAAATTAGTCAAAATTAGTGTAAAATTATGATGACCACCGTGCTGAGTATTGAGTGAAGTGGAAGCTGCAATGGTAGTGGAAAAAAGGGGAAGGATTATGGTTTAAGTCACGGTCCTGGAAGTCAAAAGACCAATGTTCAGTCCTAGTGCGACCTCGAGCAATCCAGTTAACTTCTGTTCCTCATCTTGCAAAGTGGAATAATCACTCTCTGCAACAAAAAAGGACATTTACAACTTTTGTAAAGTACTTCTAGATGCTGAGATGTAAAATACACTGACACCAGGACCAGCAGGATTTTCCTTCCTAGAAATCTTTAGGAAAAAAAAACTATTTATGTAGCTTATTTAGTTTGGAATGCGTTCTCAGAGATGTTTTCAGTGATAAAGTCAGATGCTCTTTAACTTCTGTCAGAACTTCATCATCCTTGACTCTGTCCACATCCTGAGCAATTCTGTTTATTCTGTGTTTCATATGAAGAACTGTTGCTCCTTGCTCCTCTCCATGTCCCTTCCTGTGCTCAGGGTGTAATGCTGAGCAGGATGGAGGATGAAAGCTTTTGTTGTGAGCCAGGGCATAAGGCACAGCCCTGGCTTACGGTGCTGGTGGAGCAGGACTTGTGAGACAATATCCTCTGAATTCTCCTCTTGGATGTGTCCCATAACCTGCTCGCTCCCTCTCACCAGGCTGGAACATGCCTTGGTGAAGGGGATGGGGCTGGGAGAGCTCCCTGCCAGGGTGCAACAGAGAAAAGGGATTGAAACTCTTTTGTGTCAAAACTCTTTTCATTGTGTGTGAGGGTGTGTGTCCAGTGGAGACACGTGCTCTGGGCCAGAAGTCTGAATACAGTTAAGAGTCCTTGCTGGTTTAGTCTTCAGAGGAGCCCCAGGAGAGCAGTATTAGATATCCATATACAGATCCCTGCTATCTCTGGACCTTTTCTTTCTGTGAAACACAGCCCCACTACTACAGCCAGGTTACTCTGTTGTTGCAGCCATTACCTGCAAGGCTGGACACCTCTGCTTCCCTGGGTTTTCCTGTTCTCAGCTGTCTCTTGCCTGGTGAATTGCCTGTGAGCATCTTGGAGGAAGGAATGCAGTTTAATTCTGAGTCTGTGCAAGGCCTCCTGCATTGAGGTTCTGGCCCTTGCTGGTTTTTAGATCATTATTTTAATGTGGGTAAAAATTACATTGGTCACTTCATGCTTGTTTCCATCAAAGCTGTTGAGCCCTCAGATTACCCCCAGAGTTTTATGCATGTGTAATTCCTAAAGCAAGGGGCTCTGAATGATACAGGTTTAGAGACAATCTGTTTACACCTGATGGAAAAGACACGCTAGATTGTACATTATGTGCATGTTGTTACCAAGAAAAATGTTTCAAAAATTTTGATTTAATTTTTTTTTAAGCTCATGAATAAAAAAACCCAAATTTGTGAGTGTTAGCGACAAAATGGTTATGTTGGATATGTCCTGGGTGAAAGGCAAATTCTAGTCTTGTATGTTCAGGTCAGGCTTGGACACAGCAGAGTGAGGATGGCAAACAAATCTGATAATAAAGCTAGTGCTGTAGATGATACTCCAACAAAATTTTGGTGAGTCCTTGTTTCTTCCAGACCTAAGAAGCAGATTCTTCTAAGGTATGGTAGGAGCCAAAACCAGAAATGATCTGAAAGCCAGGTTTGGCTGTAGGAGTTGCAGAGGAGCCAGGTTAGGTGTTTGCTGCAGCACCTTCAGGGTTCAGCAGCCACCTGGGCAAGAGACCCACTGGAAAAGTAGGGAAAAGCAGGAAAAGCTATGGTGGGAAGAAAAAGGTATTGGTGATGAGTCATCTGCTAAGGACCAATTTTTGTATGATCCAGGTCAAACGAAGCTGATTCCTACTCTGAATTTTGAGAAGATATTTGAAAGAAAGTGGAGGTGAATTGATGGAGGAATCTTTATTGAGATGGGGGTCACCTTGATTTGTCCTTTTACTATCAGTAATGTTTTCTGATCTAGTCTAACAAGGAGTGTTTGGGAAGTGCATAAGGTAACCAGGAACCAGTTGATTTTGTTTTGCTCCCTGGAGCAAAAGTATTACTAAGTTTTGTAGTCACTGTTATGGGGGATCTTGACCTTGCCAAGGCCACCTAGCCATGGGAATATTTTGGATCTCTGTGTCCAATGAGTCTCTCCTCTTCCATAGAGCCTCCATGTGCAGGGCCTGATGGATGGCTCCATACTGGCACCCATGGTCAGGCACTAAAGGAAAGCAGAGTGAGAGGGAGGGCAAGCAAGAAGGCAAAGAAAGAGCCAGTGAAAGTGAAATGCAATGGGCTGGAAGGACAATGATGATGGGAATGGGAGAAGAGACTGTCAGTGCTCAGAAAGATGTAGAGTTATAATAAATAATTTATATAGCATGAAGCTTTTCTGATAAAAACAGGAAGAAGAATTTAGAAGAAATAAATTAAGGAAGGTTAGAAAGCAAGATCACGAGCTAGAAGAAAGCAGAAGAAAGGCCAGTTAGATTAAAGTGACAGTGAGGAAAGCAGGCATGGTGGGTGTGAGAAGGAAGAAACTCTTGGCTGGCAGGGGGTCAGGAAGGAGGAGCACGCACAGAAAGCCCATGAGTGACCAGGGCAGGGCTGCTGGTGGGGAGGGTGAGAAGGTACAGCCATGGGTTTTCTTCTGCAGGCTGCTTCCACTGGCAGCTTTCAATGGGAGACTGATTTCACTGGTCAGTGAGGGGTCTTGGGATTTAGCTCTTTAAATCATAACATGCTGATGTAACACAGCTGTCAAATTGTGTAATTTACATTTATATAACCCCTGTTATTCCAATCTGGACTAAGAAAAGATTGCACCCTGCCAAAACCTTTCCTACTAGAAACATGATGAAATATTACCTCACTAACACTGCATGTACTAATTAAAGTACACTAATTAGTTATATGAGAGCCCAAAGGTTAGGCACACATGGATTACCCACTGTAATTTGGAGGGGGAGGCAGAGCTCACATACAAAACAGTCTCTTTAGTGTTCCCAATGGGAACATTTCCTCCTCCCTGCCTCAAGCTTCTCTTGGCCACTTTTTTGAAGCTGCATTAAGATAAGTCTACCTGATTACAAATGTAACAACAATGCCACTTATGCTCTGTAAAATCCTGTCTAGAAATCACTGCATTATTTTTGCTTGGACCTTTTTTTATTTGGGACAGTTTCCTGGCCTGTTCCCTAAATGGAGACATGAGGGAAGACACTGAAGCATGAGCTTGCAAACTGATGTAGTGTGGGGACAGCTGGAGCTTTGGGCAGCCTTCACCTCTTTGCAGTTTTGGGTCTAGAGCATTCTCAGTGCAGGAAGGCACAAGAGCTCAGTGATGCACCACATCAAGTGATGTGGTTATGGCTGCACAGCCCTTTTCAGGACCACATCTACATCATTATTACTTGCAATTACTACTCAATTTTCTGTTTATATTAGTCCAGTGTATATAGACTCCATTAAAGGATTGAGGGGTTTGTGTTGTTGCATGCAGTACCAACTTGAAGAGAAAATACAGTATCCAAAGTATCTGCCCTAGAAGGCTTGCAGTCTGCAGGATTCATTTGGCAGAGAAGTAATTTATTTATTCCTTTCTAGTTCTTTGCTACCTACTTGTAAAATGTTTATGCAAGCTCCTCTCTGATGGCTGGTACTACTTTAGTTGAATTATTTTAACTTGGAAAACAAATTCTTTCTTTCACTAATGGATTTCCAGTAGTGTTTCTCTTTAGCTATTTCTGTCTGTAAAAGTGTTGGAGCTATTCCCACTGGGAAATCTTTATGACTGTTGGAATACAAGGTTCTGGCCTATTTTCACCTGAAATCACCATGATTTGAGTATGGGGGGACCTGAGGGCCTGGAAGTTATAAGCCACAGTGGTCAGTTCTCAGCTGATCCCTCCAGCTACAACCCAGTCTAAGAGTTTTCCAGGGGAAAGAAAGTTGGGGCATAAGTTCCTCTCAGCTAGCTGAGGTAATTGAACCATGGTAATTGTCACATACTTGGTGGGACTTAGTCTGCCAGGTGCCAAATAGAAGAAAGGAGGCTGCTTCTCATATTTTTCTTCCAGCCTTTTGTGAGTGATTCACCATGGGTTGCCTATACCCTTGTTTATGTAAATTATCTGTAGGTGCTGAGTGCTTCTGTCTTTCCCTAATGTACAGAATGCAGACATGGAACTACTAATGTCATGTATTAATGGGGACATCAGCACAAGCAGAACCAAGCCCCTTCATTTCACTATGGGGCTTTTTTGTAACTGAAGTACTCCTTCTCCCTCTACGTAATATATGTAAATGCCGTGAGCAGAATATTGGTCCAGGGTGTTTCTCTTAGCTTTAGTTTGCATATTTCCACCTCTGTGAGCATGAAGTCAGACAGGTCCCAAGGTTCAAAGCCAATATCTCAAGCGCCCTCTGGAAAGTGCTGAAGTTGCCTGCTCTTTAGAAGAGGGTGACTCCATTGTTGTACACTGCCATGTTCCCCATCAAACCCCAGCTCAATTCCATGATATTTCCCTGAAGGAAGGTCACCCCAAGGCAGGTCATGCACAGATAAAAGTAAGGACTTGTGAAGAAATAGCTTTCTAAATGGGATGGGGGAACTCATGTGGGTGGAAATGGTCTGTCATCTTCTCCAATAGGGAGTCCAGCACAGTGGAGGTCACTTCATTTATGATTAATTTTATTCCCGTATATTATAATGAAGTATGCTTTCTTTGCTCCACTTCTTTTGGTCTGGTTGATTTCCCATTAATTTTGAAGTCCCTTTTGTAAGCTTGAAGTAAATTGTGCTCTTCAGTGTTTGCTGAATTGGGGTTACTCAACACCTTTCAGGTCTGAGCCTTAGCATGGAGCTGAAACAGATGCTGAATGGCAAAACACAGATGTTTTGCCTCAAAACTCTGAGTTTTGCATTATCATGGTTTCTATCTCTAAAGATATTATCATGGTGTACACCTGGAAAATAGCCATATGGAAAGGGATTAATTTGTTGTTGTACTTATCCTCTGCTTCTTAATGTAGGAAATTGTTTATTGGAGCTAAGCTTCCCACTGAAGATTGCATTTGATAGATTTACTCCAGAAATTTGGCCAAGATAAATTTTGAAAGTGAAGTCATAATTTACACATGATATTTCAGGTACAGGATCTTTTTTTCAAGCTTCTTTGCTGTTTAAAAGTTAAATAAAGGTTTGTGCTTGTTTAACTTAGCTTTGATGATTGACTTTCAGATTGAACACTGAGAAAAAAAAGAGAGAATGTCTTACTGTGATCTACATGTTTACTTAAAAAAACCAAAAAGCCCAAACAACACACACACACATACACACACAAATTTAGGGCAAAACCCAAACTCAACAACGAAACATGTCAGAGAAGTCTGGAGGAGGCCTTTTGTCCCATCATCCTGTTGGAATGCATAGTTCCATGTATGGGATAAGCTGGTTGAAAAGTCTGCAAGTCCCACAGGTTTCCTGAGAGATCAAGGAAAAATATATAGAGAGCAATTCGTTGCTAAAAGAATTAGCACTAGAGAGCCCTTAGGATCAGATCTTTCCTCGTGAGAGAAGCTCCAGACAGAGGGGGATGAAGTTCTGGTGCAGCAGCATTTGGAATTTGCTTGGATGCCCCTGTTACAGTTCCCCACTGTCCTCCAGACCCCTTCAACAAGGCAGAGACATGAGGAGGTCACTGGAAGGCAAGTGGTGGTGAATCTCTTGATGTCCAGCTCTCACACTACCAGCTGACCTCAGAAACAAGGCATCAAGAGCAGTGTTGTCTCTGCATTACCACCAGCTCTCCACAGTTCCCAGCTCAGCACATTGGCTACTGCCAACCCCTTTCCAAGGGACCCAAGTCCCATACACTATTTTTGATGTCTGTAGACAGGTTAAACTCAAAACATATGGAAGAGTTGCAGCACCTAGAAGGATACAATTCTCAGCCAATTTAGGTGTCTAACTATGCCTTTTCCTTTTTGCTGTTGTGCTTTGACCTCTTTCTAGTTAAAGCATATATTCCAATAATAAACATCTCTGTAGGTGGATTAACACATAACAATCCTGATAGACAGCTCCACACTGTCTCCTGAATTATTATGGAAAATATGGCTGTGTCCACTAGAAAAACTTCTCTAGTGAGTGTCTATTAAGATGGAGAGATAGCTGTGAGCCTGACTCTTGATTTCCTTATGCTCCTGATGAGCCCCCGTCTATGGAGAAAGCTGTGCTGGATGTGCTTGGACTCACCTTGCTGTGGGAATAGTCTGCTGTACCCACCAGTCCACTCTTCTGCTCTTTAGGGCAAGCAAAGGGTGTGTTGTCTGATTTCACCTCCCATCTTCCACCTATTTGAGCTAATCTTTGGAAGTGTTTCATTTTCCTGATGTCACACCTTCTGAGTACGGCCTGGCTAAACAGAAAAATGGCAGGGGGATATGCTCCACGTAATTTATGGGAAAGTAACACAGAAGTAACAAAAGCCACTTTTTCCCTGTGGTTTTTGTTACTGTAAAATGGGACTGGATGGGAATCCTGGGTATGCTTTAATAATTCCCAGATACCAATAAGAAATCATCCAGCAGCTTGTGGTACTTAAGATTTCAGGAACAGCAACAAATGGCTGTGACTTCTTCTGATCCACATCAACAAGACCACAAACCACTGATCTCCAAAGAAATGTTACAACCAGAAAACCTACTAGACGGTTTTATGAAGGAGTCATTGTTTTTCAAAACAAAATGAATGCGGAAAGGACAGTTTTTGGCAAATAATTACATCTGTAATGGAAAACATATTGTCTCATTAAATTACACTCTTAATCTTCCTCACTTATTTATCGGCTTTTGATGGAGTAGAGTCTGGGATTTATATTCTGTCCAATGTCCCACAGAACCTTTGTCCAGTAAAAAAAGGTCATCTGTAAATTTCACATAGGCAAGTGTAACATTTTCCTACCATAACATCATCTTTAAAAGAGAGGGAAAAAAAGACACGGCATTAAAAGTTAAAAGCTGCTGTAAAGCTAAGAAAATACATTTGTTCAGCTGAGCCCACATTAAGCTTGATTTGCTTCATTTGGAAACAGCTGAAATGGGGTAATCTTGAGCTTGTAGTGAGAAATATCAATTTAACATGTAGTTGGTGTGCTAAGGGCTGCCCTGTTCCAATTAAAAATCCGCTGTGTTTTTATGGTGGTATTCTGGAGGGTGTCTTGATTTGCTGATGAATGCTGACAGAACTATTAAAGCTGTGAAACAACATCACTTGAATGTGGCACAAAATGAAAGAAAGGCACTGCCATGCTGCTCTTGGGTGTTATTATCCTGATTAAAAATTGGAGCCAAAGTGAAAACCATCCCTGGGCAATGCACTTATTTATTTATTTATTTATCCCTTTAATATGACTTCATAGTATTGGGAGCTGTGTTTCCTGACAGGAAACCTTAAGGCACTGTGATTAAGTGAAGGAGCATTTCTTATTAACCCCTCTTTCTTGTGCCTAGAAGCACAGATGAAGAATGACTGAGTTTGCTGTGTGACAGTATGAATATGCAATGCTGAGAATTGGACAGGCCCCTGACTGTTAACATTTTCTGGCACACTTGGTTATTAAAAATCCTTCTCTCAGCAGAGTTTTGAGAGTCATGTCAGCAGGCCTTTGAAATTCAATGGGGAAAGAGTCACCTGGATAGAGAATAGCCTTTTATTTGGCCCCTTAAATTGCCTATGATGAGCTGAAAATACCTGTTTTCTCCTTTTTTTGCCATGTATTCAAAAATCTAGGAGTCATTCAGATGATGACTTGACCACAAGCTAAGCAGCCAAGCAAGAGCCTCACCAGCTTGGGGTTTTGGTGCCAAATCAAAAGGCCCTTCTAAGATGTGGGAACAGGCAGGTTAGAAATAGACTTCTTTGGTCCAAACAACACTTATTTTCTCTGCATGACTGTAGGGTGATTTGGATTAACATTTTTCCTGTCCTCAGCCAGCACATGAACAGAGTCCATGGCAAAGAACTGGGCACATCTGGGGAGCTGGGGGCAAAGAGGGATGCTGAACAGAGATGGGGCTGGCACCAGGAGTGGATAGTGCCTTCAGCCCTAGGAGGAGGGAGCCTTTTCCCAGCCTTGTAAGTAATGGGGCAACTGAACTCACCTGATAGCCAATGTAGAAGTAGGAACAAATAAACACTCATTTTCCATCCAGTCAAGATGTTGATAAACTTAAATGAGGCACAAAGTGTGTGAAGAAAAAAAGTATTTAATTGTCTATACACCAGTGCCCCTAGCCTGGTAATAAATTTGTCTGTATTGCTGTCACTGGATGCTGCCTATAGAACTCACATGCCTGGAATGCAAAAGCCTGTGAACATAACCTATTTAGGAAGATTCAAGAGGGGAAGGAGGATGGCAAACCACATAAAATGAGCTGTTATCTCCTTCTGACTCACTGGGCATCCTCTCCCTTTCCCTCTTTTCCTCCCCAGCTCCACACCCCCACAGTTTGCACTCTGGTTTCAGGGAACTTGAAAAGTGGTGTGGGGAGAAAATATCTGCTTTTGTCCCAGCGACTGACAGGTTTCCCTAGAGAGTGCATGCCTGAGGCAGCACAGTGTGAAATGCCCTTCACTCAGGTACTGGCACCAGAGATAAAGCTGTCCCAGCAGACAGGGGGTCCCAGCTGGTACAGCTCCTTGTGGCTGGGGTCAGTGTTTCTGCATGGTGGAGAAGAGATTGATGGGCAGTGGCTTTATCCTGAGTGTCTCTCTAACCTTGCATAAAAAAAAAAAAAAAGGTGTGTTTTTCTTATTACTGTAGATTCCTGTGTACAAGAGTGTAGAAGATGGGGATACAGCGTCCAGCATGGATGCTTATCTCTTTGAAGGAGCTGCTGAAGCCTAGAGATGACATAGAAAAACTCCACTCAAACCATTAAAGTGTCGTAAGGAAATGCCAATTAGCAACAAAAATGAAAATTTGGCCCTGCAAGGTATTATGTGAAGTAGCTGCATATGGGAAAGGGTCTGGTTACGTCTCTTAGAGTTCTTCGTTCCTCGCATGAAGTCATGAAAATTATGCCAAATGCTTTTCTATGAAAAAACAAGAGATGCTTTTAATTAAGATTCAACAGAATTCACAAAATCACTATAATAGGGTTTTTTCATGCCTCCCTACACTGTGTGCTGGAATGAAAAAAACCACAAGATGCTAGAAGTTTCAATTTGAATTATATGCTGGATCTTCCATTCTGTCAATGCTAATAATGTAGATTTTTAAAGACATACTGATTTTGAAACAATTTAGTGGAACTGATCACCTATATATAGTATAATAGATTTAACCTGACTGGATAGAAAAGAAATAATTACAGAGCTATATGTCATGTTATCATGAAAGGCTACACACTCCTTAGGGGAGGGACAGACCAGGAAGGTGTGGTGGTGGAGGTGCCCTCTGTGTGAGGCAACACTTGGAATGTGATGAGTTCTGTCTTGGGGTGGATGATGAATAAGTGAGAGCTCATGGGTTAGGATTAAAGGGCAGAGCAGTCAGGGTGGCATTGTGTGTGTTTTCTACATGTCGCCAGGTCAGGAGGAGGAAATGGATGAGGTGCTCTGGAGGCAGCTTGAAGCAGCCTTAAAGTCACAAGAAGTGGTTTTTGTGGGGGACTTTAGCTGCCCTGACATGCTGGAGAAGCTATACAGCACAGCACACACAGTCCAGGAGGTTCCTGGAAAGCTCCATCACAGCTCCCTGTCCCAGGCAGTGAAGGTTTCCTCAAGGAATGGTGTGCTCGACCTCATACTAACAAACAGGGGAGGCTTTGTTGGAGATGTAAAGGCTGGGGGCAGCCTTGGCTGTAGTGACCATGAGATTGTGGAGTTCAGTGTCAGGTGAAGAGGAAGCAGAACAGAAAGTAAGCTTACAGCCACGGACTGCAGCAGAGCTAAATTTAGCCTCTTTATGGATGTTCTCAGAAGAATCCCATGGCTACAGGCCCTACAGGAAAGAGTGGTATAAGAGAGTTAGCTGATATTTAAGTATCAGTTCCTCCAGGCTTGAAAGTGGTATACCCTGATGAGCAAGAAATTGGTTATGACAAGAAACCTGTGTGGATGAATAAAGAACTGTGATTACTCAAGTGTAAGCAGGAAATACACAAGAGATGGATGTAGGGTCAGGCCGCTTAGAGTGGATATAGAGGTGGTCATACTTACTAGAAATTACTTCCTTGTGAAACAAGGAAGGCCAAGATCTGGTCAAGGATGTCAACGACACCCAGAAAAGCTTCTTCAAATACATCAATGACAAAAGAAAAAACAAAACAAAACAAAACAAAAACAAACAAACAAACAAACAAACAAACAAAAAACCAAAAACCAAAAAAACCTCTTTCTTATATTTGATCTTTTTTGTGGCCTTCCTTTGCAGCCTTTTCTTCTGTCCGTGATTTTCTTGAATTGTGGGGACCAGAATTGGAAATGGTATTCCAGGTGTGGTCTGACAAGCACTGAGAAGATTGGGATGATCCCATTTATACCTGTGCTAATAATATCCCTAGGGATGCAGATCAGGATGAGTTCTGTCTTTGTTGCTGCAGTAGCACACTGCTGATCTGTTTATTTAGGCTGTCTACCAGGACTTCCCAGCAAGGCTGCTCCACAAACTCACAGTCTTAGCTTACACTGAGCTCTTTGGTTATGTCATCCCAGGTACAGGCTCTTACAGGCTTTTCACTTGTCCTTGTTGAACTTCAGACTGTTCTTGATGGTGCACTCTTCCAGCCTGTCTGTCTTTCTCTGCAAGATTCTCCCCCTAGTGACGTGTCCACTTCACCCTGCAGTCTGGTAAGGGTGCTTCCAGTCCAAGGGCAAAAGCTGAGTGACATGGGGGCCATCTCTGGGAAACACCAGTGTTACAGACTGCCAGCCTGAGTAAGAACCACTCATCACCACCCAGAGTGCAACCTGTTAGCAGTTTCCTTCCCATCTTGCAGACTACAGATCCACTCTATATACTAACAGGTTGGACTTAAAGTCTGTGGAAGACTCCTTTTACTTTATTCTCAAGTGTGAAAATCATTTTACAAACTGGCTTTGCCCTCCTCAGTGGAAACCGTTTTAATGCTAATCTTTTAATGGGGATTTAAATATTTAACTTCAGCTATGCAGACAATTCAAAGAACCAAACCTTAAAACTTTGGTTCCTACTTGGAATTTTTTTGTCACCTACCATGATGCATGGATTTAAACCAAAATACTTTTGTGGGCATATGTCACATATACTGTATAGCATGTATTTTATCTTATGTGTGTCAGCTTTGTTTCCTTCTTGAACAGATGTCATCTCTATAAACTGCTTATATTTAGGAGTCTGTAGATCCTGCCTTTTTGTTCTTTGAACGATTTCTGATACACTTTCTGGCTCAGTTCCCTGAAATTACTATTGTAAAATAAAACCTACCTAAAATATGAACAAAGTAAATGAATCTGTGATTGTAAATGCACATCTCTGTAGGTGGATGTTTCTGCCTATAGCTTGTTAACTGTTCTGTGCAGCCAAATTCAGGTTGAGAAATTGTGCTGGATGCTTCTACAGAGTTCACAGAATTCTTAGTCTGTCTTAGCCACCAGCTGAAAATTATACAGAGCACTTTTCTCTCAAGGGTTTAAGCAACATTTGTGGTCATTAGAGAACAATTCTGGTGAGTAGACTTGTTAATGAACATCTTGCTAAATAAACAATTTATAGGTTTATTTGCTTGGGCTGCAGTAGAAAGCCCTTGTGTTTAAACACTGAGGGACAATGTTCAAAATTACTTCTAATTGGATAGACCGTCTCATTGAACATTTTGTTTGCCCTTGTCAACATATACTTGCTTCCACAGTCTCATTTGCTTCACCTATCAGGAAAAAAAAATGCTAGTTTTCATTAGTAAAATCTATTTTAAGGCCTACAGGAGGTAAATTATTTTTAAAATTAGTTCTTTATTTTATTAGTCAGGTTACATTGTGTCAAAACCGTGTTGGAGTCAATGGCACTTCATTTGACCTTGATAATATTGACACAATCACTCTATGTCTCTGTTCAGTATGACATCATTAACCCTCTGAGACTAATAAATATTTTTAAAAAGACAACAGGCAATATTTAACTAACTACTTTAAAATAAATTCTTACAGTGTGCTTTATTTCTAACCAGCTTTATTTCTAGACAAAGAGAATGTAAGCAGGAATTTAATTAATTTATCATATGAAAATCAGAGGAGAAACACCAGAAATCAGATGTAGAGTGTTATGTATATCCTTCCAGAAACTTTGGCCAATGCATTTGACTCGCAGGTACAGTAAAGTAAAAGAGGTCAAGCATAAGTTTGCATAAAGCAATACTGGCTGCTTTGGCATACAAAAAATAATATGAGGATACAGTGGAGCTTTTTAATAGCACCTCTGTTATTTAGGAGGCCATTATCTTTATACACACAATTTTGAAACTTTACCCTTGCTATCCTGCACTTTTCCTCCCGGGATTGTCAAATACTTAATTACAATCCTGATCTGTAATTCTATATACTAGAAAGTGAGAAAGAACAGAACTAGCTTCCTTCAAGAAATCAGGCATTTTCTTTGCAATAGAACCACACTGATGCAGGAAATTATAATGATGAGTAAATTTTCATTTCTGCTCTACACACTTAACAATAAATCCATTCGTGAGATCATTAAAACTGTTATTGTAGGCACTTTGTCCCTTCATCCTTGCTGAAAGTTCTGCATTCTTGCAGGTGCATAAAGACATTTCCAAACTTACCTTATAGTAATTTAAACTCAGAGAGATACAGTGTGAAGTGATGTTATAAAGCTGAACAGTCTTGGAAGATGACATCATGAACCTGACAGCAGGCATGATTTTCATGACATGACTGTAGAGTGAAGTTGATAGTAAAGTAAAGTAATGAAGACTTCTTGAAAATTCTGTATACACTGGGGCAAACCCATGGTCTGAGGTCATCTCTGAAATGGAGAGTAGGAATTTGGTGATGGCTTTGTTTAATATTGCATGCCAAACTATTTGTGGGCTTATTAAGCAATTGAATGAAGCAACTAGAGTGATTATTTATGCTACAAACTTGATATGGGCCAACCATGAGTACAGTTTGATGTGGGTCAGACATGATGATAGAATATAGAAAAGATGCAATGACAGATCTTCAAGGTGAAAGCTAGGACATTCTTAGTGTTTAGGAGAAAGAAGCATGGGAAGAGAACAGGGAATAATGTATTGATGTGCAGCATGCTCGTTTCTCTCTTCAGCTAAATAACAGCTCCTGACCTGCTGCCTTTTCATTCACTGTAAAATGCCACATTTGAAAAATATAGGTATGTCCTCACTGGACAAAGTCTCTGTGAAAGCATACTGGAAGATAACCCACTGAGGTAGCTCATTTATATTTTTCTCATGTGGAGCTCTACTAAAGGACCTGTTTTATAGTATCATCAAGGGGAAATAGTAAATTGGGATGTGTCTCTGTAATGTTTTAGTATTTATTGTGGCTGAAGTGTCACTTGGCCAATATTTGCTCTCAGTCATAGTGGTACACATCAAGGGGACACAAAGATCACAGATCAGTCAATGTGACACAGAATATACCACAATGTGTCCCAACTGTTCATGCAAACATTCTCGGTGATATGACTTCCATTCTCAAGTATTTTCCATAATGCAAATATGCTCTGAAAAAGACATCTGCTGCCTTTGAACACTTCCATGGCTTGTATCCAACTTTCACTTGGCATTTCTGTAGTGGTATTGGTATCTATATTGGTGTTAAAGCATTGCTTATCAAAGTGTTTCTAAAAGTGACTCCAAGTGACTTCCAATTCACACGTTCATTCATCTCTTTCTTATAGATATACTGATGAAGTTGGCTAGAGGCAAACACAAAACTGTATTTTTCTTTCTTTTACAGCATTGGGTTACCTTTGTTGACTATGCATTACAAGTACTGAGGAAAAAGCAGCCAACTTGCAAAATACTAGTGAAGACATGGTTTATACTATTAGAAAGTTTGGTTCAATATGAAATTTGAATCCACTGTTCAAAGAAACAAGCCAAAATCCCCTTTGTGTTCAACTATTTAAAAAGAAGTATTAGTACCTCGTGTACTTTCTCATGTATTGACATTTTGATGAATGATTGTATTCATCTCTGTAAAAGGCTGGAAAGATATCACTAGGCACTAATTGCTGATTAGAAAATCAACATTTTTCTTAAAAAATTGTCAAAAGTGTACAGTTGCAGATTCCTTTCTGCTTCCAATTTTTTGGCCAATGGAATTACTGAAACCATTACTACTGCATAAACATGTAAGTAATTTTCTACTCTCTACTGCTTTTTTTTTTTCAGTAATATGCAAAGACTGTTATTGTCTTGTAGGCACAGTTAGATTTACAAGGACCCAAACGTTTTTATCTGAGTCCTTTCACATCTATCAGCAATTGCCTTTCAGTTTATGCAGCTCTCTAACTTGCAGGCTCTCCAATAGAGCTTAGCTATGTTTCTAGTTTGCTTTGTAATGTCACCATTGCTTTCTCCAGTACTTTCCTACTAGTGTAACGTTTTAGTTCATTTTTATGGTTTGTTTTCCTGGAACACACCCAAACCCTTCAAATACAGTCTGGTATGCTGTAAACATGTCACCATTCAGTTCTTCCTGCTTTACAGTATCGACTCTACATTTATGCTTGTTACTACTGGCACACCAAGAATTGCTTATAAGCCAAACACCATAGTGTGAAGTAAGTGTTTGCTTCTATTCTCTCCATATAGAGAGTACAGTTCAAGTTAAATTTCCCAGATGCTTGCCTTTCCTTATATGAAAGAAGACCTGATGCTGAACAGTGTTGTGCAGCAGCGATTCTTGGCGAAGTCTCAATGATCTGGTCCTCGTCTGAAGTATCATAAACAAGCACATTCATAATTATCACACTTATCTTCTCTTACAGTCACTGCACATTTTTGATAAACAGTTGTACTGGCTAGATTTCCAGCAATTACATTCAAACCCAAAATATTGTGTGAAGAGGGTTTTTGTTCACCATCTGCTATACTCTCTCATGTGTCAATTGTGCAATTCTAGTGAACTTTTATGTATTACTTCCTGCTTTTAGTCATAATTGGACTTCATCATCTCTCCTCTCTCACATCATTTGGTGGGCAGTAGTGTAAAGCACTGAAATGAACACTGTAATTTAGCCATTACAGCAGGCCTGAAGATGGTCCTTATTTTTCATAGGGTAGGTATACAAAGATTGTGGTTATTTTCCCCATATGTTACAGAACACATATTCAATTTCTTCTTATAACAAGAATAAATTCTTAGAGGTTACTATCCTTTGCTTTTACTTAGGGAATGTTTGACCACAATGACTTGACTTGCAATGGTTCTCCTAAAGATCTGCACACAATAGAATTATTCATATCACAGTTAAACATAGAAGCTACTTTCAGGTGGCTTCATATGAAGCTGTAATTGTACTATATTTGTTTTCTTTTGTGCAAAAAAAAAGGAGAAACACTTTTATCTATAGTGCTTTCAGACATTTTTTGTATGTACCGCAATAAATCTGCTTCCAATCAATGAAAAATGCTTCTTTAAAAAAAAAAAAAGAAAAGAAATCTGCTTCTTTTTAAACACAGATTTTCTACTACCACATGGAGAAATAACATCACATATTTTCTTCTGGAGCACGTGTGTAATGATTTTACGAAATCTGTCACAGAGCAAGTTGGTGGTATGTCTGCATAAGCAAAACAACACTGCTTAGTGACACACAATCAGAAATTAATTTCCTAAGCACAACAGGTGCAGTTTATGGATTGTAATTCCTCTTCTAAGATTTTTGTTGTTAGACACACTCACACATTTCACACTCACATGAACCAGCCTCTGCCCCACAGACCAGCACAGACCAGTCCAGCATGACAGGCCCAAGATGTTCAAGCCAGCTGCTGGATAAGTGACCTCCAGACACCATGGCTGCAATGCAGGTTTGCCTTAATAGAGTCTTGGACTTCTCTTGACGTGTGTCCCTGACAGAGGAACTTCTGGTTTGGCTGTTGTGTTGCATGTCAGGTATCCAGCATGCACTGAGAACATGGCTCTGGGCCAAACTCTGTGATTCCTCATCTGAGGCCAGTTGGCAGCTGTCACCAGGGTTTTTGTCATCTGCTGTTCCTCTGTTCCAGATGTCTTAAACAACTGTGAAGCTTGCATTGGTTATATGACAACTTTTTTCCTGTTGCTTCTTTGTTTTTCAGCTCATATTTCAATGGTCTAATCAGTTGTAAATGGGCAAATTTTGTCAAAGTCTCTTTTGCCTGAGCCCTCAGGTAGGCTTTGCCCCAGCAGCTGCAATGTTTTCTTATGTTGTGTAGAAGTTTGTTCTGAGTTTAAATTTCTTGGTGACAAGCTGTCAGTCATTGAACTCTGCTTTTGTAATTTGGTGTCAAATTTTATTTGTGCATTTTAAATAAAATGGTCCCTGCATTCAATTTCTAACATCACAGTTTCTTAAATGTGTAGAAACTCCCAGTAGATGAATGGCTATTCAATGTGTTTCATATATCATCTTTTTTAAAAGTATTTGATCACGCATACTTTTTTCATACAGGCAAAACCAGATTTGTTATACTCTTACTCAATGCAATAATTATTTTGATTAATTTGATTATTATTTATTCCAATGTTCTCATAGAGAATCACAAACCACATTCATGAGCCCAAAACACGTGAATAACTACAAAAAGAAATGGAGGATGGGAGCATTTCCAATCTTACCTAATTTCAGAACTTGAAAATTATAGCACAGCAGATCTGGCTACTTCCATTCAGTGAATGCATATGAAACATGAGCAGACATTTCTCAGCTTGGAGGAAGAATGTGATCATAACTGCAACCAAAAAAGACCACTTGAGATGTGTAATCTGACCTTTATGATGTGCCAGATTAATTTTTGCTATTATCTTAATCAGAAAAAGACAGCTTGCTTTCTTTTCTTTTATTTTTATAGTAAATTAAGTGTTTTGTTAATGAATGATTTATCATAAATGTATTTAGTTACTTCCAGTAATGGTGTAATAAGAGTTTGGGGCTTTGAGGGGGGAGAGGATGGGACAAGGTAGTATATTTAAACTATATTTAATAGCCTATACAATATATCACCAGTAAACTCGTAAATACCAAATGCACTGCTGTTTGCCCTCACCTATGCTTTATTAATTGCTGTACTTTCAGTAACCTTATAAATGTTTCACTGTATCTGAAATATACATTCATTATGCAATAAATGATTGAAGCTCAGTAATGGGCTTTCCTTTAAGCATAATTTATGATTTGCCTTGGCAGGCTAATACCTGGAAACTGTTTGCTGCTTCTGCAAACAATACATAAATTCCTACCCCAAAAAAAAAAAAAAAAAAAGAAAAGAAAAGAAAAGAACAGCAAGCTTATGGTTAAATTATGGAACTGTAGTTTTTCCAATGGGCATTATGCTTAAGCTCAGAAAAGTAAGCCTCAAAATCTTGTACCATGCATTTTGTACAACTCATTCTAAGCACCACTGATTTTACAGGTGTTGGGGCTTGGGTTTATTTTGTTGCAGTTTATAGAATTTTTCCCATTATCATGCTAACGGAACCTGCTGGGCTACACCCAGGATCTTTTTGGTGACTCTAGACAAAGGGGTAGGTGGGAGTGGGCTTCCGAGAGGGACTACTCGTGTTTCCGGCGAGCTCGGAGAACGGGGACCCCCCGTCTACAGCGCATGTGGTGGGAACGCAGGAGAGCCAGATGCCCTGCGGTCAGCTGCCCTGCATCTGCCCTGCTCAGCCTCCTACCTCTGAGAGCACAGCTGGTCACCTGGACACAACGGTGAGCGAGGAGCTGCTCCCAGCCTGCTCCCACCTGAGACACAGCACAGCCGCTGCTGTTCCCCCCCACCCCGTCCCGCCTCTGCTTCC
>JANRGV010000075.1:28946151-28956343 GCA_024734035.1 Alethe castanea | reverse complement strand
AGCAGATCTCAGAGAAGATTTTTAAGAACTTCTGGTTGAGCACCCTGTGGAGAAAAACAGCTGCTGCTGAGGTGCACCCTCTCAAGGGAGCAGGAACATTCCAGCTAGCCAAGGACAGAAGTTCAGAGTGGGAAGAATGAGATATCTCAAGCAATTAATACACTTATCCCTTGAGCAGAATTACAGTCTTTAATGGCTACACGTTGCTAAGATAATAGGTCTGGACAAAAACAATCATGAAACAGAAAACATTTACAAAAAATAGATGCATTGCAAAGCTCTGAAATGTTACAGAAACAGCAGTAGCACAGATAAATTGCAGAGGCAAGTCAGCCTCTGGAAGCTTTATTATTTGAGTAACTATCAATTGTGACTTGCTGCACTATATATGTGTAATGATAGGTTTGCTACTGCCTAATATAAAGCACTTATTTTTCCTTATGTTTCCTAAAAAAATACTTATAATTTACCAAGTATTTGCAATGAGTATTTAGTAATTTTAATTACAGAAATATCATATTTTCTGGGAAAGAGGTGATCCATAAATATAAAACTAAATATATTGCTGAGTATACAAGAAAGGAAGTAGAATTTAGTTACCATCAATTACTATAAGTAATTTTCAAGAGCTAACTGCTACTGCTACAAATCTCATGCAAAATAGAAAAAATTTTTGTGTTGCTGATAAATAATTTAATTCATTAAAGTTACACTTTTGCATCCTCCTTAGAAGAGAGGATCAAATATATGCAATCATTCCATTATGCAATGGAAGCTAGGTACTGCACACTATAGTGCTATAATACCTCAAGGCTGCAGAGTTAGAATAAACAACACTGCAGCTAAAAATTATACTCTATATAAAGCTTGAATACATGGAGTTTCAAGCAGTATAGACTGATCAGTTTCACTGAATGTTTGAACAGTGAAACTCATTGTACAGAAAGTAACATAAGACACTATTAGTTTTCACTGGTTCAACACCAGAAAGATAACAGGAAAAAAAAAAAAATAGCCAAAACACCTACCAGCAGCAGCCTCTGAAGATTTTATTTTTAGTACATCATTTAAGCTAGAACAAAAAAGTCTGTATGTCTATATGAACTTTCTCCCTCTTTTTCTATGGGAGTTTGAAACTGGACAGGATCAACACTGTGAACAATGTTTCCATCTGCCATGTTACTAGAAATACTATGTAAACACCCAGGTGTGCCACTGATGTGAAAGGAGATGAGTCACAACCATGAGATGTTATTTCAGAAGTCAATTACATATGCAGTCAAAATCCTAGCAGTCAATTATTTCATCAGATACCGTGTTACATTGTTATGGAAAGGCTTGTATTTATGTGTCCTCCCAGTCAAATTGCTTTTCATGTATACATTTTGTGATGGACAGGAGAAACCAGATGGAAATGAGGAGATAAAGCGAAGATTGTTCACAGTACTGTAAATATTATGACACAAAAGATATCATCTGGAATAAAAAATAGATTGAAAGACAGGAATCAGATGGAATGCACTGATGAAATGAAAGATACTTCTACCTCTGTGTCATTGGTTCAAAGGCAGCCACAGGACCTGTGACTCCTGAAGGTAAAAACAATTACTCACTTTTATTTACACCACATCTGGAATGCCTATGAATTTATCTCATGTTCTAGATTTCATTATTGTATCCCTGTTGTGAATTTCAAGCCTCCAAGGGTTGTAGGAGCTGCAGGTACCAAATAACTTTTCTTCCACAGAGAGCACTTTCAAGTCAACACTGCATACATCAATCCTATAATACATATGCACATAAATTATAGTACATGGTCTTTCAGATATTTTTTTTCCTCAATGTCCTTATTTATATGATCTTTTAAAGACATTCACAAAAGCTTTTTTCTAGCTATATTTCTGTTGGAGGTTTAAGAATCAACAGACACACAGCATCTGACTAGACCAATGCAAATTCCTTTTCCACACAGTCAAGGCAGTTTACAAAACAGAGTCTGAACTTCACCAGCCTAGAAGCCCTTTTGAGCTAGGTGACAGAATTTACCATGCATATTCAATATCCAATTCCTCAACAAACCTAAACAGATCAACATAAAAAGTGTAAGTACAAGAGTACTGCCTGTTTGGGGGAATTTCCAAATCAAATTATTGTTTACCAGCATAAACTGCATAGAGGTTTCTGAAGGGGAAAAAAAATCTTCCATCAGTTTAAAGAGATTTTCCTAGTCTTACCTGTATTGAAATGGAATAGTTATTTATGCTCAAGCAAACAGATTTAATTAATCACCAGGAAGTTAAAAATTTTGAAAAATATCCTTACATGTATTGTATTTAGGGAATTGAGAAAAGGAAAAGTCAAAATGGCAATATTGTATAACTCTGCTATTTCTGCAGTGATGGAAATTCAGTTTTTAAATCAAACTTGTAGCCTGCTATGTCTCTCTAAGAGCAACATGTAAATGTCAAACATAATTTTCTTTCTTTCTCAAGCAAAACTCAAGGTTCTGTGTGAAACAATATGTAATTGCTGACTGCACTTGATGTGACAACAAAAAATATCTGAACAACTTATGCTAGCTATTTAAGCCAACCATAGGACACTCTTCAGCTGTGCTTTCCATCATGTTTTAGGGAAAGGAGACACAAAACACTTTGTCTCTTTTCTTCTGAGGTGCTGTAAAGTTCAAACACTACAGTCATAATTCCAGGTCTTCCTAAATCTCTCTCACTCCACTTGGAGAGAAACAGGAGGAACAATTACTAGTGTAATTTCCTAAAATTAGGCAGTCATGCTGTATCTTTCTGTTAACTCTCTCCTCCCCATGAATTTTCAATCCAGAAGCCAATTTCAATCCAAATTTGTGAAGTAGAGCCCTCAAATTTATTCACTCCCTGTAAATTTCATGAAAATTGGAAACTAGTAAAGAAAGGCACAAAAACTGTACTGTTGTCATAAAGGGAAAGACCACAGAAAGGTTTTTAGTCTTTTTCAACATCAAATAATATACACAAGATAGCACTACAATCAGTGGTACTTGATCTGCAAAGTTTGTACCTCATGTCAGGCTGACACTAGTCAATATAACTGAGGATTACATCGGGAGCTCAGCTAGTACTAGCCACAGGAAAATCCACAGCAGAGAGAAATGCTGTGTGTTCCTGGACTGTGGCAAAGTCTCCACAGAGTTCATGCCATTTATCATACCCAAGGGGATATGTATTCAAGATATGCTCATGCCAGCAGTGTTCATCACCATGGAGCCTCTAGAATCTAAAAAAGCAGCAATGCACACTGAAGCTCTTTGTCCACAGGATATTCATACCTCCTCTCTCTCATTTTTACAATCCTTCCCCCCATTCTTCCAAGTGGAACACCAGATATTTAATAAAGCATGAGCTACTCCTGCAATCATAGTATACTTGTCTTAAATTTGTCCTTGATCTTAAGGAAAGAGCTCCACAAGAAACTTTACCTCTTATGGTTGTTTCTTAGGGAAGGTGTTTTCAGAGACTTGAAATTACTCAAATCCTTATATATGAAATATCTTAAAACATCCTAACTTTTATAATCGTTGAAATGCTATATTGGTAAATCAGAAAGACAACTTTTGCCTACCTTGTTTAGGTTTTTTTGCATTTTTTTTCAGAGGCTGTGGATGGCAACCAGTCCAAGTTCTTCACAGCACCTGCTTTCTTCACAGCAGCCTGATAAGGAGATAAAGGGCTCTTTTGACATCATATAGCAAGTGTCTGCCAATTGATTTTTTTAAAATATATTTTAGACAGGGGTATCAGTTTTGCTTATTATGATTTCTGACCTCAAACTCATTTGTCCTATCATATTTCTTGTTAGTAATATGATGAGTGGCAGAATTAATCCATCTTCTGTCACGGCCCTCTGAACAAGAGCTGTGTAGAAAAGATTTTTCTTCTTTACAAAAAATTTAATTTGTATGCCAAATTAAGATTCCAAAATTTCTGAGGAACTGCAGTTCTCATCCTAAAAATACAGCCCGTAAAACAGTCTATCTGGTTTATGGGACATTGTCTATTAACTCTATTAATGCCTCTGCAAAATGAAGTCGTTAGCAATATACAATCTGAATTTCTTCTTACCTTTACTTTTTGGGTTTTTTTGATCAGCACACCATGACAACAATCAAATCACTCAGTTTCCCAGGGGAAAAATCAGGTTCATGTGTTCCTATATTGGGTTCATAGAACACATTATTCATACAATAATAATCTGATTAACAGTATGAGAATTCTTAAAAATTCAATATGATTTCAGCTGTGTTGACTATAGAGTCATGCTGCTTAAGAAATGCAACCTCTTTTTTTTCAGTTATTTGTTATGAAATTTATGCACTTTCTATCTAGATATGGTGAATACTTGTGCTCTTGCCAAGCTAACTCTAACTTCTGATAGATGTGACAGTTCAAGCAACACATTCTGAAGCTCTGCCAAAACCCTGAACTGCAGGGAATGTAACTTTATGCTTAGAAGAATTGCATTAACTTTTGTCCGCCTGGTTTGGGTTTTTTCGCATTTCTTTTTCGGCAGCTACTAATAGCAAAAATTATAAAACAAATCAGGAAAGACTACTCTTTGAATATTTTTGAGCTGATTTAGAGCTGGAAAGCACTTAGAACTTTCCAAAAATCCTGACATTTCCCCAGAAGTCTTGTTTTTATACAGGAAAGGTAAACAAATATAATTCCAAATTGTATTTCTGCGTCATTTCAGTTGCCATTGGAAAAATACCTAGCCTTGCACAGTAACTAAAGGCAGAAGAGTTAGGTGAAGTACATGTTCTGAAGTATCTGCAAATTTAAGTATCCATTACAAATCACATATGTCCATCATAAGAGGAAAATATTGACCAAATATGACTTCTGTTGTCCCTTTTACAATACATAGAGATAAAACTGACAGGATAATGACCTAAACCTAGCTTAATATTTTTCATTTCTTTCTGGAAGACTGAAATAAAGAGAATTATGAATATTTATTACACAAAGTTAGTGGTTGTGGAATAAGAGATTTGGGGTTGGGATTTTAAAATAAATAAATAAATAAATAAATAAATAGATTGATGGAAGTTGCAAATTGTTTTGCTAGGTAACATACATACCAACGGTATTGTGAAACTCCACCACAGTGCTGTGTAGTAACTTGTAGAGTTTCTGTTGCCTCCAAGCCAAAGGACTTGATACGTTAGCACAAACACAGAAGTTGGCAAATTAAGTCAAAACACTCACAGCCTCAGTTCCCAAAAGAAAATACAGTAGTTCTTCCATTTGCTTGTGTCGGTAGAAGACATTGATTAGTAAATCCCTGTACAAATCCTAGCCAGGCAATAGCGCATGGATAGGTTTCACAGTGCGAATCTCCTACACTATTGTAAAAACTAAATGGATTTTAAATCAAAAAGGTTTGTCTTCAATCTTGTGCTGATAATCCACTACTGAAAGTAAATCCTAGCATGCTGTGCATTTGCTGTGAAAATACTTGGGATAAAAACGTTTTTGAGTAAGAAGTGTTTCACACATTGAAGGAATGTAATGGATATAACACAGAATGCTTTGGGCTGAAATAACCTGGATCATTTTGGGCTGATCATCTTGAGGATCATCTGGTTCCAACCCCTCTGCTGTGGACAGAGACATCTTCCACTTCCACTAGACCAGCTTACTCAGAGCTCCATTCAACCTGGTCTTAGGCACTTCCAGGGACAGGGCATCCACAACTTCTCTGGGGAACCTCCTTCAGTGTCTCACCACCCCCACAGCTAAGAATTTCTGCCCAATATTTAATATATCCTGCACCAAAATATTTTGTTTTAAGCTACAGCACTGGACAGTCAACGCCTGTACTAGGCATGCCAGCACCAAGGACAGGGATAAAAAGTAGTAAATTCCAAGAGTGTAATCACACATTATCAATACAAGCCGCACCTTTCCTACCAGCCAATGGCAGTCACCTCTCATAAGCAAAGGCCCAAGAAGATCTTCCATTCTCCTTGGTCTGAGGAGGTCTCAGCTATGATTTGTGAACAGCCCAGAACTGAGAAAATTTTCATAAGAATTCAGGATATGGATATACCTATGTTGCATAATGAACCAAGGTGAGCTCTTTGTTTGACCTATGATTTGGTCCACTTATGTAATAGTACTTAAGTGGTATGAGGTAGACATGCCTTATACTGCTCTGGACTGCAGCAAAGGCCCTCTGGATAGTGGCTCCAGCTATACAATCCCCAGGAAGAGCAGTAGGACCAGGCAAAGAAAGCATATAGACTCCAGGACAAAAATGGTCATTTTTTTGTCCAGGCAAGGTCAAATTGAATATCTGGCACATCCAAAGAATAGTCACAATGGCACATCATGATGAGGAACAGCTGGGGTCAAACAGCTGTCTGTATAGTAACTAGAATCGCAAGTGTAAGATATATATATCCTCCTGTTCTCAACTAGATTTTTCAGAGGCCTATCTCCTTCCATACCCAAAAAAAAAAAAAGAAATTAATCTTCAGTTGAAGCTTTATGTTACAGAAAGATCAACACACTTCTCAGATTTGTGGATTACATCCTTTTCACTAAGAGAGTTCCCATCATGATACTCAGAATTCATACAAGCAGGATTTAAGTACTCTAATTTCTGGAGACATTTGCTGGTTTTGTTTTGCCTTTTTTTTCTGATGTTTGCAAATAATATTCTATGCTGACACTGTGTCTAAAGTTTACACAGCTATACAGACTTATACAAAGATTACATGTATAAAAAAGCCCAAGTCTAGAATAGACAAGTTTATCAGTTCTGAGTTGTGAACCATGCACAACCCTCTGTGTCCAAAATGAGACGCGAGTGTGTGTGTGTATATATATGGACACACATATAAGCTTGACAGATTTCCATTTATATATACTGAAAATAACTGGGTTTTGACCCATTGAAAGAATCCACATTGAAACATGTTGAAGTGTCCAGATCCATTTACAGCAGGGTGCATCTGCTTGTTGTAAAAACTGTGTAAATGACACTCAGTCAAAATTTTTGTTTCCATGATGCAAGGATGCAAAGTTGACCCATAGGCAGACCAGTATGGTGCAGAACTTCCTAGGAAGAATGTAGTTGAATTATTTATTACATGGTGTGATTTTGAAATCAATACGTAAAAAAGGAATGATTAATCAAGCTGGAAAATCACTCGTCCACTGGTCTACACTTTCAGACATATACCAGGCAAAGTTGCAATGTCAAACAGAACTTAGGACACATGAAATCCATATATCAAAACTGCTGGCATGGCTTTACGGAATATTTTTAAAATTACAGTAGCAAGTTTCTTTCTGCATCATTTGTCTGTGGACAAAGAAGAAACACAAAATCCATGAATCTTAATGTGTTTCCACAGAGTTAATGATTCCCTCAAGTATCAAAAAGAGTTTCAAAATTATCCTGGAAAGTAGAAAAATGGAAAATTATGTGCAAAATAGATTTTAATCATTCAGACTCAAGAATTTTCGCACAATTTTAAAAAGTAGCTTGACATACTTTTGGGTATATCAAGCAAATATGTATAGGCTTTTCCCAGTCGAATTGACATAAAATTAAAATAGATTTTCTAGGGGAATAGCAACACAAGACTTTGATTTGACCAGTCTACTCTGTTTGACACTACAGACAAATATTAACTGGAAAAAGTAGTAATTTGCATATTTTGCAAAGCTGATATTTACTGAGCTCATTTCTGATGAACATCTTTGATATGAACTCATTTCATCTTGCAACATAGTCTTTGATGGAAACCTTCAGGTTTTGGTATCTGTAATAAACAAATCTCAACACAATTTCTTTTACTGTCTTAGCCTTCCTTTCTTCCCCAAGTACTCTGATCCTTGGAATGCGTTTTCCAGGAAATAGTTTATAAGGACAGAAATTAATTCAAGTTTTCAAAACCCATGTTCCACAATGATACAAAGGAATTCATTCCATTCTGAAATAAAAGGATTTCAGGGAATATTAGAAATGCAAAACCACAATAACTGATGTAGAAGTGCTACACAGTCTCAAACAATAGAATATCACCTATGGCTCTTGTATTTTATAGTCTCCAGACAGCTTTTACACATTAAGTTATGTTAAATTAATTTTTTAGTGATTGTAGCAGTGCTGTAATTTACTGACTTGCCATGCTTAACATTTTCACAAATTGCAGGTGCTCATTACAACCCAGTTTTGAAATAGTTTTTTGGAATAAAGGTCAATATCTTGAAGTTCCCCTTTAATGTCCTGGTCAGTAGGAAGCCCTTGACCTAGGAATGAATTTAACATCTACCTAACTTTATTCCCTGTATGTGCTCTAGATTTGAAGGTAGATGAATGCTGCACTGGAAAATGCCCTTCTGAAAGATTTTAACACATCCCTAGATCTCCCAGCTTACAAAATACCAGTCTAAGTAACTGTGTTGGAAAGACGGACTGAAGCACATTTTACAGTGACTGGGAAAGACAAGGCTTGTGTATTTTGTAAAAGTGTTTCATTTTTAATGAGCTATTCACTTTCTGTACTCATTTTATTTAATAGCTTAACCTCCTAACTCTCTCTTCTCTATGGTAGTGAATTACTTTCCAGAAATAATAAGGAATTTTAAGCATCATCATGTTGCTGGTATTGTCCCTTGAAAATGTGGGTTGTCATCACCTCATCGCCCCATCCTTGTCTGCTCATTAGTGACACTCTGTATGGAAAACCTCTAAAGATCATTACCACTGTAGTCTAAAGCCAATGTGCCTACATAATGAAAACAATTCAGCAGTTCCCTATGCTCTGTTAGTTGTGTTTGTCATAAATGAGTTGTGGAGATTTGGAGTGAATGATCCATATCATATTGAACCGTCCTTTTTATCGCTGACAATTGAAGGTGACTGAAAAGCTGGGTCAGTGTCAGACTGTATCTAATTGGAAACCTTTTCTCATTAACGCTTGATGTTGACTTGTATTAGTTGATGAAATTAGAACCACAGTGGAATGGATTTTATTACACAGAATGAGCTGGTTGAGCTGTCTTCCATTTCAATGTTTTTTTAACCCCACCCCTGACTGCTGAGAAAGGAATCCAGAAGCAAGGGAGCTGTGAGTGATGCAGGATTAAGAGGAAATTGAGTAAAAATGTCAGTGCTTCTCAGGAAATTGAAACTGTGTGTATATTTGTGCCACATTTGTTTCAGCAAAACTTTTCTGAAAATACTTCCTTATTGATCATCCGAGGCTTTTTTGTTTGAATCAGGAATGGAACAGAAATGTTTCCCAGTTAAAAGGAAAATGGTAAATTTGGAGGTGGGGGAGAGAGGAAAAGAAGTGCCTGTTTTCTGGGAAGAAATAAGGAGGTTTTTTTTTTATATAGCTTAGACAATCGGTTTTGCAATAAGAAAAACATAATTAGTTCTTCAAAAATGTTCCCAACCCTGAATAATCCATTTTCCTGTTTAGCAGCAGCTGATTAAATGATACCAAGACAAATTCATAACAGTAAAAAAGTTAAATATAACTGTATAATTCTACAGAAAATACATGAGTCATACTATGAAGACAGATAACATACAATGTCCTATACATACAATTTTTCACAGGTGTTCAAAAACTTAAAAAAAATAAATAGTATCTAAAGATTCATTTTAGGAGCAAATTATTTCAATTAAATTAACCAGGGGACAGACTGATATAGGATCATGATGCCTATAGACAGATTGAGACAAATTCTGTGATTACAGAAATTCAGTCCTATAAGATAGGTGGCAAGGGATACTATCACTAAAAAAAACTCTGTTTAATGATCTTGTCCTCAAACCCACAGATACTCTCAAATATAGCCTTTTTTTCATCAGAAATTCATAAAAACTGAACACATAAGGGATATCTTGCTGTCATCTCCTTAAGCATATCCTTAAAGCCAATAAGTCACAGCTAATTGTGGACAGAAATCTCAGAAAATACTGAAACTGGAAACTTTGAGATCAGATCTAAAAAGAGCAAGGTATTTCTTCCCAAGCCACGTTCATGAATCTCTCAGAAGTTTTTCACTCCTTCCAACTCATGATTCAGGACTTTTGCCTCAGAATTTTTTGAAAAAATAAAAAATAGGTAAGTTGACCCAAAACTTTACTTATTTATGTAGCTCAAAAG
>JANRGV010000075.1:28421088-28441798 GCA_024734035.1 Alethe castanea | reverse complement strand
GCCCCTGCTGGCCGTGCCTGGAACTGCACCCAGGGGAAAGTGCCCGGGCCCAGAAGGGTCCCTGGGTTCCTGTTCTGGTTGTGGTTAATGCTGTACTTGTTGTTGTTTGTTTGCTTCATTACACACACTAGTAAAGAACTGTTATTCTTATTTCCCACATGTTTGCCTGAGAGCCCCTTAATTTCAAAATGATAATAATTTGGAGGGAAGCGGTTTACATTTTCCATGCCAAGGAAGGCTTCTGCCTTCCTACCTGTCTTTCAAACCAAGATACTTGGCCACATAGAAAATAATTTTATAACAGAAGGCAGAGCTTATAAGGCATGATTTGCTCTTGGAATTAAAAAAAAAAGTTACACTAGCTATTCCTAATCATCACCACTTCACCAGCACTTCATGAGAACTGTCCCCTTTTTGTCCTTAGATGGAAATAAGGATGACTGGCCGTCATTTAAAATAGATGCAGTATTTGCCTTTCTCCAGTTGTCAGGATCAAAAGTCAAAGTGGTATTAAAAGCCAAATGTCTGTTGACACAAGCTATGCATTTAACCAGGTTTTGAACCACAGGATTTGCTCGCTCCTTTTCCTTGGGATGATTTGCCCTCCAAAGTCTTACCTTTTTCAACAGCAGGACTAAAAATATGTTAAATAATTGGGCTACTTACTCTTGGGCTCTCTCTGTAAGGCAGGCTTAGTTTGCCACTAAAATTCTGGAATTTCAAAGAACAGTATATTCACAATCCAAAAGACTAAACACAAATTACAAGCATCTAGTCTACTTTCCCTCCATTTTGGGAAACCAACCTGAAACAATCCATTCCCCATATTGCTAGTTAAGATCAGGCAATATGTATGGAAATGGCGCAAAGGACAAATCAGTTAATTTAAATGTTCTCATTTTAAGAATCAGTAAAAGGGAAGTATGCAGATAACATATTTGTTTCATGTCAGAAAAGAATTAGGGACACGCAAATCTTAAAACAGTAATCCTTCAAATCCTTTCTACTCAAGGGAACCTCCAGATTTGTCCTCTCTAAGGTAGAATAATGAAGCACGCAGGTAAAGAGTGTGAAGGAATAGCTATGATCTGCATAGAACATGTCAATTGCAACTATTCAGTGAGTGTTTGTAAAATGGAAACTTCAGTCCAAAGGGAAAGGAGAAAAAAACAAGAAAAGGATATCTATAATAAGTCAGCCAAATACTTCTCAAAATGTACTCATTCATAGAATCATAGAATGATTGGGTTGAAAGGAAGCTTAAAGATCATCTAATTCCAATCCCTGATCAGGGACAGGGACACTTTCCACTAGACCAGACAGCTCAGAGCTCCATCCAGGTGGCCTTGAACACTAACAAGGATGGGGCATCTACTTCTCTGGGTAACCTGTTCCAGTGCCTCACCACCCTTGTAATACAAAATTTCTTTCCAATATTTGCTCTAAACATAATCTTTCAATTTGAAGCCATAGCCCCTTTTTCTGTCACTACATGCCCTGTCTTTTAAGTCTCTCTGGCTTTTCAGAAGGCTACCTTCAGATGCTGGAAGGCTGTAATCAGGTCACCTCAAAGCCTTCTCTTCTCCAGGTGGTAAAATTCCAATTCTCCCAGCCTTTTCTAATAGAAGAGGTGCTTCATTCCACTCAACTACCTTGGTGGCCTCTTCTGAACTTGCTTCATGGACTTGCAGGTCCATGTCCTTCCTGCCCCCTGCCAGGTATCCCAGAGCTGGATGCAGCACTGCAGGTGGGGTCTCAGCAGAGCAGAGCAGAGGGGCAGAATCCCCTCCCTGGCCCTGCTGCCCACACTGCTCTGGATGCAGCCCAGGACATCATTGGCTTTCCTGGCTGCAAGCACATTGCCAGGTCATGTCCAGCCTCTCACCTACCAGCATCCCCCAAGATCCAAATATAATGTTGTTCTCTGTTTGTTTAGTAAGTTGTATTTTTGGTAAAAGGTCAGTTCAATGTCAATTCATCAGTGTTTTCTAATAAAGGGCCATTTTTCCAAGTCTCTAACCATGCCAAATTTGTTGTCCAAATTGACCAGAAAAAGATAGTTGAGTTGATTTTTTGCATTTGTCTTCCTCTGCTGTGGTTTCTGATCTGCTTTATGTGAAATAACCACCAGAACTGGCGTCTCCATTTCTGAGGCCATGGCCATCACAGTGCTTTCAAAAGACATTTTCATTACATCTCTGTATATATGCAAACCATCATTCCTTTTAAGGAGTGCTTGTAAATACTGACAGTCCACCAGTGGCAGTGCTTTTGCTCCCTGCATCTCCTCTGGGATTTGCTTGGGAATTTCTTGGAATCTATTCTCCTTACAAAAAGAAAATACAAGTATAAGAAAATCCTGGCCCAAAGACTTGAAAAGATGGCCCTGAGTAACTGTTTTGCTCAATAATGAAACGAGTTGGTCAATAACTGTTTTCAGTTGTTTGAAGTGGTGCTGTGATCTCTTCCAAGTGCACTGAGATGTATGTCACTCTTAGGGGGTATCCTATCCCTCTCCATCAGTGACTGACCCTACGCTCACGGCGGAAGCGCTGGATCAGACCATTGCCGCGTTTGACACCGTGGAGGATCTGCTCAAGCACTTCAACCCCGACTCCTGGCAAGAAGACCTGGAGAATCTCTACACAGACAGTGGGCACCATTATCGAGGCAGGAGCTACCACGACAGGAAGTCCAAAGGTAGGAGAAGACTTTGGGACATACTGATGCGTACTCTGGGACAAGGACAGGATATTCCCTCACTCCTCATAGGAAAGTCCATCAGTCAGGTATTACATTATGATGCTTATGTTCCTGTTGGAGTCACAGAGGAAGGCACCACCTATTAAAACCAGGGACGTGTTGTTTAATCCTTAATCAATTTCCAGGTAGGATTTTACTTGAGAAATCAGGCTGAAAACTGCTCTTTTTTATGATAAATTCACAAATAAAAACACAGGTCCACATGTTAAGACAGATGGTTCTCAGCTTTACCCTCTTAAGCATTGCTTTGTGGGTAAAGCGTGGGGTTCCTAATTACCTGTGTTATCATCCTTCTTTAAATACCTGCTATGGGACTGTTCTCTGTTGAGTGAGGAATAATCACTTTTATCACATTGTGCTTAGGGAAGCATCTGGTGCAGACACCTGTATGTGCAGCTGGGTTTTTTAGGATGTGAGCAACTCACTGTTTTTCATTATGTTGGCAGGGAACATTATTATGGTTTAACATCTTTGTCTGTAATTGAGCAAAGCACACATTTCTGGGTTATGTTTCTTGTTTCCTTCTGTTAGTTCAAATCATCCACCAAATGGTAAAGCAGAGGGGCGTTTAGCTGGCTGTACAAAGCCATAATAATAAATAAACACTATTGAGAAGACACAGTTGTGCTCTGGGGTAACCACGCACTGAAAGGCCTGATGAAATTGCCCTTCATGTGCAGTATAGATGTAAGAGGTCTGTTAGGATTCTCCAGGATGACAATCACTTTAGTTTTCACAGAAGGTCTGAAGCATTTTATTTGATTTCTCTTATTTTCATCTGTTTTCAAGTTGTGTATTCACATGCTGTCTTCTTTATAACTTTAAAATTATAATGCTCAAATCACAGTTCCAATTCTGTGCAATCTACCATTTATTTACATCTCAAATCCCATCCCCCCATACCTAAAGCATTTTCTAAGGAGGAAGAGAGAATTGTAGTTCTGTGTTTGTAACTTACTTGTTATCAAATTATGAGGCTTTGCTCTTAAAAAGGGATATATAGACTGCATCCATTTTAGGGAAAACTGTATCAAGAAGTGTTCCTGGCCCTGAAATACAGTCACCATATTGCTAAATTGTCAGCCTGGTCATTGCTGTGCCTGACCCAGGATCTGGCAGAGGCCACCTGCCATTCATGTGTCCACCTTGACTTGGAGAGTGAGAGGTGAGTGGTAGGAATGTGGGCTGTCCTATGTCTGCTGTCCTTGGAGCAGGAGAATAACCTCAAGCACGTACAGTGTTTTAGTAGACACAGTACTGGTGTACAGTTTCCAAGACATGTTGGCTTTCTTTGTTTCTGGGCTCAGCACTTCAAATGCATCTCTGATGAAGCCCTTAGCACCCATTCAGCAAAAAGTGAACCCCTTTACTTTGCTCCCTTTTGGCACGTCAGAAATTTCAGGCAACCACTATAGCCATTGTTGGGGAAAATCTTCACCTGAGTGTCACTGCATGACTTTCCAGAGTGGTTTGATCTCTGTGGGAGTGTGTGGAACATGATCTGTGTGTCCCTTATTCATCCAGGATGGATTTGGCACCAGTAGATATATATGAAAAAGAAATGAAGGGTCTGTTCTGTTTTTAATAGAAGCTGTTTTAATTAGAATTCTGGCTCCTGTACTGGTTCTGTTCTCCAGATATAATTTCATTCTCAGATCATATTTGGCCCAGTATCCCATTTATTTAAATAACCACATAAATATAAAATAGCATTTGATGCTTTATTGATGCTAATTATGCAGGCTAGAAGTATCAAACTGATCTGGTCGTGCTCAGAAAATTCAGATGCATAACATTTTCTCCATTTATTATAAATGTAATTCAGCTTCTTGAGTAGCAAGAAGCTAAACATTTTTCCAGTTGCAGTTTTAATACTTGATTTCTTTTAATAGGATTTTTTGTGTTGGTGGTGGTGATTTGGTTGCAAGAAAAAGAAAAAAAAAAGTTTTACAACAGTTTTCCATTTGTTTTTAAACTAAAGGCCAAATTCCCTGACTGTTAGCAGCTCTCTGGGCTAAAGTACCTCACCACAATGAGATCTCTTAAAAATTTCAGTTAAGATTTTTTATTTAGTCATAAACTTTTGACAAGATTAAAGGCTTGTTCTTGGAGGATGTGAGGAGTAAGGAATAGCTTTAACAAATCCTTAAATTAGAAATGCTTGGTGGCTTTTAAACACAGACAGTGTGGATCTCTGAGGAATGTTTATAGGCGCTGGGGTAACCTTGCAGCAAAGAGAGCTGTAGATTATATCATAATTTATTTCAGATACCTATCTGTTTCGGCTTACAGCTTGGGTTTTATTCTTTTTATCCTAAGTTAGAACAGCCCTGAGGCAGGTAAGAACAATTTGATGTAATGTCTGCCTATCTCACAGCATTTTGAGACCACGGCATGTAAATGGTATAAATTAATCACTAATAATTTCACTCCTATCCAACCTTCTGCCCATACCAACCTCTGGCACAACATTGAGCTGAAAGAGGCAGTGTTGCTGAATATTAATTCTGATAACAGGGATAGGTGACAAATTATATTTAAATGGTAAGTTTTCTTAATTTGCCAATTAATAATCTACAAATATCAAGGTCAGACAAATAAGAAGACAGTATTTTATCACAGTGGAAAGTCACAGAATCAGGGAATAGATGAAGTGGGAAGACACCTCAAGAACTTAAATTCCCTCCCTCAAGGCAGGGTCATCAATAGAAGGTCACCATCCCAGGAAATGTTCAAAAGGTGTGTGGATGTGGCCTGTGGGGATATGGTCTAGAGATGATTATGGCAGTGCTTGATTTATCGTTGTGTTTTTGATCTTTGAAGGTCTTTCCTAGGCCTAACGATTCTATGATTTTTTTTTTGTATTTGTACACATTAATATATGCATGTAGAGATGAATCTCTTCATAGATATCTCTTGCAAGTGCCTGAATGTTGAAGGGTGTGTGGATTGAATATATATTTATGGTAACTCCATTCAGTCTACAAAATCTGATCTCACACCTCTACAATACTGATGCAATTCTATTGAGTTAAGTGCTTTTCTTTCTATTGAAACCATAATTGCATTTCTATTGAAAATTCTATTGCATTTCTCACTATTGAAATGAGATACTGGTATGAAATGTGTCTCACTAAAAACAACATGCAGTTTGAAATTTAACTCTCTATATGTTCAGCAAGGTGTGCTGTGAGCCACTCAAGTGAAAGCTGACTGTAAAATTACAGTGCAATCCAGACTGGCAGAACAGGACAGGAAAGAAAGGGGAAGACACATTCAGATTTTCCCAATTCTGAAATGAGAGGCCTCATATAAGCTATAAACTATGGTGTATACCTACATGAAAATATGCTAGACATTTCAAATAACCTCTGCAGTTGTAGATATACTCATAAGGGTTTGCTACCAATTGCTGCATTTTAGAAACTCTGAAAGTACGAATATTCAGCTTTATATTCATCCTATGCTCTTAGAAAAAAAAGCCGATCATACCAAAGTATATACTTTAAAATAAAATAATTCATTTTACACTGCTGTTATATATTGCTGACCTCAGTGTCACAGTAATTTGATTTTTACAAATATTAAGCATCTCTAGAAAGGTATCACTGGCTATTGGGTTATTTAATAATGATCATGGCAGGAACACACGTAAAGAAGTAAACATCCGTGCTTCACAAGTATGTTGAACTTCTTCCCAAACAGATTTCTGTTCTTCCAGAGAGTCATAAGGAGAGTTCAGACATGTTTCAAGGAAGCATCTTCATCCTAGTTTAAATTTCTGAAAGCATGAATTTATCTAGTTAATAGTATTAGAAGAGTTTCTAAGAGATACCGTTGTAAACGGTATCCAACCATCAATTAAACCATCAATTAAACGTTATTTAACCTTCCCCACATACTTGTTTGCATTTATGTTTTGCTGTTGTATCTGATTTTTTACCTCCTATTGAGTAAGGATTTTTAATTAAAAAACAAGACCTCCACCTGTGAAATGGGTGCAAATGAAGAAAGAAAGGAAAAAGAACAAGTTCACTATTTCTCATCATGTAAGTAAATCCAAATGTCATGGTTACCCATAGAACGGGTTGTCTTCAGAAAGGAATGGAGTGTTTTGTTTTGTTTTCTCATGAATAAACCTTGGAAGCAGGAACACATGTAGATAGATACATTCTGATAATTAACAAGACTACCCCTGCCTCTAAGCTCATTTTCTTTTTTGGAAATGGTACACAAGAAGCCTTTGGCTATCAAAGGAAATTAATCAGGTGGGACATTCTTGCAATAGCATCTGTCTGCAGTGACAGCTTTACAAGTTAAATAAATAAACACTTGCTGGCATAACCACACTGCTCTCAGGAAGGGGAGTAGTGAGGTCAGACCATGGGTCTTCACAGAATGTTTCTGCTGTTCATTGCCAAATCAGTTCCCAAGATCAGGCAAGTTTCACCATGTTCTTAACAATCATTTCTAATTGTCATTACTTAAAATGGTCTAGCAAGAAGGTAAAATTTTAATGTTGTTTCTCAGAGGCTTGCAAGCAGTGGCCAATAAATTACTGCAAACTTCCATGTACTCTCTTCCTTGAAAGATGCTGGGATGGCTGCCAGCAAGTTTCAGTGCATCAGACAGGGAGTGCAGGCATCACAAATGCTGAATGGTTGATCATTCGTGGCAAAGTTGAGTACTCAAGTATATGGAACACCTTCTTAAATAGCTGATAATTTAAAGTATTCTCTGTGCTTAAAAAACAGAATACCTCTCCCACCCTTCTTCAGTTAGGAACCAAGTTGTCTGTTGCATGCAAACTGCACACATTCATTCATTTCACAATCTAATTCAGACCTACATTCCTACCTTCCCCCTCTGACAAATGAAATTTTCCCTCGCGTGTTATGCGATGTAACTGTTGGTCACTGCAGTGAAAGGTTTTCTTATTAAACCCTTTTTTAAAATGCTAGTGAAACTTACAGCATGTTATTTATCACTGGAATAAGCTGCTCTTTTCCATTGATTACAATGAAGCTGTGTCGAATAGTTTGGCCTGCTTTTGCTACTTGACCTGTACCACAGCTCATAATTGGTTTGCCAGTCCATAATAGGCCTATATATTTTGCCCTTTGTTCCATGAAAACAGCTGTAATCCTACTGAAATCTTGATCTTTCATTCCTCTAAAATAATAGTTGCTGTATTGAGAAGGTTTGTCTTGGTGCTGTGATTCTGTAGTAAGTGCAAACTGGAAGATCTTCTTATCTCCCATGAGAAGGATTTAGATAGCTTCCAAGCTTCCATATATTTTAAAAATTGCTTATTGTCATATCATTAAGCGTGTGCAGTGGAGCAGTCAAAACCATCAGCTGTATGTGTTGAAGTCTAAAAGCCACAGGGTTTGCTCAAAATTTGGTATGGAGAAGAATTATTTCATCAATATCAGAGCATTTAGATTATTTAACAAGCAGAAGATGGGACTGGGAAATTATATTTCAGTTGTTATTGCCATGTAATTGTGAGGATATCATTATGTTTGTAATGTTAATATTCATTGTTACATTGTTGTGATCCTAGAATCTCGAATGGTTTGGATTGGAAGGGACCTTAGAGATCATCTAGTTCCAATGCCCTTGCTGGGGATAGAGACTCCTTGCATCAGACCAGGTTGCTCACAACCCATCCAACCTAGAACACTTTCAGTGATGGGGCATCCACAACCTCTCTGGGCAGCCTTTTCCAGTGTCTCACCTGCCTCACAGTAAAAAATGTCCTCCTAATATATAATCTAAGCCTACCTTTTTTCAGTATGAAGAAATATCCCCTTGTCCTATCACTACTTGCCCTTGTAAAAAGTCCCTGTCCAGCTTACTTGTGAATTTTCCAGCTCTAGTTCAGCCACACCATAGCTTCAGTCAGATACAGCACTGCTCTGAAAGTCTTTCAAAGCCTTTCAGTGCCTCTAGTTTACATGCAGATCTTTAGCACTATTGACCGCAGCATTACCCTGTGGGGAGCACAAATATTAGCCAGCTACCAGTTTTACTAGGAATTGCTGACCATTTTCCTCAAGTCTCTCAGATATTCCAGTTATCTACTGAATTTTTAGTCCACCTATTCCATTGTATCTCAGAAATTGCTGCAAGGATGCTGTGGATCACTTTCAAAAACCAGCAGATGCCTCTGCTGCTTTCACCTCACCCAGCAAGACAAATGTCTCATCATAGCCAGCTCTGTGTTTGGTCTTGTTAAATCTATTCTGGATGTTCCCAGTCATCCCCTTGACTGTCATGTGCCTGGGCATTGCTTCCAAGAAGGATTTTCCCCATAATTTTATCATGGGCTGACAGTCTGCAGCTGCCCAAATCCTCCTTGCCTTGTATGTAGATGGTTTTGACTTGTGGCATAGAAATACCATGGCAAGGTGGCTACCATCTCTTACACCTTAGCTCTGCTCTGTGACTGATGCATGAAAAAAGTGTAGAAAGTTCAGATATGATGACCATGTGTGAATTTGGAACAGATAAAGTGTTAAAAGCAACCCTAACAGACCACCTGTCATTTTAAAATTAATCAGTGACCAGCAGCAGAGGTTTTTCTTTAAGGCCTCCTTTTTTTCAGAATTAAACATGGCATTAGCTGCAGTTTCTGATTTCAGTGCTTGCCTCTGATTAAGATCACAGGAATGCTTCAAAGTAAGTGCATGCAATAGAGCTATGTGAAATGAGGATGGTTTTAAGCAGAGAATTTAAGGGAAGGAAGGGGTAAACATTAGGCCCCAAGTACCCAGTTTAGTGCTCCAGTGCATTTCTTTCATGTTTGCCTTAATTTTAAGCTGTCTCTGATGCAGATATTCTGTAATAATACTTGAGAATTATTTGCATCCAGTCTAAAGAACCTTTTAGTTCTAGTTTTAAATTAAGGACTCCAGTGGTTTCAGTCCTTGATAAGTAAAGCAGCTGGATTTCACACCAATCACACCAAGGCTCAGTTACATTTTAGTCACAGCAGTGAAGTGATGCATGAAAATGATGAGGAAATGGACTTGCTCCAGACAGTAAAACAATCCAAAAACAAGAAAAAAAATGCATATTGAAACTTTCAGCAGAGAGAGTTGCTCAGAAAAAAAGTGTTCTTTTGTTAGGGGGCAATAAGCCATGATCTAGAGTTTAGGATTTAATTAGTCAGTGGGAACTGTTCTTGTGTGTCAGTGTGGTACTACCAGAGTACACAGTATACATTTTTCACAGAGTACACTGCATGCTCACCTTATTCCCACCAAGCACTGCAGTTCTGTAGAGCAGATTAAAAAATTGTAGGTGTTTACCTCCAAATGAATTTTAATGGAGGATGACTTGTGTATCTCTTAAACTGTTTATTTAGGCTTTTCTTCTCTGCTTGGGGTTACTTTTTTAATGTTTTCAACATTAAAATAAAACCAGAATTAGACCTTTCTGCTTATCCGAGTATCTCATAGATATTCCCCTGGATTACTGTGGTGTCAGAGAAGATGATTCAGGCTCTCCCCTCAAGCAATCTCATTAGTGATGAAGGCAGAAAATTTTCAGCACTCTTCTTCCTTGAGTAGATTTTTCCTTCACATCAGTTGACTGAAATGAATACTAGCCAGATAGTGCTTTGCTTTACCAGTTAGAAAAGCTGATGGCAAAGGTCCTATGAGATTGTTTAGGGGAGTGGGAAACACTTCCTTGTGGAAAGAATTAGCCTGACAGTCTGCAGTGAGAAGAGGTGCCTTTGAAGAATGACAGTGGAGAAGAAAATGCCATCTGTTAAAACAAAGAAATCAATATACCCTGGACTTGCTAGTCCTGGCTAAGGACATTCACAGTGTATTTTTCTCTCAGTGCATGAGTATACCACTAGTCCCATTGATTTTGTGCTTATAGCAGGAGGATGATCTATACCTCTTGTGGTGAGATGCTAGCTCTCTGGAGTGAACCACTGAGATTTCATGGGGGAATGTATCATAATTGCTATAAAATAGCAATTTATCTGCTAAATTCCCATTGACTGAGATAATACCTTGTCAGGAAAGCAAATCTGCTACGATTTTCTATAATAGCACTTCTGACATTTATGTATGTCTCTTGCCTCTTGCATATCAGCCATGTGAATATCTCCAGGAGAGAATATAAAGGTGCATGATATTTACAAATCAACTGCTTTTTCCACAATTAACTTAGTGATGTTGACATGGCCTGAGTCACAGAAAGTATGAAGTGTCTTTGTTGTAAGTTTTCACACATTTGTATTAAAGCACAGGCATAAGTGTTCTCAGAACCAGAGGTTATGTTGACCTGTTAAACATGCCCTGAAAATCTGATATGTTCACAAACATAACTGTTACCTCAGTTCTCATTTGACCCATCCCTATTTTCCTGTTGATGTTTCTGTTAGCAAATACTGTTTTGAGTAAAACTCAACACAACTTCACGTCCCCCACTCCAGAATGAATTACTGAGCTTTGAACGCTTAGTTGGTGGACAGAATCCTAAGGAAAGAAGAAGACAGAAAAGAAAGGAAAAAGAACTCTATTTCTATAGAAATAGAACTCATTAAATGTGTTATTTTTGTGTATGTTGCTATTGTGGAAAATATATTTATAAAAGCGCAGTTTTGGTTTTAGCCTTACAAGCTAAAGCTAGAAACAGCATTTAAACTCACATTTGATAGTCTATTAGTTATTTTTACAGCTGACTTTACCACTTGTTTACATGACAGATCTCAGATACTAGGCATTTAAACATCAACCAACTACTGGCATTCAATGGGCCTATTAATTTTGATTGTATTTATGTGTATGCCTATAATAGTAACATTTACCAGATGAAATTAATACTGCTTAGATTGGTTTCTCCATCTAAAAATGAATTATCTAAATTCTCTTCATAAACAGAACAGACAGGCAGCTTGAGGAAGAAGGTCACGCAGGCTGTCTTAAATGCTCTTGCCAAGCGAGGGATGAATCACTCCCCAAAAATGTTTCTCTACTGACCACAGGAAGTGCCTTGTTTTTGGCCATAATAATAAAAAAAAAAAAATTAGATCATAGCATCTAAGTAACTCAGGTATAAACAGAGGGGGGAAGAGAGTAGCAGAGGTGGACTCTCTTGCCCGAGGATCCAATAATGAGTGACAAAACAAATAAAAAGACTAGCCTTCAGCTTTCAGGCCAGTATTCTACTGCAAACCTTCCCTTCACCTTTATAGTTGGTGTGATCTCTGCTATGGCAGTCAGTGGGAGACGGATGACAGCTTGGATGGCCACCTGTAATGATTTAAAATTGGTAGGTTTATGTTTATCTGTTCAGAAATCACTCCTATAGTGAACATATTTTTCAACCAGTACTCCATCACTCTGTGTTATTGACTGACTGGGCAGCAGCATAAACCAGAGGACTGTTCCACTCTAACCTCACTAATGAAACTTCTTTTGCATTGCAGTTGACCTGGACAGGCTGAATGATGATGTGAAGCGTTACAGCTGCACTCCAAGGAACTACTCTGTCAATTTAAGGGAGGAGCTGAAGCTGACAAATGTAGTTTTCTTCCCCCGCTGCCTCCTTGTCCAGCGCTGTGGCGGAAACTGTGGCTGTGGGACTGCAAACTGGAAATCCTGCACCTGCGTGTCAGGGAAAACAGTGAAAAAATACCATGAGGTATCTCATTCTTCCTTTGTTACTTCTTTTGGGTATCTGTTGCTTCCATGGGTTCTGAAGTCTTTTCTCAGAGCTGTGTGTGCTGTTTGTTAATAGACTATGTATGTGTGAGAAAGGGGTGTTGGCAGTATTTATGTGTGAGTTAACTTAGAAGAAGTTGAAGACAGCCTTTGCCACCTCTGAGTGGATGCCACCACAGCACCCTAGTGACCTTAGTTTCAGGAATGAGCCTTGTGTTGGACTGATTTTTCGCAGTCAAGGGGTAATACAAAGTAAATTTATATGCCACTGGAAACACTCTTTTTAGTAATACAGAGTAACACAGGTTCCTTGAGATATTTGACTTCATCTCCTCTTGCTTTAAACCTAAACTCACACTTGGAAATTACAATTAAGTCACTTGCAAACTCTCTTCCCTTCCAGATTATTACTTATAGGAGGCAGCTGAATCATTCAGCCTTAGCTTTTTCTTTTCCCCCCACTCAGCAATTTTTTAGGCAGGCTAAATTTTTGCATAGAAACAATGCTCATTATTTTAATCCCTTCAGAACACATCTAGAGAAGAAAAACACAAGGAAAGAGCATTTTATATTCTTGCCTCTAACGCAGTATTTTCAGATGAAAACATGAGCAATGTTCCCTGAAGTGAGCATATCTAGGAAAGTTACTTGGTAGTTGCCTTTCAGTTGTTGGAAGGTAGGGTAGCTGCATGCCATGCTGACTTACTTCTGACACATACCTCTCGTAAGAGCCTGATTTACCACTTGGCTTAAGGCCCAAGTGAAAATGAACTTTTTGGAGTTTTAAACCTGGATGCAATGTAGGCTCATAATATTAAGGCATTATCTTGAGAGACCCTAGGGCTAGAGTAGCAGAGGGTTCTTGAAGGTCAGAACTTGTTCACTTTGTAAGCAGTGTGGTGACTCTTTTCAAAGGTAAGAGATATTTTCTCACTCAACTGCAGAATAGAGCATACTCCACATGCTAGGCCTGGAGAATAGTTAATATTTTCTCTAATTTTAAACAAGATGCAGGGGATGACCCTGCTAATTACAGAGCAGAAAGCCTTATCTTAGTGGTAGAAAAGTTAATTGGAAAAAAAATTAATAGGTCTAAAGCACCTAGATGACTATGAGCTGATAAAATTAATTCAGAATGCCTTATATATGAATAAATATTTATACAGAACCACAACATTGTACAAGAATGCTAAAAGGACTGGCACCTCCTGCAGAGAGCAAACAGTCAGCCAGACAAGATCAGACGTGGATTAGAAGCTGGTTAAGAGATATAGATCAACGAGGTGGAAGAGACAAGCAATTTTCTAAATGGGAAAGGGCTATCTGAGGGTGCCCCCAGTACAAAGATTATTATTTCATGTGTGTTCAGTCTGGAGGGAGGTGAACAGAGGTGGCAAAAATGACAGGTGGCACAGGAGATAACGTACTTGAACAGCAGAGAAGGCTGTGAGGAATTTCAGAAGGTCTTAGTAATTGCTTTTAAATGCAGGTTAGAAAAGCAGCAAGCACTGGGATGAGTGGTCTTGAGACCACTATTTATTCATGTAACACTGGGTGTGTGAGGGGAGGAGGAAGAAATGAAGGGTGGAAATTGGGCTAAAGGTCAAGCAGTGAATCACTGTGAAGAGCTTCAGGAAAACAGTTGTTTAGTGCAGTGATAAGAAAAAGTGACAAGTGACAGTCTTCTGCAGGAATGGAGATGAAGGGTAATAATACAGCAAATGTTGTGGTCTGGATAAATTGGTGGGAGACTTACACTAGGTTTTGACCATTGATGCTTAAAAGGACAAAGGCAGGACTAGGAAAAAAAAAAAACAGAAGCAGCAAGTGTACATCACAACAGATGTAGGGGAAAATACAGATCAAAAACATTTGTAAGAAAAGTGGCGCAAAGGTTTTGGATCATTTCATTTAGAAAAAAAATTCTAAAGAGAAGACATAGTGAAAGATAGGAAATAATGAATTGTAGCTAAAGGAAAATTAAATCTTCCTAAATAATCTTTTCCTTAGGAAAAGAACAAGAGAGAGACTGGAAGGGAACTAATTTAAAATTATAAAAAGGAGTTGAATTTTTTTACAGTAAATCTGTATGGAATTTCAACAGTTAAATATGAGTTGTGCATAAGTCAGAAGATTTCTGAAAGAAGTAGAAGTCAAATATAAACTAAGGAATCCTGGGTTACACCTGTATCAAAAATTAAGTCAACTGTTGACAGTAGCTAGGAAGAAAAATGCTGATTATAAATATATTTTCAAGCACTTACTTTTTTCAGGTGTTTGAAAAGTTAGTGCTGGCACACCAGAATATCACACCAGCTAGGTAGTTCTCAGCATCAGGATGTCATGGCTTATGACTGCCCCAAATTAATCACTAAATTCAGGAAATTCAACATTCACAGAAATATATCACTGCTAGTTTATTTTCCTACTCCTTTCCACTCTGAAAACCATATGAATTCAAGACAGTGTTTCATCTTTAATATTAAATGGCCTTTGTAAGTTTAAATTTAAATTTTATCCCTTAGGGATGAATTAACAGCTCACTGAGCAGATATTTAGCCAAGTGTCTCCCATTAACATGAGTGGAAGTCATGCAGATAAATTCATGTATGACATACTAAAGATGTGTCCATTAATTTTAGTCCAAAATGTTTTCCACTTTATTATTATTATTAGCCACACACAGTTAATCAGTTTTATTCTTATTCTCCTTTGACACTTTAATTTTACATAAATACCAAGTGGAAAAGGCAGTGAGGAGAAGCCTCTCCACCTGCCAGTTTTAGACCATAGAGCCAGTTTACTCTCTTAAAAGCCAATTTGAAACCCACTAACCTTATCCAAAGAGCCTTTAGTTGCATAACGAAGGATGGAGCCTTACACTTTATGAAATCCCCAGCACCATTAATTTGGTTAAAAAGCTCAGCCTTCTACTCCAGGAGGACATAGGCCAGATTCAAACAAAAGTCTCAGTTAATTTGATTTACAGGAGACACCAGAAGGAAGTATTAGGTGGTGGAAGAAGGTGTTTGAAGTAGCTGAAATGGACCCCTTCTGTTGCCAGACTGATTTTCCCTAACTTCTATCATGGAGCTTCATACTGAGCTCCTGAACCTGCAAGAGCTTTGTATCCTGCACATGGATAAGCTTGTCCTCAAAAGTAAAAATATCTCTGGAGATCACTTAAAAGTCCCCTGGCATTTCTGAGCTACTCAGTATTTTCATGTGAGAAAGACAGCAGGAGTGATAGGCTGCTTTTTGGCTTTGTGGTGAGTGCTGGAGTGGCTGCATGTTGGCAGCTGTGGGCACTTTAAAGGCCAGGGTGTTTCCTGAAAGAGAGGCTTCTATTCCAGAGAGATTTCAAGGTTATCTTCTCCTTTTGCTCTTAATGCTTTTTAGTTCTCTCTTAGTTCCTGTTCAAAGCCTCCCACTGTAATCACTGAGCACTCTCTCCTAGCCTAGCCTAGCCTCTCAGGACTAATAGCTATCACGTAGAGCCTTTAATTTTTCCAAGCTGAGAGTGCTGCTCCAGTTCTCTGAATGGGATGTACAGCTCTTTTCTATCTTGTCTGACTGTATGAAGTGATGCAACAGCAGGGAAAATGAGAGCATGAGATGGCCACAATAAGGGGTAGCTTTTTCTTTATTGCCCTGGGAGATGTTAATCATGAGATCTTCAGTCTTCTTTATAGCCTGGAAGTTTGCCATGACTTTACCAAAATATTCAGCAGTTTTTAGAAATGAATGGGGTCATAACTTGGGTAAACAGATAATTTTATTGGTGGGTTATTTTTTTCCTTGCAGGAGTCTTGTGATGCTCTGTGGTTTTCCATGGCTTCTGGGTTTGCTTTGGAGCGGAGCAAATACTCTGGACAAATACTCATGACTTACCACATACTGTCACAAACCCTTCAAACCAAACAGGCCAAGTCCTGGCAGTGTCTGAAAACGTCTCTCAGGCATAGTCTGCCATAAGTGATACTGAGTTATGTTGCAATGCTCTGTGCAAGGGAAAGACAAAGCAATACATTGAAATGTATGTAGCACACCTTAATCAAAGCTCAGCCCTGCTGCTGTCTAACTTTCTAAAGTGAACATGATATAAAAGTGTGTTTCACATTATAGTTCATTTCCTTAAAAATGCCTGGAGCTGGTCTTTAAAGAGGCACAGGCTCTAGACCTAGAGGTTACTCAGCACAGAGAAGGCGTGGGGGAACACGGGCCAGGACTCAGTTCAGCTGTGGCTGCGGCTGTGCTATCCAGCCAGCTGCACATACCTCAGAGAAACAAGAAATCGGCTTCCCCATCTCGCTGCTGTAACTGATGAGATGTGAAACGAGTTTCCGTGGGGAGTGAGTGCTCTTAAGGTAGCAGCCAGAATTTGTCAGAATGTATAAACCTCTGCAAACACAGTGCTGAGCCGCACAGCTAAGGGGCATATAAGGAAAAAAGAAGAGGTGATAGCTGATTGCAACTTTTACCTAATTATTTGTCTCTCCTGTAAAGACTGATGTGTTGTCCACTGTCTATAAAGTGCTTCTTCCCCCACCCCCCATCCCACCCCTTTTTGAAGCATTATGCCTCCATTCAAGTTTGATGTTGACTGGAGCTTTCACGGGACATACATTCAGTTAATTCTCAGAGAGAAGGTTTTGATTAGTGTTAGGGTGGCAATTTCATAACCTTTGGTTGCCTTGAGAGAGGCAGTAGGTACTCCAGAGTACACAATACTGTATCTTGGCACGACTTGCTGGGGCATAAAACCAGCTTCAACTGAACCCAACATTGCAAAGGGAAAACAAGACAGAAGAAATACTATAAGGGAGAAAAGCACAGGAGCACAATAGAGAGTTAAAAAGTGGAACTTCAGTAACACAAAGTTACTGCAATGGAATTAAGAAATATAACTAATACAATTTGATGCTGCCGGGGCCTTTTTTCTTTTATTTTATTTTCAGAGAAATGAGAAGCAAACCTTAAGGAGGCACTTGAGAGAGAAGACAATAATTCTCACCGTGTATGTACACAGGGAAACATAAGATAACTGGTCAAAAAATGATCCAAATGCGCTGACACAACAAAGGGAATTTGCTAAGGGATTAAAAAGAGCTAGAATCATCAAAGCAGTATGCAAGGAGTATGGTCTGATTGTTGTATGTCCTGGAGTTGATAGTACATGTGTAAAGGAGATAAAAGGTTGTTATGGTAATAAAGGCACAGAATTAGCCTGACAAAAGAGTTATTTCATGGAATAATGTACAAGAAGCAGCAATGGGATTTATTTGGAATGCAAGTACAAGAAAACAAAATGAGTCAGAAATGACTGTTAGGTCATGGGATGAGCAGAGAGAGCACAGAAATGCACTGAGAGAAAAAAGGTTCATTTTTAACTAGATAAAAAATAAAGTTCTTGGGTTGACATCTGAAAGTTAAGCAAGTGAGACATCCTGTGATACATGTCAGGACAGAGAGGCAGTTTGTGAAGGAGGAACACCTGTATCTAGTCAGTGATTAAACAACAGCTGTAGCATAATGCACACATAATTCCTGACAAGATCAGCCGAAGTGAGGGTCTTGTTGATGTCACATGTGTCAAAAACATCATAGCTTTAGTGAATGCTTCAGGTGCCTGAGTTTTAAGCCAATTATTTCTTTCCATGTTTGTTGCATTAAAACCAGGTGTTTCTTGTGCTTACAAATAGAAAAATAGAAACAATAATCCCATCTATATTTAATAATCCCTTAGTTTGCCTGTTACCACTGATCAGCAAGCCAACTCATTTTTCTTGTCTCTGATACCCTGTAATTATTTCTGGTAAGAAATACATCTTTGGGTCTATGTCATTGGTTTAGGCTATGTTCCTACTAGAGTAAAGGTCCTTGTGCTAAGTTATGAACCACATTCCCACAATGCTTGGCTTCTTATACTCAGAGCACAGCTAAACCGTGGGTGACCTTTGGATTAGATAACTTTGAAAAATTGCGGAGTTAGATTTTTTGCGTCTATCAGGACTTGGATCTGTGTTGAATGTTTTGCACTTTTGATGCTTCCTCTTTCATGAATCTCAGACAAATATAATTTGGTTTGCATGCTAGAATGGTGTTATTTTTAGATGTACAGAAGGAGATTAGATAATGCTGCCTAGCAAAATTTTAAAATAAGTTCTGCAAAGTACAAATTTCACTATCTAAAATAGCATCCAGAGTTGCTCACTATCCTCTGTCACAAGAATATGAAGCTAATTGGATATTGGGTAAGCCATAGTCATATTATTGATTTTCTGTAGGCTTCTTAAGCTAATCAGAAGAAGAAAAAAAAAAAAAACCAAAAAAAAAGCTGATTTTTTGAGTGAGGCTTCATTTTTCTGTTTGTGCTAAAAATACTGGTCAAGAATTTTAAAAAATTATGCTACTGTTGTTACTAATAAGTAAATGATAAGTCAAAAATGCCCGTGGGGAACTTTCCCTTTTTGCTATTTAATAAAACAGAAATCAGCCATCATGGACTGTCACAGCTAAATATTGCCTGACTTCAAGGGTCAGTGATACCTGGCTAGGACTGTCAGCAAATGCTGAAGGGATGGTTCACCTCATCTGGCTCTACCCACCTAACACTGTGGGTCCAGGCTTTGGGCTCCTTTCCCAGTCCCCAGAGCTAGCCCCACCAGAGGTGGCTGTTCCAGGTGAATCATGCTCTGGTGTTGCTGCTTTATTGTGGCTCCTACTGGAGACATGCCACATATGGATCAGGGTGAGCAGGTTATCTCCAGCTGTGTCCTCCTCCTGGCAGTCACTGCCACTCTGCTGTCCTCAGCCCCTGATCTTGAAGTGTTAAGGGTTCTTAAGTGTTCTTACAGACCTGCTGAGATGATTGGGGCCATCAGCCCTGACTTCCTGTGCTCCACAGGTGGCAGGAGAGCACCTGTTGCCCCCCAGAGCACGACCCAAAGTAGTACTGTACACCTCCTGGGAAGGCAGTCCTCAAACAGGCTGGAAACCCCCCAGTTCCATGGAGGGCTGTCCAAGTGGTGAGTGGGCCTGACTTAAACAAGTGTGCCCTATTCCACTTGAGGTTTTTCTGGCTTCAGCTTCCAGATCCTGGTGTTTGCCATGCCTTTGATCTCATTTAAGGAGGCTTTAAGAAGCTAGCATCCAGATTCAATACAAGATCAATGAGCAAGATTGATGGCAGGGAAACACATGCAAGCATTTTCTTTATATTTCCTACATCACTGCCCCCAAGGAAAGTTACTCGGTGGCTACAGCCATCTTACCTGGAAACTTCTCAGATCCTCAGTAAAAGTAAAAAACATCTACAAAGTAAAATGCCATCCAGCATATTGATGTGCTCCTATGGGGCTCTGCACAGAAAATGCCCTACTACACTTTTTTTCATATTACCTACAAGCACCAAATCCAGCTCAGAACTAGAATAATCTGTCTTGATTTCATTTTAATTGTTTTAATAGTTTTATGACCATCATTTACTCAGTGTTTGATGAGGGGGACATGACTGTAGTTACATGCTCTTTTTGAGGCAATGATCTGAGTTGCTGAGGTACTGCAATTTGATGAGAAATGGCAGACACTGATCCTTTAATTTGAAAACTACAACGTTGTTCTGGGTCACTCCCAGAAAAAAAAAAACAAAACAACTTTTGAGCATTCCTTTCATATCCATATTTTCTTACAGTTACTGATCCCCCAAAAAATACTGATCCCAGAATTTATTTGAATTGTTCTCATTAATTCAGTGGTTCCTCAGCTTTAAGGACATGACCATGTGATAAATAAACAGCAGCTATTTGCAGAATAAAGGGTTGTCTTCCATCTGCTTTGGTCACCAGAAATGGCCCTACTTCCAGATTATCTTCAACTCCCTTGTACTTAGATGAAAATAGAACTATTAGGTGAGAGTGAGACAGAGAGCTTTGAATATCAGTTCTGTGATCAGGTATTAAAGTAGCTCTGGAGAGGGATCTGGAGAAGCTGAATCTGAGACCAGTTGTGAGAGGTTCAAGTGGTTCAAGAGTTCAAGAGGTTCAAGGCCAAGTGCTGGGTCCTGCTCTTGGGTCACAGCAACCCCAGGCAGTGCTACAGGCTGGGGGCAGTGGCTGGGAAGGCCCTGGAGGTGCTGACAAACAGCAGCTGAACATGATCCAGGGTGTGCCCAGGTGGCCCAGAAGGCCGATGGCATCCTGGCCTGGGTCAGCAGTGCTGTGGCCAGCAGGAGCAGGGCAGTGACCGTCCCCCTGCAC
>JANRGV010000075.1:28168096-28178495 GCA_024734035.1 Alethe castanea | reverse complement strand
GTCCTGGGCCATTAAGCACTCTTCAAATAAGTCCTTTGGGTTTCCAACAGCAGCAAAAAGGTAAGTCCACAGGGCATATTCTGTCTTCCTAGCACAATGAACAACTGTCTGCAGGAAGAGGGGGAATTCTGTAATGAACTTCGCCACAGTGGGAAGGAGAGGATCGGGAATGGGTTCCCGCGAGGTAGCTTCTTCTTCCAGCACTTCATGAAGCATCAGTTCTAGTACATGAGGAAAGTATGGTAATGTGGCACACGAGTGGGCCAAAAGCAAGGCTTGTTCACCGAGGTTCCTAACCAAAAGCTGGCGTAAAATGTGATGGAGGTAGATCTGAGAGGTTCTCTCAACAATGGAGAAAGGAAAGAGAACCTCTAAGTGTTCTCTAGCACTGGTTTGAGTGTATAAACAGTCATAGAGCACAGTGTCATTAACAGCACCAAGAACCAAGGCATCTTCAAACAAAACAGCCAATGGGTATATGTTGATGTGGAAAGGCAGCATGATCCGTCTTGACAGAAAGGAATGCGGTTTTCGATGATCTCTGGGAAACAGGGGAAGCCAGACTTTCATACCTGCCCCACCACAGCTGAGCCACAGAGCCTCCAGTAAGTGGCGTTTCTGTTTGTTAATCCTGCAAGTAGTCCATACATTTTCAACAGACTGGGCTAGGACAACTGGAGCACAAAAAGGCAGCTATTTAAAATGAAAAATAAAATTTTTTTAAAAAAATCAGTATCCATTATTCCTTTTATTTTTACCTTATTCACAAGAACTCTATTTTTTCAGCTAAGAACTACTGTCTTCCAATGTGTTATTCTTCTAACAAAGAAAAGACAAATCTGCTTCTCTCTTATCTGCATCCTAGCATGTGACAAAAGACCACTTAATACTTACGTTAACTCAAAACATTTCTTTCATTTTTTTAACCTCTTTAATACTTAGTCAGGAAGCAGAGAGATAAGAATAAAGATGAAAAATAAAAACCTGCTCTCTGCTTCTTCAGTTAGCTCACAAGTTGAACCTAGAACTGACATATCTTTATCTGAACTTCCCAAATTTCACTCTCCCAATGTGCTTGTTTCACACAGAATTGGTTTTCATCAGCCCAGAAGAATTGAAAGTTCAATAACTGATTTATATTGTTATTTCCAAGAACTTTGTAAACATACTCTGCAAAAAATGATAATGTTTCATAAACAAATAAAACAGTTCTAGACAGACTACAAATTTTCTGTTATTGATACATACCAAATTTTGGGCAGTATTTTTACTCTTAAAGCTTGTCTATTTAATTTCAATATAACTAGCAAACACAAGCAAATGCTAATATATTTTCAGACAACAATTCAGTCTGTAAGTGTAGATACTGCCTTGCTTGTAGTCCTATTTTCTTTATGTTTGGAACATTCTCTTGCATGGCTTCTTCCATCACTGATATCTTTGAAGCCGTATGCAATACTCCACATATATTTACTCACATGCTTTCTTTGATTAGGATTATTATCTTTATCTCGTATCTGGGGTCCAGATCGATCCCTTTGCAACATGATGAGTTGTCCTGCTAAGTTAAGCATAATACTTTCAGCTTCACAAGCCTATGGATAGAAAGAATATTATGCAAATTATTTAAGCTTTTCGAATGATAATTTTACTCATAACCACAATAAAAACCCAGGAAAAAAGTGCAAATTAAATATGTCACTTTACAGAAATGACTAACAACTGCATTCAATATAGAAGGACTCAGAAAAATCAAGAACCAGTTCTTGTGCAAAGGAGTAAATACTGGAAGGTTTCTTATTCACCAGACTCATTCCATGTGTTTAATATGGACTTTTTCCAACTATGTGTCTTAAAATGGGCAATCTGCCAGCATTCTAAGAAAAATAAAGCTCTGTATTCTTATCATCACAATATGATTGCCAGTATCTGACTGCAAAGACTAACACAAGAGCTGAGCCAAAAAGAGTTGAGCTACACTTGTACAGCATCTTGAATTTTTATTTAGCTGCAGTTAGCGAAAAACTGTTTTAGTAAGGTGTGTCAAGAAAGGTAAGAATTCTGCTCAGTTAAGCCTACTCTGCTTGCAACCTGGACAACAAAAATCTCTTTGCATGTGCTTTCAGTGCCCTGACTAAATTTCAAAGTTAAGACAGGGCCCTTCATATTTTAAGCCGTTGTTTGGCTGTTGCAGAATTGTCAAAGAATACGTTATAGTGTCATGCCATTATTTAATTTTTTTCTATTTATTCTTTGAGTAATAGAGACATTGTTGCAAGAAAGGAAATTCCTAATGCCATGGATTGCTCTGGTTTTTGACTTTTAATAACATACCCTTGACAGAGTTAAATTTAATTTGTTCACCAAGATTTGTTCCCAAACTTTGCAAGTTAACAAGAGAAGGAATGAAATAAAATCTAAAATAAAACTCTTACTTCTCTATCCATCCCCTCACCCCAAATTCACACAAAAAATGTCTATATAATGAACATCATAAAAAAACACATTCTGGATTTTACCACATAGAAGAGCAACTGATTTATGATTGATTTATCAACCAGGTAACCTTTAAAGAGTAAGCTACCAATTAAGGCACCAATTCTACAAAATTTTGAGACTTGTTACCTGCTGAGGCATCTTCAGGGTGATGCCAGTCTCTGTTCTCACAGATGTCAATGTAACAGACACTACAAGAAAAGGATGAGGAATGTACCGAGACATGGACACTTCTTGAAGAATTTGGATACTGGCAGTAGGATTAAGACTGAAAGGAAAATGACTACATTTAGAAATTTTACAGGAGTACTTAACATGAAATAAGTACCTTGAAATAAACCTAATGAAAATAAGCAACTTACCCTTAGCAAACAGTTTGCTCTACAGAACAAATAACATTCCTTTAATCAGGCATCAGCAGAAATGCCCACACAGCTACTCTATATAAAATTACCAAACAAACTTAAACTGTGTTAGTTATGTTGATACTTCAGGAAATTCAGTTGTAAGTGTGTAGAAGATAATACCAGATACTTCAGAGTATGACTCTATTGACCCTTCAAAGATAGTTCCCAGGTTTGGATTCTGTTGGGAGCTTTCTTAAAAAGCATTGAAAATATTTTTCTCTGAAGTTCATCAACAACTTGCTTTTTTCTACCACAAAAAGGTCCCTTCTTGCTACAAAGAAGATACCATAACTGTAAGAAAAATCACCTACTTAGGCACTTAAAAAAAACCCCCTAACTCTGAATCTTTATCTCCTCCTTAGGTTCACAAATCTTAATTGTCTGAAAGTATCTGGCATATCTTACGTTGCTACTTCTTTTGCACTGAAACAATTTCTCACTACCACACCAAGATCAAACGTTTCCTCTCTTCATCTTTGCAAGCCTGCTGCCACCTTCTTTTCACTAATTACTGCTTCTAATGTTAGAAACATGTTTTTATTTTAAAATATTCAAATATGTGGGTGTCTTTTAGTACCTTTTTCTCCTATTCATATTCAGTTTTTCACATTTCTATAATTCAGGAACACGTTTGTTCGGAGAGCTGGAAATGCATGCATCAGTCACTACCTACCCCCACACCTAATGTGCCTATCAGCATGCATGCAAGTGACAACACTCATGAACTTGTGCATAGAGATAACATCACTGTACTTTAAAAACCTAACTCCACCAGTTACCACACACTTTTGTATTATTGTAAGAATTTACTCAGAGCAGATCAACAGGTACCTCACTGCAAAAGCACTCTAACAGTGACACTCACCCCTCAGACCTTTTCTCAATACTGTAAAGGCAAATGGAACAATCTGCTCTGAACAATATCACAATATCCCGGAAAACACTCAGTAGTAATGTGCTTGCTTGCACTTTGCTGATGTGAGCAAATGCGTTGTCAAGGTTAGACGTTCGCAGGTAGATTCTCAGCTGCAAGGAAAAGGAGTACTTTGAATACAAGTTCTGCTTACCAACATGTTAATAGTAATTCCACTTCTGGTTGTTTTCTTTATTGTAGAATGGCTGTCAAGAATTTCTACCAAGACACATTACTGAGTTTTGTTTCATCAATTATTTTATTCACTGCATTTTATAATTACACCTGAAACCACTAAAGCACAGTATAGCCAAATCTGAAGTACTGAACAACAATAATAAGGAAGGGATTTAATTCAGTTTTAAAAAGCAAAGAGTAAGTAAATCTCCTCTGCCCATATAGTTTAAAAGCTTGCAAAAGTGTCCCAAAACAATGTACACAGGTATCTCAGAACACACTCTGTGCTAACACGCAAAAATGTCACCAAGTTTTCAGAACAATGAGTAGTCAGCAGAAAAGTTTTTAACAGCAATAACAAAAATTTTCTGCAAAGAATGACATATATTAATATATAAACTCTGAATATGATGAAAAGCTACCAAAGTTTAGAGTGTATAAACATGCTTATAATACCACAATATTTTTCATGTTTATACTACTGTCATACAGATCAGATATTCTATTCGTTGTATATTTACTTTGAAGAAAAGTATCTCACCTCTTCCTGGTGATCGTTTAAATTATAACATGCAAGAACAATGAAGTCATTCCACCATGCTAAGCCACCTGTTACCATCATAGTTTGCTCCTGAAAAGAAAAAAGCAAGCAGATGACATAGAGATATGTATGCTCTTATTTTAAAATACTCAAATATGTGGGTATCTTTTAGTACGTTTTTCTCCTATTCATATTCAGTTTTCAAATTCCTGTAATTTAGGAACATGTTTGTTCAGAGAGCTGGAAATGTGCATGCATGTGCTTACACACACAGACATGTACATTATATGGGTGATTTCTGAAAGCCATGCATAATCTCTGTAAGCTTTACTCATAGTGGCAAGACTATGCATATGACATTTTTAACATGTAAAAAAACCAAAGTACTAAAGAGTAGTATGTGAAGGACAAACCTCATCCTAAAAATACAGTTCCACAGTTTTTTATGCTATTGGCATCCCTGAACTCTCTCAAACGTGTTTCTAGCCAGAATTTACAAGCTTTACATCCAAAGCTATGTCACACGAACTCTCAGATAAGACAAATGGAATTAACTGTCTGACTATACGCACTCGAATTTGGAATACTCTGCTAATACTCAGACACAAATTAGTGTGTCAAAACCACAAGATCTGTGTTTCAGACACTTTATGAGAAACACATGTAAAACCAGCATTCCTAATCCCAAGTGTGTCTACAGGCTTTTTACTTGAAAACAATACTCTTTCAATTTTGTCCAAGTCTCACATCCCAACAAATAAAATCTTCCCTGTGCACCAGAATAAAACTCCATAACCTCCCACCTGGGTAATGTTTCCAAACAGCTTCCATTTTTTGGTGAGTAAAGAATAATGTGCAAAACCAAACTTGCCAACAACAGCTACGTTCTGTCCAAGTTTGTCAATAGCTGAAAACTGTAAAAAAGAAAAAAAAAAAGTTACCAGAACCCCAAAAGGGAACTTATTTAAATGATATATCCTATCCAAATATGACACATAAGGCAAAGTACCATCAGACTCAAAATGTAAAGTATCTTCATGTTTCATACTTTACTAACACAGTTTTCTTTCTGTAATGTAACATAATGATTTCATTTTCAGAATTCAGCCGATCCTATTGGACAATTATAACCCTCCAATGTTTTTAAATAAGCATGAACGTATTCATAAAATAACTCACCCTTATAGGCCAGTTGCTCTCTAGATATGTACTATGAATCTAAAAAAAAAAAAAAAAGAGAGAAAACCAAAACTGCTATATAACTACACCAACTACAATATCCTATAGGGGGGTTTTGGACAATATCAGTGACTTTTTTCAAAACACTATCAAAAAGGTATTTAATGTTGAAATTTTGTTTTTAAATACAATTACTGCCCCCACGTCTAAATGTTACCCTGTTTTCAATACACGAAGCACCAAAAGACATTAGCATACACCAGCTAATACTGTATTACAGATTAATAGTCACAATTTGCTCATCTCTCCTCCCAGCTACTTCCCCCTCCAAGAGAGTATTTCACAGGAACATAAAGATTTTGATAAATACAGTCTTGAGGCAGGACTTTCAGTATAGGGATGAAATTTCTAATCCTGTCACAAATACACAACAATATATCCAAAAGCCGTCTTACGAGAGAATTTGACTGGAATACATCAGATCAAATCTCAATGCTGGATTCTTCATGTCACATGGGATGATACAAACAGCTTCAAACTGCAGTCTCTGATCTCACACAAGGCAGGTAGGTACTCTTGAGACCCAGCCACTGTCCTTTTTCATGGATATGTTACTCCCCACAGTAATTCTAATTGTTTTAGCTTTACTTTTACCACAGAACAAAGACCTCTCCCTCATACACAAGTTTCAGAAGACAGAAGAGCTACCTGGCTAGCTAAAGTGAAATTCAACAGTATCTAGAACCTGCCTTATATGCCTAGCATCAAATGTGCTAAGTGAAGAACCTTGCGGACCTTTCAGAAACCTTTCTTTGAAAAAGTGTCACCAATTCAAGCAAGGAAGAACACACCTTACTATTACATATTAAAAGATATTTATATTTTAATTTATATTACAGTGAAAATAGAAGTTCCATTCCTACCCTGGAAACAATTTCTGCTTTGAAAGCCTGATACTGTGAAGTTTTAGATTCATGTTTAAATACATGCCATTTTTCATGCTTGCAATTACTGCTGGAGTCTGAAGGCTGTATTCATCAGCTGAATATGTTTTAAAGCATTTTGCATAAATAACAAAACAAATATCTAAATGACTTTTTGCGTGTTGCACTTATTCTCCCTTTCAAAGCACAGGAAAGTAATTAACTACTCCTTCTCAAAGTCATAAGAATTTTTATCAGCTAGGAGGCAAACTCACAGCCACAAAGCTGACAGGACCAATGTTGTTTTACCTTTTGTCAATGAGAAAAAGCTGTACCATGGCAAATCCCCAGAGACAATAAAAAGGTAATGATCCCATACCAGAGCAAAAAGGTATGGCAGGGAGTGAGGAGATCAGCTGCATATTCTACTCCTACAAACTCTTGCAAGCACAAAGCACATATGTGCAACTGGGATCAATTACCTGTACAACATGCCAATGCCGGTGTCCTAGTAAAGTGCTTAAACCCTGAGAATCTAAACTGCCATCTGAAAATGGGCCTCTTTCCCTGCTGTGGTTATGTTCAGAGTGTGTCAAAGTATTTCGGGGACTCTGAGTCTGTGCTGCATCTCCACAGTTCAAATATAAGCGATCTTCTCCTTGAAGGAGGACTTGTTCCTGGTTACTCTATATTAAAACAAAACAAAAGAAAAAAAAAATTGACATACAGAAGAAAAAGGGAAACACATGATCAATATATCAAGCGATTCTAAGTAACCAATATGAAAAACAACTGTTGAGGCAGTTCTCAGTTTTTGTATCACTATGTACTAACAGGTTTTATGTTACAGTATTGCATAGCAATATTTTCACAGTATCACTTTAAAGGCTCTATGACAAAAAAAGAAAGACTACTCTAATGGCTGCAGAGAACTTAAAATCTGAGAGAACAACTCAGAGGTCACCTAAAACAGGAACTATGACCTAAAATAAGGATATATTTATCAAGAAAAAAACTTACCATACAAGGATTAACAGTGAGCGCACTCTTGATGAACTGAAACTGCAGAATACCAAACTTTTGAGCTTCATTATTTGCATTTCTTTCAGGTTTCATGTCTGAAGAATTCCCATCAATAACCCAGAGATGATACCCTTCTGATCCCCAGGTCTGCAGGTAAAAGAATAACAATAATAAAATCACCAACCCAACTCTACATACACATATATATAAATATAACTCTATATAGTATTATAAAACAAAAACTACAGAAACTTACTGTAACTGATCTTATGATACACATGAGCCTGGAAAAATCCACACATTTTGTTGTTCTAAAATGTATCATTATACAAATCAAACAGTAAAATTCACAGGGTACAGTAGGAATCTATCTAGAATTATTTCCAGTCTTATGTAAAAAATAATGATTAAATGAAGTGCTATTATGCAAAGACACCCACATAAGTAATGAAAATTGTTTAAAACACAGTTTAGGGCAACAAAGAAAAATTCCACAGAGCCAGGCATGAAATAATCCTGATTTCCAAAATTACACTGGCGGTTGTTCATTTCAATTATACCAGAATTTCAATCTTTGAAATGTTTTAAAAGGTAAATTTAAAAGGTACTGTCATTGCATATATGTACCTCCACTTCGGATGCATGTATAGAGCTGTCAATCTTCATAGAAACTATGTCATGATAAATAAACTAAATTGTTTTAGAAATACTACACAAAATTCACCATGGTTTGTACGAGGTCTTGTAGAATGTACTTGAAATTTGTTCTAATTTAAACTTTACTCTAATTTGTTCTATTTATTTATTGATTCTATAGACTAGCAGGATTGGATTTTATGTTAACCAGTATCTGAGTGAAGCTACTTTAACTATCAAAGGCCAGCTAGTAATCTGAGAGAAGTAAGGGAGTTTACAATCAATGTTGATCTGTGTCTCACTGCAATTTGAAATATAACATCCGATAAAAAAGAAAAATTTAGAAAAACTGAAAGTCTTCATTTTTAATATTAAAAGCAAAGGAAAGAAAAGGCATGTCATGCATATTTAATGAAAAAAAAAATCATCAGTTGTCCTTTTTGCCTTCAATGCAACATTGAAGTTCGGAAGTGTAGTAAAGGCATCTCACTATGAAAATGAATTAAGCAAAAGAGATTTTCTGAAATCTGTTATACTAAAAACAATTTTAAACCATCCTATTACAGTATTATCCTATTTAAGATCCATGCTATTACAGTATTTTTACATTCATATTTACCATGGAACTGATTTTTAGAGGGTCCTTTTTGGCACCATCAGATTGATACCTTAAAAACAAAACAGAACAAGTCTGAGTTTGCACATAACTTCATCAGAATAGTAAATTAAATTCCTATCTTTGTATTTTCATGCAGTTCTATATTGAGCCTTATCTCACATGATACATCCATGACACAACAAGAAAGGCAATGCAACTGTCAGATGTCTAGCATAAACTATTTGAAATACAGACATCGAGGGAATTTTAATATTTGCTTGCTCAAGCTTGCTTCTAAGGTAATCTTCTTTTACAGATAAGAAGACCACTACAAAATGAAAATAATACATTTTTGCTTATATTTAAATGATCGCCTCCTAAATATTTGGCAATGACATCTCAATACCTAAGAAACTGTAAAGGAAAAAGATTTTTAAAAAGCTAATTTGGTGAATTATAATTATATGGTTTCAATTGAGAAAACAAAGACTTCTAATAAACGCTTTATGATGTCATTAAAAATACTCACGCAAAATCACCTCCTAAAGTACAGATAAGCTGAGCACCAAAAACACTCCATAAGGACAAACCTCCACATTCCCAGGTCACCATCACAACACAGCTATCTGGTGACCATCTGATTAGTTTAACGGGTCCTGTTTTATTCCAAATATCTGTTTAAAAGCAGACAATAAAATCAGTGAAAGCACTGAAAGTCCTTCAACTGGTTTCACTGTAAGAGTATAAACAAAAATATATGGAAGTAAATATTTGATTTTTCAATTAACTGATGCATTCATCAAACTGAAAATCTCAAAATGAGTAAGTAGCAAACAAAAAATTATTTCTTCCATGTTTGGTTTCATAAAAACTAAGAATATAGGAAAACATGCCAGAACTACATATACTGTTATAACACAACCACAGAATCAGAATTCTGATTAAATTATTTTTCAGACAATAGAGGCACTTAGCACAACTGTAAAACTTATTAATGGATTTGTTTTTTAACTGAAAACCAATAGACACATATTTTCAGTTGAGGATGCAATTAACCACTTTGTATGTTCCTCACACTCAAGCACAGAATACTACATGAAAAAACACGCTGCAGTGCAGGAAGGATGCTGCATTATTCAGTATTTTTCTGTACCCTACATGTCAGTTCTTTCAAATTAATTCACAGTTCTATTACATCCATTATCAGTTTTGACACTAACCTCTTATTTCCTCAGGTAATTGAAAAATAATTTCAAGATTAAGAATTAGTTAAAAAACCCCACAAACAAAAACCACAAACCATCCACCCAAACCCTCACATACAAAACACATCCAAAAATTAATTAAAAAGCAAGCAGCTAAAAGTGCCAAGACACAAGAGTTAATTACTACAAACACACAGAAGTAAATACTGTTCACATCAGTGATTATGCAAACAAATAAACAGAAGTTAACTAGCCAAGGATTAAAAAAAAGAACTATACCCTAAAAACAGCTGGAAAATTC
>JANRGV010000075.1:28044077-28057343 GCA_024734035.1 Alethe castanea | reverse complement strand
GTGCATTTTGGACGCACAGGCCCTTATCTGTGCTGACAGGCAAACAAAGGATCCCTTAATACTTTTCACATATGTGTAAACTACACCTATAATCACACTGAAGATGAAAATAAAGTCATTAAGTGTCTTATTACATGTCATTATTTTATCTTATCACTTCAGCCCTCAGCAATTTACCAGGCTTAGGGTATTTGGGACCAAAATGGGTCTAGTTAATGGGCAGTGTACTTGTCTATTTTACAATTTCCAACTGTCTTGTAGGTGACAAAATAAATCTAATTATTTTGATATTTTATTAAGTGGTTTATCAGCCATTATGTGATTACTTCTTCTGAAAAAAAAAAAAAACAAACCCAAAACAAAGCAATCTGAAAATTATGGCTATCAGAAAGGTAAAGCCTGTTGATACTTTTTGTGAGAACAACAGTTGCAATGTAAGTCTTGAGGAAAAAGAAACAGATTAAATAGTACTGTGAGACTATAGAGAATGTTGTTTTTCCTACTGTGTACAATTATATGTAATTAGATCTGTCCTTTTTTCATTATGCTGTCTCAAAATTATTTCTACCTATCTAGGTACTGAATGAACTTGTAAATAAGACAGTGAGATCAACATAATCTGAAGAAATAATTAGTAACAATTTAACAGAAATTGTTCTGTTCAGGTTAAATCAATAGTAATGGAGATGAATAAATGGGTGGAAACCTTGAGTAATTACAAATCCTTTAAATTATTCTTGAATTAGAAAGCAGGAGAAAAGAACATATTTAATTGCTTTTAGAGATTCATTAGAAGAGAACTTTCTGAATGCACTCTTCGTTCTTTCTTCCCTAGAATACACTCTTTTAGGGAGCTGGTTTCCTCTACCTTGTTGAACTTTTCATCCAACTTGCTTAGTTAGTCTAGACATACAAACCCAGGTACTCAGTTTTTTCCCCAAAAGATGAGTTATAAACATTGCTGTGAAGAAGACTTCTTCTTGTTCTGTTAACTAACTTCTCCACTCTGGTTTCAGACTGCTTTTTTTTTTGGCACAATTCTTAGTTTTTCATCACTCTAAGAAGGAAATTCCATTTTGTGTTCTGTATAGTTGAGAGGAACTTTTGAGAAATACTGAATTTACCTTACTTAATGGAAATGCACCAGTAGGTTTAGATGCGGCATGTAATTAAAAAAATAAATGAAAATAAATGAAAATAAATTAAGTCTGGTTTTTAATTCTTCTGTACCATAGAAAGTTCTGCTTGGACATGTGAATATATTGCCTAGATTGTACTTTTTGCACTATTGTTTTTAATTTTAGTTACAGAAGTATTTCCTTGTGAACTTTTGGTATATATTCAGTATCTATAAAAGATATGTTGTCTTCACAGTGTTATTCTATATTTGTAACTGTGGTATTGCAGAAGAGTTATTAGCTTTATGATGCATCATGAGGAAGAGAAATCCTTAGAGGGCAAAGAGGTGTCAAGATTGGTTCTAAAATTGCTACAACTAAGTTGGAATTAAGAAGAATGAATTGGGAAAGCAGGTACTCTGTGAATCACCATGGAAATGCGAAGGTCAGAGAATCTTAATCTAGAGGGTCCTGCTGAAACTTGGGTACCACTTAAAACCTAACACTGCAGTTTTGGTTGTCTGGACCTTGAGAAGCACAATTAGAAAGATTCTGCATTAAAGTGTTTGCGAATTGACCTAAATCATTTCTTGGTATAAACTGTTACTGAAGAAGACCATTCTCAATCAAAAGCCATGAAAGATTGCCTTCTTAGTTAGGTTTTTGAATTTCTAGACCACTGAGAGATTGAGTCAATCTTTAGAACAAATGGATGTCTTAATTTTGTTTAACCTGTCTCCCTTTTTTAGCTGGAAAGGCAACTAATACTGCAGAACCTGATGAGAGAGAGACAAACAGCCATGCAGATTGCTTGGACACGAGAATTTCTCAAATATTTTGGGACATTTTTTGGACTTGCTGCTGTAGTTTTAACAACTGGGTATGAAGTTTGTTCCCTAACAGAAAATATAAACGTATTACATTATATATTTATATTTTGCTGGATCTTGCTTTTGCATTACAACAAGTAGTTATTTGTATCCAGTAATTGCTCAGAGATTGATCAAATTACTATGTATCAAATGGACTATGAATTCTGTCTGCTTCTGAATGTGTTTTGATTATGTCTGTACTGTGGATTTACTTAAAAGCAGAGACATGAGGTGACAATAAAATGATATATCTATTAAGTATATATATGTATGAAGTACCAAAAGTCCAGTGTAAAATAAAAGTTGTGTGTGGAAGAGGAGAGAGTATTTAAAAGCCATGCTGTTTTCTTGTCTGTACTGACATTTAATGAACTGTTAGTGTGCAGCATATCGTCCATTCGAATTTTTTAAATGCAGTGAACAAGTGGACGTATTCTGAAGTCTACTCACTTAAATTTGAATCAACTGACCCAAGGAAAAAAGAAGCCTGGCTAATAAAGCTATATTGCATAGGGGAAGAACTTGCAATCAAGTTGTAACAACCAGTACTTTGGTTGATAATATGTTTTTCTTGTGCTTTAACATGTTTAGAGGGACTTTAGGAAACCTTTGGGTTTGTGTACGTAGTGAAGATAAAGTGCACCTTATGCATTATTGGTTCTCTGTAGACTCCAATGCATTTGGAAATGAACATAGAATCCACATTGTTACGTGTTGCAAGTGGCTGGGTGTATGTGACTGCTCATGCATGCTAAATGAGTTAGATCATCCCATATTTGTTAGATATATTAAAAAAATCACTGTTGTATTTTTAAAATACTCTTGGTTTGAGAAAGAAGGCAACCAGAAGACTAATGTTTCTGAGGAAATTAAGACTTGCTCTTGATTAGAGATTTTAGAAGGATACACAAGTCCCAGACAGTCAAGGTCAGCCTAAAGTAACAGTGCTAATGTGCTGAATATCCTATTTTTTTTTTTTTCTTGCACAGAGCGGTAAAAAGGAAGAACCCAGCAGTTTTACTGCCAATACTTCCCTTAAGCTTTGTATTTTGCTATCAATATGATATGGGATATGGGACACTGTTGCAAAGGATTAAAGGTATGTAAATCTGTACTGTTCTCATGTAGAACCAAGCTCCAAATAACCTGTTATTTTTTTTTAAATGGCTGTGAGAAAACTTTTAATAGATATTGGGGGGGAGGGGGAGTGGTTTTGACAGAAATATTATGTCTCATTTTTTCGTTTCTGTTAAAATCAGATATTTTGCTAGTCAGAGCTACTCACTGTAGTTTTACAGCATTTCTTTTCATTTAAGACTTTCTCCTCTTGTTTCAAAATATTTGAATGCTAAGGTTATAAATACAGTGGATGTAAGAGTTGTGTATGTGGGAGAAATGACAGATCTAGTGATTTCCTTCAGTATTCCACTCTGATACTGTTTGGTTTTTTTTTTTGGGGAGAGGGTTAGAGATTATAAGATAAAGGAATACAGACATGAATAATGGCTTTACACCTTCATGACCAAACAGACATCAGGTGATGATCTTACTGCAGTGTCCTGCTAAGACTGAAGAAAGCTGAGTCCCAGAAGGTGGGATCATGCCTCATAGTTGACCTTTGTCCATGTGATTAAATTATACACATTGTGTTGAAGTTTATGGAGATGCATTTTTGTTAACTCTGATTCCTAGTGAAGGAGACTGGCTCAGTGAGTGTTGACTGTAAGTGAAGAGAGCATCTGGCTGTGGCCTTGTCACCTTCACAAATTGTCTTGATTAACTAGCTTAGTTATCTTGTCTGCTACTGGCACAACCATATTGAAACAAAATTAAAATCTGTTTCAGCTTTTGGTCTTTAGCCTCCACATCTAACACTTAGGTTTCTGTATACTTCATTGAAAACAGCGGTAGGTTAATTAGACAGAATCTGCTGTAGTTCCTGTAGGCGCAAATACGTTTAGGTGATGCAGCAATGTATACCTGTGAACATTTTCTCAACAGCATTAAACAAACTTCTTTGGATTTTAATATGAAGAGTCAGGTAAACATAGGGAAGAAAGGGTAGTTCTTGGAAATCAAAGTGCTGAAAAGGAGATTGGTACACACAAAGTTAGTACTTGGAATTAAGGACTTGTATATAATGTGTTTACTGTGTACCATGTGGTCCTGTATAGGTTGAAGAGGGGCAATATGGTATTCTATTGCTTTCCAAATAGAAGTCATCTTCATCACTTCAGATCCATTAGAAGAACTTCAGCACTATACAAGGCTTGTGAAAAGGTTTTGCAGAAAAGAAACTGTTGAGCCAAATAGAAAATAAATGCCAGACTAAGTCTGTCTTTTCCAGAAAAGTATCTTTTTTTCCAAAAGAAATGTGGTAGATTCAGTATAAATTTGTGAAAGCATTTGATGTGGTATTACCTAAAGATCAAGTTAGCCTGAAAGACATGGCAATTAATAGACAGGTAAGCATGGGGGTAAAGAAATTATATTAAATTTTGTGTTTGAAAAGGAAGGTTAGGCTTCAGCAGGGTTCTTAACATTATTCCTCAAGATTTGGTATGGATATTAATTTATTTTATAGTTGAAATTATGAGTAGGTTATCCTAACCAAATCTTTGGGTGGCAAACTTAATCAAGTTCATCAACAGTGAAGAAATAAACTATAGTGCAAGAAGAGCTGGTAGTCTGAAGAAATGAGACAACAAAATAGGCTTCAATTTAATAATGTCAGCAAGAAACTAGGGACTAATAGGGATTTCTACCACCAGAGCTCACCAGATGGAAATGGGAAAACTTGAAAAAGGGAAAACTTGAATGTGCCAACGATCACAGAATGGGTGTGATCCAGCAGTGTGATGAAACTGAGAGTTGAGCAAAGTCTAGAAACATCAAGTGAGCTTTCCTAGTATTACGGCATGGTTTAGGTTGGAAGAGATTTCTGAAGCTTGTCTGGTCCAAGCCCCCTGCTTAGACAGGATCATCTATAGCCAATTCCCCAGGAAAATGTCCAAAAGGCTTTTGAATATATCTGGGGATGCATATTTCACAGCCTTAGTACAAAAAGAGAACAAATGGGAAGATGCAGAAAAATAACAACTCCTGTGGAAATTTACATGTAATTTAGATCACTTCTGTAAAGGGAATCTGGAATTATAAAGAAGAGCTAAAACTATTAGTGAATGACCTGCTGCCTTGCAAGAGAATAAAAAAAGTGATTAATTTGTTTAGCTTTTTAAAAAGACATGAGAGATTTGGGTCTACAAATCCTACTTACAGGATAAAGGAAAGTAAGAGAAGGAAATTAAACTAATTACCAATATCAGCACTAGATTAAAAGGAAGTGGAATAGCCTGGATGAATCTGGTCTGGAAATCAGGTTCAGGAGTTCATTTTTATTTTATGGTTAAAATTGCGTATTTGAAGAGAAGGTTTTATGACACAGTTGACCTGCAGCCACAATGCTTATTCTCAATACTCAGCTGATCCCCGTGTTCACTCCCATGCCTTTGCAACCACTTCTCTGCTTGTCTGTCTGTTCTTTTGGTGCATGCCATGCTTGATCTCTCTGGTGTAATAATGAACCTATGCACCATTCTCTTTGCTGTTCTTTCTTTAATTGGTCTCTTTTAGGGTATACCTATCATCAGCCTCATAGGCAATTCCCTCTCCTAAGGCAATCTGCAATTATTTCTGTGCTGCACAGTGAACCTTGTATCTTATAACCACATTGATCGCATAGGTCTGCATTTGCTGCCTTTCATCCCTTGGAATCATTTTATGCCCCTGGAAGGTTTCATTGTTTCTCTTTCATTAGGCATTTTGTCTCTGATCTTGCTTATAGTTAAATTTTTCTTCTGTCTCTGGCCTACTTGACCAAAAATTACCTCATTATTTTAGTGTTCTTCCACACTGAAATATTGCAAAGGTATTTTTTTCTGCTTTATAGCTTGGGCTAATTAAAATCCAAAACTGAAGACATGGGAAATAACTGTTTTGAGTTCTGCTTGTGCTGTTGGAAAGCCGTAAGTTTCCAGGGCCATGTATCAGGACCTAATCTTTTGGGTATGTCAGGGTTACAGAGCAGCCATCAAACTATCTTTTTTAAACCTTTGAGGACACAAAGAATCAGTCATCATCCTGCTCTCTGTGTTCTTGGCCTTGCTGTTTTGCTTTTCCTCCCAGTCCAGGCACACAGTGCTGTTGTTTTTCACACAAATTATTAAAGGTGATGGATTTTATGGCCAGCCTCTAATTGCACAGAACCTCTCCACTAAGCAGTGGAACTCTGGCTGCCTTTTCCAAGATTTAGATAGCTGAGTCCTTGTGTCCTGAGCAGTGAGTGGGGCAATGTCCTGCAGTGCATGTGAGGGACAGACATAGAGATTTGCATATCTACATCTCTGTCCCCAAGATCTCTTGCCATTTCATAATCAGGCACTATATGCAAATGACTGACATTGTGAGAGTGGTAACCAGTGTTGGATATTACCAATGGTCCAAGGCACTGTAGTACTACAAAAATTACAGTTGGGAGATGTCAGCACTCAGACCTGTTTTGTAGAATGACACTAATATCGACTGCATTCCAATATTCAGTCAGGCTGATCACACATAAATGCAGTTTAAAACCACTGCTATAAGGATCATGAAGCTGGGATGTAAGGCATTGATAAACAAGATTGTTGGCATTGTGCCAAATGGCATCAGCCAAAACAAATGCATTCTTTCCCTAATCTTCATTGCTTCTTATATCAAAATCAGACCACCACAACCTATGTATGATGTTCAGTCTGTATCTTTGTTTTCTGGATCCTCTGTCCTAGATGTTTTCATTCTAGCCTTACCCAGAGCACTCTGTACTCTACAACTTCTCCCTGCTATGCTTCATGTTTAGGCAACTGTCTTAGCAAATCTTCTTATGAGCACTATGCTTTGACCAGTGCTTCTTGAAGTCCCCTGCTGCCTGCATTCTGACACCTTTTAGACTAGTCCTGAGGCACAAAGAAAAATTGTGTCCAAATATGGTACATCTGTGACACTGTGTACAAGTTTACTTGTTAAAGCTTATGTGCACCTTCATGTCTGATCCACTTTCTCATCAGATTCCCAATTACCCCACCAGTCCAAAATTCCTTAGAGACAACTTTGCTGGTATATTGACATCAGCTTGCTTGTTAAATACATAGCTATGACTTGCTATTTTGCTAATGTGGTCCAAATAAGAATGGCTAAATCAGTTTCTTAAGGTGTTTTTTTTTTCCCTTCCTTTGCTTTCTAGCTGTAGAGCTGAGGAAATTGACTTTTTTTTTTTTTTTTTAAGGTGAAGCAGAGAACATACTTGACACACAGAGCACTTTGCTAGAATTGCCAAAAGGACCTCTCACATTTGAAGACTTGGAGAAAATTAGAATATCTCAGAGGAATTTCTTCACAGAAAAATAAGAAGATGGTATTAAAGCTACATATCTGAAAAGTGATTATAGTACTGCATTTCAACATAATTAAATAATTGAAATTTTGATAAGATTATGAGCTCTTATAAAATAAAAATTTAATTATTTTTTAAGAATTAGTACTTTCTAAAGCAATTGGTTTCATGTTATATGTATCTCTTTAAAATATTCATTATTCTGTAGTGTATTTTCCTTGTTTATAGTGAAATATTGAATTTGCATTGACTATTCAGAGTCTGAAAATAATTTCCACCTGTGGTAAAAATGTCTGGTACTGACCAAACTCAGTATAATCAATAAAGATACGGTAATTTGTAGTTACAAGTTTGTATTAATATATAAATTATATAAATAAATATGTACTGTTTTCAAATATATTTCAGGATACACAGCTCAATTTGAAGTCATGAGCAGGCAGATAATTTATTTGAAAAATAACTGTTCTGTAGGCAGTGAGCTCACCATCTCTGCTTCAAGTTCTAGAATAAACAGCTTTTATCAGAAGTAGGTTCAGAAGTAAACACATAACTTGCTAACTGTGTGTTTTACTCTTGGGGAAAACTGTGTTAAAGCATGAGTAGAGATAGTTTCTGAAAAAGAGGAAATAAATTATGCAGCTATTTCCTGAATCTTTTTAATGTTTGTTTGATATTTNNNAACTCAGGATAATTTGTTTTTTGGTAATTGAAATCAGAGTTTCACTACTAAGATGAATATTAACTTCAGCTAACAGCAAGCAAAATTATTAATATATATTTTTGTAATGGGTAGATCCAAATGGCCTTACAAGTACTGAAAAACTGTGAGATTCTTTGCATGCCTTAACTCTAGCATGGTATACCGAGAATGTAGTTTTAGTATACTTTAATGTTCTGAATTTTTTTTCACACTTGGAAAAAAATGAATCTTTCTGTATTGGAAATCTTGTTTAGGAACAGATTATTTTCTGTTTTGGATGGAAATTCTTCTAGCATCAATCTAATTGTGGAAGGAAAAACAAATGCTCAAAAAGCATTCAAAAATTAATTAAGCTGTAGTCTGTACTGACAATTTGTTGACTTAAAAATTAAATTCCCACTGGAGATAAATGCCCCAAATATGATTTTGAAGACTACCTAACTAAACTTAGAATATTGTTACAATAAGACAGGCAAATATATAATGAAACAAAAGCTTCTCAATGTCGAAGAAATTAATAGCGCAGTTTCCACAGTCTGACTTTTGAAAGTGCATTCACTTCTGCATTGTCACTTCTTCAATTGGTTCTGTCCTCTACATGTTAACAATGCATAGTTTGTAACTGATTTCAAATGTGATGCTTTAATAGTCAGTGTAATAAAATGAACACAAGTACTCCACTTTCTTGTTTTGCTTTGAGTAACAGAGTGTTTGCTATGTTTCCCCCAAGTTCTGAAGTCCACCTTCCTTTAATTTTGAAGAAGTATTGCATATTTGGTATCTGTCATCTATCGGTAATCTTTCTTCCAGAAAAAGAAGAACAATTGAACCAGTCTTTCTGAGTATTTCTATGTGTCCATCTGTGCCTTTTAGCTCACATTTTAATCCTATGAAAGACATTTTCACAAGAGAATGGTTGTAACAGAACATGCAATAGTTTTACTTGTAAATCTTAGAAAATTAGGAAATACCCTAATTGTATCCACGGTGAATTAGGAATCAAGATCTGTATGCTTGTGACCAATTCCTTGTTATGGTGTTTGATCAAAAGCCAGTGTTAAAGGGAGCAAAATAATGGTGCAGGTAGCAGTGTGAGGGGATAATAGGGTAGCTGTATATTACTCCATCCAAACTAAGTCCGATTTTTTTCTCCCAAAGTTTGAACTTAGATCAATAACGTTAACCTATTGCAAGACTCCGCACTAAAATGTGACAGAAATGGAGTAAGTTTTATTCAGTATTAAACAGTATCAGTAAAATTTACCAGATTTATTAAGGAAAAGGTTCTAAGCATGACAGTCTAACCCAGAACTAGATTTCAATGGGCTACATAGAATGTGCCAAAAATCATTCAGGAGTTGAGAGTTATTCACCTTTATTGCCCTTATTTTTTACTGTTTGCTTTAATTTTATTTTTTTAAATGCATGCTTTTGTTTTGAAGATGTTTGTTCTTTGTTGCAGTTAGTTATTCTACTGCCAGTATATTAATCAAAATGCTTGTATGTGCTGTGTGCAGTTATACCTGTCACATGGTGGCAGATACAGAATAATTGAATAGTATAACTTCCTTCAGAGGACAATGAAAGAAAACAGGAGCTCATCAGGGACAAGGTTTACTTTTGGAAAATACACGTTTACAGCATAAGTTGCCTAATCATCATATTTTTTTTAGAAATAAATAAAGCACCTAAAACATCCTGCCTCTTTCTGTCATTTGCGCTCAACTGGCCTCAGCTGTTAGACTTATTTTAATATATCACAACAACTGTCTTTGTTTCCATGAATCACTGGGGAAAAAAAGGAGAGCAACTCCAGAGGGAGCTTGTTCTGGCCTGAAGGCACTACTCCTACCACCTTAATTCTGCTGGGTTTTTCTGGTTATAATGTCTGATAGCCATATATCCTGAATCAGTATCATTTGGAGCAGGATTGTTCTGGAAAAGTGAGTCATGATTAGGATGTCAAAATTAAGCTGTTCTAATTATGGGTATGCCTCATTCACAGAACCCGAGGAAGTGCATGCCATCTGCAAGGCACAAGTGCCTCCACCTCAGTCTTGTTTATCTGGTTGTGATAGTGTTGTGATAGATATGAGTGTTGAGGAGAAACAAGTGAAGTCACTTTGGACAGTCCAGTTTGGGCCCCTTCCTTACAGTACGGAAAGTTGAAAATCACGGCCCCTTCCTACATGCTTTATTATTAAAGGAGTTATTTTATTGCTGACTGCGTGTCACTGCTTTTAAAAGAAGGAGAAAGCACTTGTGTGGATGTATACAAATAAGATTGTTTCTGCATTATTGTTTATTTTCGTAATCAGCCTTGGACTTCATTATACAAAAATGCATGGATTTCTTAAATTTTTCATTATGAGCTTTCTTAAGATTGAGCTTTTTTCTAAACTGCACAGTCCTCTAATGAAGGTGACTGGGTAATGCTTGTGCTTGGTCACCAATAACATTGATGCAGTGGTATTTCCCATTTCTTGCAGAATCCTGTATGGTACTAAGCAAAATTTAAAAATACTTTAAATTCTTGTTTGGACAGCTTTCAAAAACTAAGTTGCAGCAGTGAATTGCATGAGTTTGAAATGAAGTCTCTGGAAAATATCTAATGAAATCAGTACGTTACTTACTGCTGATTTTCTTTGCCTGACATTTGGGAGTCATGAGAATAAGGCTTTAACTCAAGATATTCAAGGCTACTGAGATATTGTTAAAGGATATCTTTTATATTTAGCCTCCAGTTGTCATGAAACCTCCTTTACCTTATATAAACTTTGCTATTGCTCAAGAGATGAATAATTTAGAGCAAGGAGAGAAATAGGACAATTATCTTTACCTTTTTTTAAGAAATTAAAATATACAAAATACTTGCCTTGAAACATCCTACAGATCATGAATGGAAATTAGTTTCTTTGCTCGGTTGTTGTTTTTCCTTCTTTATGAAACAAACAGTAGGAAGTTATATACTTACTTCAGATTTGTTAAATTTATATTATTAATCTTCTTCTGCATGCTTTGTTTTGAATAGTAGTTTCCTAGTCACTGCCCAACTTAGGAGGTACTTTCCTTCTTGCCTTGTACTAGTAGTGCTTTTTCGCATTATTACAGCTTTCCAGTCACTGAAAACTGAAACCTGTTGTCTAGAAGACTACAGTCCATGCAGAAGTCTACCTGATGTGATGGTATTTTAGAAAAAGTCCACGAGACCAACAAAATTAAGGTGCTGCTCTCAAAATGCTAGTTGTAATTATTCCTGCACAATTTCTGTCTGTAATAGTATAGGAGGTAAGACTTCAGCTGAGGGAGGAACAGATCAAGGCTTTGTTCTTCAGGAATTTCAGATTAACAGCCTCCACTTCTGTGGATTGCATCCTAGCAACATTCTGGATGATGATGCCTACTGTTGAAAAGGTACCACTATTTAAACACTGACGACTGGACCAAAAAGAAAACTTTCTAGGTTTTGGCTGGGGTAGAGTTAATTTTCTTCAGTGGCTGGTATTTTTATATGTTTCATTTTTGTGCAGAACACAGAGTTGATAACAGATGTTTTTGTTACTGCTGAACAGATAAGAGCCAAGGCCTTTTCTGCTTTTAGTACTGCCATACTGGTGAGGGTACTGGGGATGCTTGAGAGGAGATACAGCCAGGACAGGTGACCCAAAATGACCAAAAGGATACCATGCTGGTGGTATATGAACTGGGGGGGAAAGGAAGAAGGAGAAGGGAGGGTGCATTTGGAGCGATGGCATTTGTCTTCCCAAGATGGCTGAACACCTGCCTGCCCACAGGAATCAATTCCTATTTTTCTTTGCTTTTGCGTGCAGATTCTGTTTTCCTTACTGAACTGCCATGGCTTTTCTCACTTTTCTTAGTCTCCCCCTAGTCATACTAATGGGGGAATGAGTGAGTGGCTGTGCAGGGCTTGGCGGCTGGCTGAGGTTAAACAACACCAGCTTTGCTCACTATTTCAGCCCTCCACAGCCTTGCTCTATATCCAGCTCAGTGTAAAACACCAAAGTCCTCCTTGAAGAGGAGACTGGAGTCTGTAACCTCTCAGCCAGCGCAACTGAATCATACACCTTTGTACACTAGTCTGTAGATGTATGTCTTCTCCGTACTCTCCTTCTAGATTGAGTTTTGAGGGTTTTTTTTTATATGCCAACAATACCCAAGGGATTGAAAGCATAGTCCTCATGAGAAAGGATCTGTTGACAACAGCTTCAAAGTATTTTAAGAGAGATGCACTTTTCTGGTTCTTCACAGAATGACTTTCTATAAAAGGTGAAAGCAATCACTTCTAGTCCTACTGTGCTGGAAAAAAAAAAAAAAAAAAAAACAACCACAAGCCAACAAACAAATACAGAGGTAAAATTTACTTTCACAGAGTGCATAGTTCTTCATGGAGTACAAAGACCACCACTCTTGTCAGCTAGAGCCTGCTGGGCCCTATTCAGGAGCCAGACAGATGTGCAGCTCCAAATCTCTAGGCTGCCCACATTGAAGCCAGGTATCTCTGACACTTGGATGCCTACGGCTGCCACTGAACTCAGGCCTCCAGTAAAGCAAACCTGAAAGAAAACCAGGCTTTGAAATCCCCCTTCAAGTATCCACAGCCGAAGTACTTCCTTGAAAGTGCACTTCTTCTATTTCACTTGTTTCTGTCTTTTTATGTCAGCCAACGTTTTTAGGGCACAGAGGTAGTTATGGAGATTCTAGACTTGCAAGGGAAGAAACAGTCGAGATTAAGTTTTTCACGTTTTCAAAGCAATACGAGAGGGCATCGGTGCTGCTACCTAGCCACAAACAGGAGCAGCTGATGCCCAGAAAAAGGAGCGTGTCTCGGGGAAGGTGGGGAACGGGAGCCCGAGGAGGGAGCTGCTATTGACTTTGTTTGTGGTATTGGAGCTTGCAACCGCGCCTTCTTTCGGCAGGGATCAAGGTAAGCGGCTGGAAACAGGTCTACCCGGCGGGAGGCCTCCCGTGGCCAAGTCCGGGCGACGGCAACATGTCTACCCCGCCTTCGGCCGGCAGGGAGCGAGGTAAGCGGCGGGCAACAGGACTACCCGGCGGGAGGCCGCCCGAGACCAAGTCCGGCCGGCGGCAGCAGGTCTACCCCGCCTTCGGCCGGCAGGGAGC
>JANRGV010000075.1:27913044-27924171 GCA_024734035.1 Alethe castanea | reverse complement strand
CGGCTGTGCTGTGTCTCAGGTGGGAGCAGGCTGGGAGCAGCTCCTCGCTCACCGTTGTGTCCAGGTGACCAGCTGTGATCTCAGAGGTAGGAAACTGAGCAGGACAGATGCAGGGCAGTTGATCACAGGGTGTCCAGCTCTCCTGCCTCCAGGCCACGTGCGCAGCAGACCGGTGGGTCCCTCTCCACCGAGCTCGCTGGAAACACGAGTAGCCCCCCCCACCAGAAGCCCGCTCCTACTTAACCCCTTCTCCTAGGGTCGTCAGAAGGAGACTGCGTGTAGCTGGCAGGCTTTGTTAGCATGATAATGGGAAAAAATTCCTTAAACTCACACAGTAAAGGAAAAAAACCCAACCCTCAATACCCTGTTCTTCTAAGATGCTCTACATAGCATGGAAAAAGCCAGATCTTTCAAAATAGCTCTTCACTTTGAATTCATACACCATTGCTTAGAAAAGTCTAGAGCAAGATCTTGACACTGTTGCAAAGCAAAACTTGCTGCTGACATTAATAGTGAAGAATAAAAAACCAGTATTTTTACTAACAACCTGACAAACAGATTTCCAAAAAACAGAAATATAATATCCTAGTCTCTCTTTCCTAGTCTCTCCCTGATTCACTGTGGATGTGTTATTCAAAAATTTATTATGTAGATTAATTATGTCCCAAAAATCAAGTGAAAATAGTGGATAATAAACTTGTGGCATGAATTATTAAGTAGATTTTTATAATCAATGCTCAGAAACATTCTGCAGTATAAATTCTTTCCCAGTCATATTCTGAATGTTTAGACATGTTTCTAAATACATATACTTTTATGAATCTCTCAGGAAGCCATACTGCTTCAGGTTCCTTCTGAATGCTGCCACACAAAAAAACAAGTACGGCTGTGATCTTCTTCTCTTTTTTTCCCACTTTCACGATATTAAAAAAAAAAGAGTAAATAATCAAAACTCATGCATATTTTGATCTAGATGTATCTTGCAGATGTTTAATGCATTATACAGAATCAAAACTGTATTTCCAGACACACAAAGAAATTTGCCCAGATGTGCTGAGGGTTGGCCATTTAGAACCACAGTCTTAATTTACAGAATATTATAGACTATCCACATTCATCAAAAGTTAAGAAAAATATATCTACATTTATGCAAAAAGTTGCTAAAGCAGTTTTCTTCTTATCCTTGGAGACAGTTTAGCATTGAAAAAAGATAGGAGTAACTTTCAAGGAGCAAGGTGGAGTCAGGTTAAAAATGCACTGAGAAGGGGTAAGGCATTTATTCTTAAATATGTAACTTCTGAGGCATCCTGCAAACATGGGTGCCCTCCTGAGCCTCTTGTTGCATTCTGTAAAATGGGATGCGTCCTTGGCATATACTGATGACCGCTGGAATCAAGCCCTTAATCCTACTAGCTCATCCATAGTTAAGCATCAGATACCTCACATGGATCAGTCTCCAGAAGACCCTACAGATTTTCACCATGGGCTCACTGTTGAAGGAGTACTGGTGTTTGGTGTGTGACCAGCACAGCAGAGCCTGCCAGGGAAGCATGGTTGGCCATGCTGGCACTGGGAAGAGGGAGTGACTGTGTGGCAGACATACATCATGAGGGCAAATGTGCAAAGACACAGCCTTACCTCTGTGTGTGCAGAGCAGTTGCTATTTCATTTCCATGGGCATCCAGCCACTGTTCACCCTCATGTAAAGAGTTTATTTTGGCCTTTGTTTTCTTGTGGCTACACCAATGATCACTACCACTTTAAACCCGGGTTCTCCTGTGGGTCTCCTTATTGCTACATACACACACAGAGTATTTCTACTCTCTAATACACATGGGAATATAGCTCTGGGCACTCTTCTTAGTGCATATACATAATCTTACTGTTACAGGAAAGAGATTAGCACTAACACCTGACATCTATTGCTACAGATTTACTACAAATCATGCTAATAGTTCTGTCTTGTAACAATGTCACAACTCAATTTATAACTAGCGCAAGTGCTATTTGGACATTGTGATGCTGTGACACACTGCATGACTTACTTCTGTTACTCATCCAATGCCGTCACCACACAGTTCAGCCCACACACTTTCTTCCCTGCAGGACTTTCTGTGTTTTTACCCCTCTCACTGACAAGGTTACAGGTGTTTTTCAGAGCTTGTCAGTGTTGCTCAGAGATCAGGCACAAGAAAGACATTATATACCCCATCACAAATGGTCTTTTAAAACACAACTTACCAAGACCTAAGCAGTGACTGCAAAATATGTTCCTTCCACACTTTTATTTTGTTTAGAGTTGCCCTGACACAATTGTGTGTCTCACCTGGGATGCCTGAGGAGCCAGATTAAATACATCAGACACACAAAATAAAAGTGTGGAGATGGCCATACAATATTAAAGAAAAAAAAAAGGGGGGGGAGGGAATTAACTCAGACAAAATTATGCATCCTGAAAACTGTTTCTTTTCTTGTAATTTTTTACCTCTGGTTTCTGTCAAGAGTATGACTGAGAAAGGGGGAAGTGAATGCCAGAATATGAAAGCAGAGAATTATGCCTCTGTGGATTGTAACAAAATCTGTATCACCCATGGGGAAGAGGAAGAAGAAAGAAAATATCTATGCTCTGGCAGTAACAAAACATCATTTTGAAAACATTACCCAATACAGCAATGTACTTATTGTTTTGGCCTAGCTAATGTACCTACTGTGTGCTTCCCCTCACAGTTACTGCACTGGCTTCTAGCCATATGCCTTCGGCAAAGTGCACTAGCTTGGAATGAAACAATTTTGCTTCCAATATAATGTCTTCTACTCCAAAAACTGTCCTACAACAAGTTAGCATGAATTTTCTGATCTAACCACAGACGGTGCAGTCAAACTACAATCATAGCATCCTAGAAAAAAAGTTTTGACAACAGGTATTACAAAATTGGCCGGAGATGCAAGGTAAAGGTATATTTTACAAATACTTTTCATGTCACCATTGCGACTGTCACTCTCATGGGACTGCACCTGCAGTGCTGCATCCAGCTCTGGGGACCCCAAAGATAGACCTGTACTTCTTGGAGCAAGTCCAGAGGAAGCCCGCCATAAAGATCTGAAGGTTGGAGCACCTCTCCTCATCAGGACAGGCTGAGAGAGCTGGGTTTGTACAGCCTGGAGAAGACTCTGTGGAGACCTTACAGCACCTTTAAGTCAGTACCTAATGGAACCTAAAGGAAGGCTGGAAAGGAACTTTTAAAAGGGCATGTAGTGACAGAACAAGTGGTGATGGCTTTAAACTGAAAGAGGGTATGTTTAGATTAGCTATTAGTTAGAAATTCCTTACTGTGAGGGTGGTGAGCTGGTCTAACAGGTTGCCCAGCGTACTTATGGATGCCCAATCCCTGGAGGTGTTCAAGGCCAGACTAAGCAGCCTGGCTGGGGGATGGTGGAACTATGATCTGTAAGGTTTCTTCCAACTGAAACCATTCTGATTCTCGGATTAGAGCTGCTCACCCAAAGGGATTAACTAAATTACTGATGGATTGTTCAAAGAGTACAGGATTATTTATGTACAGCTAATCACTTCAAATTTAAGTTACCTAAGTATTACTCTGCTATGGATGGACTGAGATGAAAGAATTGTCTCCTAGTAACTATTATCTTTACCACAAAGTCTGTGGCTACCAACACTAATTTTTGGTGAAAAAAATTCATAATTTCCTCTGCCCAACTCTAAAATTAACAATCTTACAGCTTGTGTGATCAGACCACAAGTCTGATCAAGTGTCAATTGCTGTTTTGCCGATAAACAAAACAGCTTTTATAAAGAGGATTTCCTTCTAATAAGTACTTTTTCTAGAATATGAAGGCCAAATAATTTTAGTAAAGCTCTTACCTAAAACCTCCNNNNGAATTGGTAATATTTCTCCAAAGGGTGACTCTCCTGGAAAAACTTATTAGTTTCATATACCTTACTTTTTCTCTGTAAAGCAACAACCAAATTCAGAATTGCAGCAAGCATTGTGCTGTAGAGCTTCGCAATTTGCAGCAGGGCTAAGGCTTACCAGTCCAATTTTAACACTGAGGTTTAGTACAGGTGTGACATAATTGCTGCTGAAGTACCTGCTTCTTGGGCAACTTATTGCCTTCTCTATCCAACTGGAACATTTGGGAAAACTCACAGCTTTACAGTTAAGCTTAAAAATTATAATAAAGCTTTTCATTTCTGAAATTGTGACAACACAAATTTTTATTTAAGCAATTTTGGAAATTGGAGCTGTGGCACAAAATTGAATATTTAATTAATGTAAGCTTTCTATTTTTATTCTAGTGGCTTTTAATTTTCGTTTGCACATTTCACCTTTTGAATCAGTGGCATCTCGTATTTTGGGTAATTTTAATTCATAAAGTTTCTATTTTTTTCATTACATAGTGACAGAGGGGAGCAACGTAAATTCTTTAAGGCCTACTTACCTTTTTCTAAACTAAAATGTAAAAGATATAGTCAAGTTATTTTATTTCACATCCTATTGTTTTATTTAGGATTTTCTTAGTCTTGACTTCCTTTGCAAGTCAAAATTTGGAAAGACAGTAAATTATAAGAATGACTTCATCCCTTCCCTTCCTCCCTCTCTGGCAACTCCCAAAGTTGTTTTTTTGATATATCAGTTCAAGATAGCCACCTGTGTCATGAAGGGCTCAGGAAAGGCTTCCAGGCTTTTTTCCCCCCAGCTGTCTGTTTTTTACTTTAAAGGGAAATAAAACCTTATCTAGGGAAAAAAAAAAACTTCATTTTTTCAAACCATGTCTGACAGATTGCAATAAGAACAAAGTACAGTAAAAAAATTACTCACACAGCCTGCAAAAGCTAACAAAACACTGAGCAAATACTGAACCTTTGTCAAAGTCCTTTTTGGGTCCAATATATATTTTTCATACTACAGAGGTAATGCCCACTTTACAGTGGCATCAGATAAAGTTTGTAAAACCATTTTAACACAGTCACAGTATCTCTGCTCTCTCGATATACCAGCCTTTGACACAGTTTTATTTTCCTCCAGACACATAAAGTCTAGTCTGAAGTCAAATATAAATTTCTTCCCTTGTGTTAGGAGTTCAGCAGGAGTTCACAGGTTTGCCTGGAATCTACCAGAAGCCTTTCATGAGTAAATATTTACAACCTTTAGAAACTTCTTTGCATCTGTCAATCCAAGCATACAGCCCATAGAGCATTACTGGCACTTTAAAAAGGGAGCAGATGCACAAAATATGATGGTGGAACTGAATACACTTTTCTTTCTCAAAGCCTACAGCTATTTTGCTACTTCTCACAATTAATTGTGAGCCACGTGTATAGCATGCCAAACAAATCTAAAAAGAATGTATGTGATAAATCAAAAGCTGTGATGGAAGTTTCTCTTCCCATGCCCATCTTTGCAAAGAGGGCTAAATAAGACAGTATAAGCTGTGATCTCTTCTGGAGTATTCTAACAATAGGAAAAATAAAAGACAAACATTTTCTTGTTCCTGTGAAGCTGAGATGAGATGAGCTTAGCTGGTTAAAGCATGGTGCTAATAATGCCAAGGTCATGGGTTTCATCCCTGTATAGGCCATTCACTTAAGAGCAGGACTCAGTGATCCTTCTGGTCCTTTCCAACCCAGAATATTTAGTGATTCTGTGAATTTAGTAGATGTAAACAGGGGTGGAGCATCTGACAAATTCTACATACACACAATGTATAAACAAAGAATTGCTGTCATACCTTTACTTTAATTTTCATGCCAATATTATCTCTGCAATTACCTCAATAATCTAGTATTTCCATTGTGATCATTTGTTTTGCAATGCAAAGCTTGTTTTGGTAAAGTTTGTTTTCCCTCTCTATCTAAACCCTTCAGAAAAAGCTACAAGTGGAATCAGTAAATACACAGAACCAGAGCACTCACCTCATTAAGGCTTGAGAGCACAGGGACATGAGGCACTTGTGCCCCATTCAGTGGAATACAGTGCAAAGAGTCCCATGTCAGCTTGGGAGAGAGACTTCAGAGAGCCACTCCAAGCAGCACAGAATTTGCTTTTATAAATAACACAGATCTAAATAATCTAAAGTCAGCTTTGTTGTTTACATGCAGTGAGCTTGGGTACCCCCGCACTGGAATCATCACAGATCTCCTTATGCCAGAATAAGGACAGAGACAGGTTGGTTTTATTAGACCTTTGCAGCATTTTTTGTCTTTCACAAAGTCTGTAGATGTTTTTTATCTCATAGTTTTACTGAGGTTGCAAAATCCAATGCCAACACATGTCATTAAGACTTTCTCTCCACCCATGTGCTCTTCCTCAGCAGTCTTTGTTTCAATTTTAAACATGATCTGGAAGAAGCTTCTGAGGTGTCGCAGAAACTCAATTCTGAATGAGAGAAAATAATACAGTTTAAGGGGAAAAAAAAAGAAAGTCCAATAGCATTATGTACTAACACAGATTCCAGCAATGAGCATGCTGAATGAAATATGAAGACATTGCTTAGTACAAACAGAAAAACAGGGCTACAAGCTCCAAACATTCTTCTCACTTGTGTTGTAGCAGCAGCTAGTGACCCCTCCTGAAACCTCTGCACTCTCTGTATAAGCAGACTGTATTCTCTGTATAAGATAATGGCTGGTAATACAGCAAGTGGTGAGGGAAGGAAGGAGAGAAATGCAGCCAGGCAAGGTCATTTACTCCTGATGCTGACTTTTCATCAGGGCTATATGAACCCCATACCAACCTGTGATTCTCCTTTCCCTTGCCCAATGTTTAAAGCAGAAATAAAACATAAACAGAGATAGCCAAAAGACTGGGTGCATACTTTAAGAGAGATCCCAAAGCATGTGTTTGATTTCTTACTGATTACTGACCTCTCCACTTCTCAGTTAAATGTATCATTAGAATTACATTCAGACTCAGAATTCTTCCTGTTTTCTCATTTTCAGAAAAAAAAAATTTCCTTTCATCATTTCAGGCGGAAAGGCAAGAAGAAACTAAACAATCACACTAATCCCAAACAAGCACTGACTGGAAGGGTGAATAACACAAAAAACTTTAAAAAAAGAAAAAACCCAAAAACATCCAAGAGAACATTTTTACTGGCTTTTCCAAAAGAGGGAACACGCAATTGCACCAAAGGACTACAAAAGAAAATTTGTAACTGCTCCTGGCAGAAATTTGAACTCTTCTAGTCATGGCCACAAGCAAGTCTGCAGTCTTGAACCAAGCTTTAATCTCCCCCAGCAAGTGCTATGTCCTTTCCTTAGTTTAAGGAAAGGGAATGTGGACATTCAGTTCACACAGTGGCTGGTCTGCTCTACATGCTGAAAGCATAATTGCAAGCTAATCACACATACATCATTACAATAAATCAAGAGTAAGTAGCCACAAAATGGAAAGAAGGAGACCAAAAGCCTAAGCCTATCCCCACTGTGACATCATGAGGCCTCTGAAAGCCTCTTGGCAGCTCCTATTCACAGAAATTGTGAAGGAGTACAAGGAAAATTGCAGGAGCAAAATTGCTTCATACACTTCAGCTGGGCATTCTGCTGTTCCTGCACTAAGATACATGCACGGGAGATGAGGAAAATGGCAGGAGCTGGAAAAAGACAGGCTGCTTTACCTACACTGGTGTGTGCTTGGGATGATCTTACTTATGTCTGGGGCAATCTGCTAGATACCTCTGCAGGGTGGATGTGGGAACATTGCTCCAGTGCTATGTATACTTTCTCCTGCACCTTCCTGGACTGGTAACTTGCCTCAGCAAAGACACCAGCTCTCTCATCTCTCAGATGGACTAATAGCTGAAAGGAAGGACTGAAAAGCACCTTTTCTTCCATGCCTCCCCAACTGCAAGGTTTCTGGCTGCAGCTATAGTAGGCAAATGGGCATATGCTGGCACAAATGCTTCAGTAAAACTGACAGACAACAAGCTCTGTATCAGCCTCCTCCTTAGCTGGGTCCTCTCACAGGCTCTGGCAGTGTGACAAGGAATCAGCCAAGCCCAAAACAGCAGGAGTGGCATGCTGAACTGCAAGGAGGGCACAGAATAAACTGTAAAAATGGCAAAGGCCATGTGGAGCCAGAGACTCAGGGAAAAATCCTAAAAGATGACCAGGAAACTCTGCAAAATTGGTAAGCTCAGTTCAGTCCCTACCTCTTTGCACATAGGTGAGCTACCCTGCATCTCTGCCTCTTCTCCCTTTTGAATAAAGGCAGAATGAGAAAAATACCAGCCCCCATGTACATGGGAAAAGCTCGCTGGAGCGCGAGGAAGGGGGAGGCTGCCTGAGGACAGCCTGGGGAGAATGTAGAAGCAGCAAAAGGCCAGTTTTGTCTTGTAGCAGTGGAAGCACAAGTGGTATGAGCCCTGAAAATAGATGAGAAAGGCAGGAAGGTAGGGGTACATGACACAGCAGGTTTGTATTAACTCTGAGGTTGGTCTGGGTCACGGGCAGGCACCTTAAATAATAATGCAGGCTGCACCAACCACACAGGCACAGGCTGTAGGACTGAGGGGAGGGGGTGAAAGGTACAAAGAAGGCTTATTTTGCTGAAAATTTACACTGTGTGCTCAAGCAAGAACAAGGCAGCAGCTGAACAGAGCTGCTCCTTAGGTGTAGGGACAGCTACATGAGCCACAGTGGAGACCTTACAGCCAACAACAACAAGAGTAAAAGGCCTGTTTAAAAGTGCTGTCTTTTTCCCAAAGCCTGCTAAGAATTACCAAAAAGTATACAACAACTTCATGTATTGGGCAAAGCAACCAACTAACAGAGCAGTGAGAGAGAAGACCTGTGCACCAGCAGTGCATTCTTGGTTCAGTTGCCCTGGGGTCTGCATAGAGCTTTGCCTGGCAGCACTGGCAGCCCCAGCACTGCTCTCCAGAGTCCTGCCAGAGACCTTCCCAGGAGGAGACAGACTGAGGAGCTGGGGGTGGGCATTCCTGGTCAGGGGAGCAACAAAGTGTGAGCTTGGCTGGGCAGAGGGACCCTAACCCCACCTCTCTTGCAAATATAAGTGGCCCTTGCAAAGCCATGGATTGGGGCACTCAGGCTTTCCTGTTGCTGTCCTTCACATATCCCTGGCTCACACTGATCCACCTGCATGCAGACAGGTCTGTCCTGCCAGACTGACCTCTGCGAGATAGTAGCATGGCCAGCACCCTGCATTTGATTTTAAGCTCAGCTTGACAGAGAGGCACTTGCTTCTGTGAAATATGAATGCTAAGAAATGGGTAATGCAGACAGCTGCTGGTCGTGCAGACTGGTAGCCCCACTGCCACTCAGGACAGCCCTGCTCATGGTGTTGCCTGCCCTTCCACTCCATTGTTAGCTGAGGCGACAGATGTCTCCTGGGAAATTAAGAAATTTCCTCATTCTAATGGATAAAATCCAATGCATTTTGTCCCCATGTGATGCTTTCAGTAGCCAGCTGAATTGTCACATTCATGCTATATTATGCTGGAAAGGGAAGCCAATCTAGCATAACATAGTTCTTAAATAACTTCAGTTTCTGTAAGGTGAAAGTGTTAAATGCAGAGATGTCACAGCTCTGAGAGAAATGAAGGGACAAGGACATAGAATATGACAATACTGTAATTTACTTCATAAGTTTGTGTATCCAATGAGTTGCTTGGGAGCCAAATTTACCAGTCCTTTATAAGCAGCCCTAGTTGAGGGGATGAGGGTGCTGCATAAAAAGGTGCATTCTATCTGAAGAGATCCTCCCAGGACTGATGAGTCACAGATTCTCACAGAATCAAAGATTTTACTATGTGCTGCTTCAGTATGTGTACTCCTGACCTTTATCCCATGCATACATCTAGCTTGGAAGAAGTGACAACCCACCAACTTGAACTCAGCCAGCTTACAAAATAAACTAATGGATTTGCTTGATTTTCATAAAACAAAAATATTGTAAAAAATTTAAAAATACTCACAATGACAAATGATTGGATTGTCTGCTTAACTGTGCACTTCAAATACTAATATCTACTCTTCTGAAATCTTCCACATGAATACTTACTTTACAGGGATTTACTTCCCCTTTGTGCAATGGGACACTTCCCTGTCTTCCCCTCAAAATCTGATGAATGTTGTTTCCAAGGTATCAGGAGCTGAGAAGAGCAGTTAGGTAATTTTAACTCTCATGTGATGGCACCACCATTCTTCAGTTATCACAGTACTGTACCTTTCACGTATACAGCACCGGTACCATGATAACCGAAAAAGGACAGTTCATACTCTTATTATTTGATGCCATTGTCAGATAAACAAACATCCCTTTATTCGAATAAAGAATAACTGCTCAGGCTCTAGAAATAACTGTGACCTAGTAAATCCTTTGCAAGTCTGAAAAATTAAAATTTTTGATAATGGATGCTGTTTCCCTAAACAGTTTCTTCTAGTACTCCATTTCGCCACTGCTGTGGAAGACAAATTACATTAACAACTAAAGGAAGACCAAGGAAAATCTCCGTGCTTTACTAGATGCGGAGGGGAACATTGTCACCAAGAATGAGGAAAAGGCTGAGGTCCTTAATGTCTTCTTTGCCCCAGTCTTTAACAGTGAGACTCTTATCCTCAGGGCAACCATCTCCCTGAGCTGGGGTACAGAGAGCAGAACAGATCTTCTGCAATACATGATGAATTACTGAGCCATTTAGACACTCAGGAGTCTATGGGATTGGATGGGATTCATTCAAGGGTACTGAGGCAGCTGGCAGAAGTGCTCACCAAGCTGCTCTCCATCATGTAGCATCAGTCCTGGCTAACTGAGCAGGTCCCAGAGGACTGGCCAGTGTGATGCTCATACCAGCAGGGTCAAAAGGAGGAGCCAGGGAACTATAGTAATAGCCCATGGCTTGGGTGGGTACCCTCTTCACTGGGTAAAAAACCCATCTGTATTGCTGGGCTCAGAGATTGGTTGTACAGGGAGTTACATGCAGCTGGTGGCCAGGGATCAGTGGTGTTCCCCAGGGCTCAGTACTGGGGCCAGTTCTGTTTAATATCTTCATCAATGACCTGGATGGGGGGCATTGAGTGCAGCCTCAGTCAGTTTGCAGATGACTCCAAGCTGGGTGGGAGTGTTGATGTGCTGGAGGGCAGGA
>JANRGV010000075.1:27599348-27610486 GCA_024734035.1 Alethe castanea | reverse complement strand
CAAGTGTTGGATATAAATTATTGTAACCATGCTTCATGTTTAAAAGACTTACTTCACATGGAATATTTTGCAGCAACTAACAGGATTTGCCATTTGCTGTTTTTTTTCCAGCAGGGCTGCATAACTGTAATGAGAGATTTCTCCATTCATTTTTAAAGAAATTGTGCTTCTCTAGAGACTCCCAGCCAAATCAGGCTGAAAAGTGAGGCAGATTTTACAAAGCTTATCCACCTGTTAATAACCTGAGTATGTTCGGCCACAAACCTTGGAAGAAACTGTTTCAGAAACTCTGTGCATCTGTCGGGGGTCATATAGATAGTGGTGGACAGGGAAAACCAAGATTATTATTTGAAGGGACAAAACTATGTGTCTTCCGTCATCAGCACTAACTTGTGGAGTTTTAGCTCAGTTTTGTCTGCAAAGTGCTGTATCTGTTTCCATTTGGATTAATTTTTAATAGCTGAAATATACCTGATCAAGAGTGCATAATCCCTTCCTGTTAGTGGGACCTTTCTTGGAGGAAATACCCCATGGCTTTCTCATTAGAGGGAGAAAACAGTGATTTGTAATCCAGCTCTGAGGCATAGATAGCTGTAATTAGACAATTCTTATGAGTCTTTGTTCTGTGGTTTGCAACACAATGTAATTTGAGGAAAATAACATATATGTAAGTTATTATAACCCTGTTTTTGAAAAGTTAATATAGCTTGTTTTAGTCATGATTTTCCAATTGTCTTTTATCATTGTAAATACTGAAAAAATATACACTTAATTTTTCAAGTAAAGATACTGCAATTTATTCACCCTAGGTAAGGTGAAATTGTTTCAGTAAATTAGATTATTTTGCTATTTATTTCCTTGGGTTTTATTTTGTCAGACATATTAAAGTCCCATAAACTGAAATTCCAAGAACTCATTCACATGCAGTCGGCACTGGTTCTTTGAAGCCTTATAAAAATCTTGTCCTAAATTCTCAGTGAATTGCTTTAAATTTAGTTTTGCATTACAAGTATATAAAATATATGCCAGGAAGTCTAAACACAGATTCAAATTTATTTGTTTCTCTTCCTCGACTTCTTCCAAAGGAACCTCTCTTGTTTACTTGTTTATTTCTGCTCTTCAGGGCCAGAGCACTGTTTGTGTTTAATGTCTTACTGGAAGACAAAATTATAATGTTTTCAAGTTACATTAGCAGCATTCTCTTTACAGTAGAAAATCAAAATTAAAAGTGACTTCCTGGCTGCTAAAGAAAGCAAGAGGGGGAAATGCTGATTATTAAACATAAAATGTTAAACTTTTTTTTGGTTTGGTTTGGTTTGGTTTGGTTTTGATAGTAAAGCACAGGACCACAACCAAGCCAATAATTAGTCAAAAATGTAACTGAGCTTCCACACAAAACTTTGTCATGCAAACTTGCATGCAGGTTTAACCAGCAGAAACAACACCTAGAAAAACCTAGAACCATCACTGACTGTGGCTAGGTAGGATGTCAAAAGAAGAGGATCCTTGCAATAATTTCACTGCATTGCTGATGCCAAGGTCCAGATTTGAGTTGAGTTGGAGTTTCTCTGCTGACTTTTTAAAAAATTATTTTTGAGAAATTCTATTTTATGTTTGGATGAGTGAAAACTTAATAACTTACATTGAAATCTGAGGATGAATCTTAGAGTTTCCCTGGAAAGAAAATCTGCAGATTTCTCATCCTCCCTCACTTTTTCTCTTTGTCTTTGTTATCATATGTAGAAAGATACCTGACATTCTAAGATGCCTGTGGATGAAGCTGTAAATTCACACTCACCAGAAAGTTGATGAAAAGCTCTTCTGACCTTGTCATTTGCTTGAGAAGGCTCCACTGAGGTTTTTAAGAGCTGACAAATTACTGAAAAACATGTGACTACAAAGTACTGAGGAACAAATTTGAATTCCTTTGTAATACAAGTATTTACAATTTGAAAAAAATCCAGACTACTCAGCCACAACCATAGATAACTGTGTTTTTTGAACAGTGGAATGGCACAATACAATGCTTTTCCCAGTAGCTGGTTTCTGCTGGCATTTATTCTTACTGTGTTTTGCTGGGTTTGAAAGGTGCATAATAGCATAGGTTTTCCCTAGTCGTATGCATATTTGTTAATGCTTCTTGCTTAAATACTAATGATAGAAACTAACCTACCTGACAGCAACATCATCACTTCCATCAGAGGTGTTGGTGGAGCAATTAGGAAACCATTTGGCATCACTGTGCTGTTAAAGTTGAAGTCAGCTTTGCCTGGCACCAGTACACATTGTGCCTTATCTTATTGACCTGTTCCATATATGTTATTAGAATCACTATGTTAAACTAACTAGCAAAGTATGCTTTTGATTCAAAGGTACAGTCAGCTGGTTTCATAGTCATAGAATGCTTTGTGTTTTAAGGGGTGTTGAAGATCATCTAGTTTAAGTCTCCCTGCCATAAACAGGGATACCTTTCACTGGACCAGGTTGCTCAAAACTTTATCGCACCTGGCCTTGAATATTGCCAGGAAGAGTGCAAACACAACTTCTCTGTACAACTCTGTTCCAGTGCCTGGCCACCCTCACAACAAATTATTTCTTTTAATCCTAATTTATACCTAGTCTAAGCATACCCTCTTTCATTTAAAGCCATTTCTGCTTGTCCTATTGCAATATGCTCTGAAGCTGTAAACAGCATCTCTTTAACGACAAGATCTTTAACCATTTTCCAATCCAGGTCACTACTAAATGACTGATAATGTAAAATATGGAGAACTAGCTTCTCTTCTATAGCTAAGTATAGAATGGTTTATAAGCATATCTGTTTTTTCATATTCATAGAACAGCTTATTCCTGTAGCATATTCCAGCCTCGGATATACTTTGTAATAAGGAATATCAGATAATTTTCCTTAGGTTCGATTGTTGATGTTGCTGCCCTTGTGTAGGTTGTAAATTGAGTGTGAAATGCCACATCTACAGGTGCATTTTTATCTTATTCACATTAATTTCTCACTTGTGAAATTCTTTGCATAAAAAGAAACCAGTAGTGTCTCACAACTCTTATGTTCACATACTGATCCTAATGTTTTTCTTTGAGCTCTTTAGTCTAAATCTTTTTTATATTCTGAATGGTTACACAAGCTGTGTTTTATTACTTAAAATTATCCAGGTTCTTGCATGAACAGCACAAATATTTAGGCGTACACTGAAAGCGTGTTTTCCCTGGATAGTCATGCATGTCAGTTTGAAATAATTTTTTTATAAAACTTTGCTAAAATATGTAGATTTGCAGAATGCTCAGACTAATCAGAGATGTGTTTTAGACTTGACTAGAAACAATACTTGGAAATCTATTTCCCAGTCTTTACATGCAGTTGTACTGTGCTGTCTTTCACAACTTTACCATTTTAGTCAGCTTCTGCCCATTCTAAGATTTATAAAGCATGATTTCTGATAGAAGCTAGATTCATATACCAGTTAAGGGGATAGTTTTTTAGGAATCTCTAATTGTAACACTGAAAAATGTGCTTCATTCCTATGAAGAAAAAACAAGAGTGTTTCTACAGTGCAGGAGGTCAGTTAGGCATAGCGACCTGACCTCAAATTTTAAACTGATAAATCCAGTTGTGGGATGAATGACTACTCTGAAAAGCTACTATCAAAATGCAGTTTTTCATCGCTGCTGTACTTCTCTGACTGTGCCTTAAGGAGTCAAGGGCCACAGATTTTTGGTCAAAATTAAGACAGTAATCTGAACAAATCTGATTCCTTCCTGTTGGTTCCTGGAACAGTTATAAGTTCTGGGCACATTAAAGGAATGATGAGAAGATGACAGAGGATTATTGACATGTGGATGGCTTATTGTTTACCTTTTGCATGGTACATTTTTTCCTTTTCTTTCCTATTGTTATTCCCTGACACCTGTTGGTGATATATATTATTTTTGCATTGAACTTTTACTGCTTCAGGCTGCTAGTGGATAATCATAAAAAATTCTAAATTAAGCTTTCCTGATGTAAACTAGGAATATTGGGTTTGGATATTTACTTGGCCCACTTAACACTTCAACTCTGTAAAATTTTGATGTGCAAAATCAGTAATTCTCAACTCTTGACAGCAATGCTAACCCCTATAGTAAACAGAAAGGAAAAACATTTTTTCCTCCTTACTCTGCATTTACCAACTCTTAACATCAATGCTGTTCCATGAAATAAAAAGCATCAAAAATAATGTCATTTGTTTTCCATGGGGAGTACCTCACTCTAGCAGTGATCAGCAGTTAGGAAATATGAAGAGTGTCATATCCATTTTTTTCCCTGGTCTTATTTTCCTCTCCCCTATTCAGATTGGTTTCACCCCGCCTGATTTTAACAATGAAACTTGCCAGTCAAGGAATGTGCACATTTAAAAAACGTTTGTCTGTGATGCTTGGCAAGTTGCAATATTTGTCATTTCTGCAGCTCTTCATACTACAATGACCATTGTATTTTTTTTTTTTTGCCAACGAAAGTAATAGTTGTTTTGTACAACCTCATCCCAAATATAAATTAAAAATAAGCTCAAAATAATTATGTGACTTTTTCAAGCATAACTTTTTGGTTGTGCCTACTCTTTATGTCAAGGGGGAAGGGATAGAAAAGGCTAGGGACAATTTAAGATTCATATGCAATCTTGGCTTCAGATACAGGGCTTTGTTAATGTTGAATTTGTTTTCTTGCTGAAAGGAGGGAAAAAAGCCTTCTTGTCACCAGAGATTAAATACGGAATGACATCATTAGGACTACACAGAATCCTGGGATCCTCTGAAGCACTCCTCTGCTTTTCTTTCTTCTTTGTCTCTTTTCCTCTTCTTTGTTTTCCTTTTTAAAATGGGAACAGTGATGTTCAAAGTCATTACATTGCTGATGAACCATTAAGTCACTCAGCCTTGGTTAAATAAGTGTACTTCACATAGACATACAATCCAACAGCAGTCATTGTGTCTTAAGACTGGATTGTGTTTGCTGAGCTACATTGCATATACCTGCTTTCATTAAAAAGATATCTTTCTAAAGGCTGAGAAAAATAACTGCTTTACAAAAAGTATGGAGAAAAGGTGATGGAATTTGAAGGCTTCTAGGGCTAAACCAAACACATCTTGCTGTCACTCTATTTACAGAACTTTTCTTGTACTGTAGGGCAGCATACAGGTGAAGGTCCTGAAACTTTGAAGATTTATTTATGGGATGAACTTATGGCAGTACAAATCATCTCAACTAAACCAAGTAGGAGTTCTTATGGTATTGGGGGTAAAGGCCCTGCCAGAATTGGCGCCTTGAATAGTTAAGAATGCGATAAGAGAAAATGTTCCTCTGAATCCTCATTTATTTCTCTTCTTCTGTGAAATATCCTATAGCATCTGAAGGCATGGTGCTAATTCCAAGTTACCCCATTAATATGTAATGTTATGAATATAATCACAACAGTGAAGGAGCAGGTTATGAATTATTTGCCACCAAAATAAAATTATATGGATAATTAGAAAGAATTAACTTCATCATAAGACTCTTATATGTTTTACTTTCAATGAATAAAATTTTAAGTATATGCAGATGTTTTAATGACAAATTTTACCCCACTGTAATAAATGTGGCCTGGTATTAAGTATTTAGTGGATAGTATTACATCAGATAAGGAGCCTGCCACTGGCCTGATTCAGATGTCACTTGGGTGGCCAAGAATATAGGGAGGATTCCTAGTAATGATCTGATGGATTGGGCTAAAACTGCGCTACTGCCAGCTGCTGTGTCTGATCAACTTTCCAAAAATATGGTCTGAGTCAGCTGGTAACTTCTTCCACAGAGTTTTATTTCAGACTGAGTGACTTGCATCATCTTTTAAGTAAAATGAAAGCAGCCCAATGCTTCACTATCATCCATATAGGTCATATACTGCATTCAAGTATTCCTTCTCTTTAACTGTTAGAAGCTTTGTTTACTTATTTTACAAAATGATTAGTGGTGTTGTTTGGTGACCTCATGTAATTTAGTTAGTACTGTTTCCACCTTTCTTGGTGTCAGAAGGGCATGCTGTGGCATATGGTCAGGACGCGTGGTGAGCTCTATCAGTCATGTTCTTTCTTGTAATGCAAAGGCCTCTTTAGTCTGACACTTGTGCTACTGTCAAAAGCAATGAGGGTCTGCAGTTGTGGTGACAAACTAGTTTTGACAAGCTTAATGACCCCAATGAAGAAAAGTCGGCAGCCTGGATAGTAACTGCAGAATAATTGGTTAGCTCAGACAAACAAGAAACATGTTAAAATACCAGATCCTCTCTGGCAGGCCAATTACGCTATTCAGCAAAAGAGGTGGAAGGTTGCCATTAGCTTCTAAAATGATACAAAAGCATCAGTAGGCTGCATTTCAATCAATTCAGTTTGCTTTGGTGAAATATCAGGAAACTGTAGGAAACAGCAGCCTTTCATACAGTGTTCATGCTATACATTGTAGAAACCAAAGATGAATCTTCATAAGAGCCTTTAGACTTTTATGAACAATAGTGTCTTGCACTGCTTCAGGTAAGTATGTGTATGTTGATTTAGCTAGATGCAAAAGACTTATTCAGGCTTTCACTGGGTTTTTAAACTGTAGGACAAAGCAACCAAAATAAGGAAATTAGGTAATGTAAGTAACAAAGTAACAGCTGGCAGGCAGTTAATGGAGAGTGTTTAATGTTTGATCTAAACATACATTTTTCTAAAGAGAATGCAACCACTATAGGGACATAGCCTTAACCTCAGCATCTCATAATGAATGGTGTTTTGTAATTACAGTGTATGCTGTTCATAAACATTAAAAGGTCACTGCTAGCAGAGCTAGCAAAGGTTATCAGATCTGCAGCCTTCTTAGAAGTAAACACTAATGCAAGAAGGAAAAGAATCTGTATCACCATCTTACCAGCAATATCATCACCAACATTCTTCTTCATTGCTAGACTGTAGTTCCCCCTGTGAGTAACAATGTTGAAAGTAAATAAATGAAACCCTCACTTTTTCTGCAAATGGTCAATTTTCTAGGGGTTCCACAAGTTGCCAGTGCAGTACACCCTCTTTGAGTTATCTCCAAGTTCTGAAACTCAATCTTCAAGGATAAACCATTCAGGTTTCAATGCTTTATTAGTGTATAAGATAGAAAGGGAAGAACAGAATGCAGATATCAGAGGTGTTTTTCACAGTTCTGCTGGTATGACTGAAGACAATAAGTGCTCAGTCCAGCAGGTTCCATCCTGAGCCTGCCCATTCACTTCAGCTTCTTGATTCTTCCAGATCTCTAAAACCATGCTAGTTTACCCCTCACTCCTAATTCCCTCCTTCCTGCACACTCTTTTTGTGTGGTTGTTACCTGAAAATAATCAGGCCTCTCTGTCTATGAAGTTGTTAATTACAAATGCCTATCAGATGTATCAATCCACTTAATGTATTTGTAATATAGATTCCAGATTTGCTTACCGTGCCTTTGGACATCTGTCTAGCAAGATGGTAACCTTTTCCATAGCAGTATAAGCATGAAGTTATTTTGAAACAGGAACTCCAAAGAGGTGAAGTGTAATAAAGCTCTTCTGCTATGTTTTTAACTGATTTTCTGGCATACATCAACATGTGCTTTTAGCATTGCACTTGATTAGGCAATGAGCATAATCCAAGCTCAGAGTTAGTCTTCTCTTTCCATTAGCTAAAGTAAGCTTCATCTGCTATTCATTCTCAATTAGTCCTTGTGTGTGCACTTACCTGTATTTTTTGTCACTTGGCTTTGAGTTAATGGTAAAAACAATTAAAATAGAAAATAAAGTTTGTGTTGTCAGTTAAGAAAAACCAAGCATGATGACTTTGTCCAACAGTGCAAGAATAGCTAAGATATCTGTTGTAGCTTCTTTAAAACACTAGCTTCCCTTTCACAGTGGGAAAAGAATAATTTCAAAGACTATTGAATGCTGTAATGATTCACAGGAATGAGGTAAACGTTAAGTTGCACTGGGAAAATACTTATTAAGAAGAATGTAATGTCCACCAAAAAGAGGAGGAAAAAAAAATCCCTAATTTCACAAGGATAGTTATTTACTGAGTCATCCTTTTATTTTCCTTTGATGAAATTTGAAGATTTTTTATCCTTGCTCTCAGAAAATTACAGAGCTCATCCCCTGTGCCTCTGAATCTGCAGGTATTTGGGGGTTTTGTTCTCTTTGGCTGTACTCACAAGCACTAAAAATTAGGCACTGTCACTTACCTGCTATTATCTAAAGTGTCCTCTGAGTATTCCACAACCAGTTGTGGTGTCAGACATACCACTTAAATAAACAAAGTCAAGTAATTCACCCATTGAGAAAGGGCGTATATTCTTCCCTTTAGCAATTATGCTGTATGTACTGATCTTATTTTTCCTCCTGCCCCTATTTTATGCATCTCATTCTTCTGCTTGGCCCTGCATGTTTTGGATTGTCTTCTCTCATCCTAGCTTTGGATTAATTCCAAAAGTGTTTTGCTTCTGTAAAGTCTGTAAACCCTTTGAGGATTCCCTTGAATATAATCTGTTTCATGATAGGAACAAAATCATTATATGCTAGGAACAAAATCATTGCATTTATAAAGGCTTGTGATTATTCCACTGTCATCCTACATTTATTACTGAATTCCTGTACTCACTCTATTTTGCCCGTCTCCAATGATCACCTAAGGCTTATTGTAGCTGAAACCTCAGTTGTATGGTGAGAACCACTTTCATGTAAGATGTGTAAGAGACTCATCTCCTCATACTATGAGAGGAAGCAATTCATTTCTATATGCAGTGGACAATCTATGCTATAGAGCAGAGAACCTGATTTAATCCTAAATTACATAGGAATTCTTTTTCTGAGTCACTGCCATGCTACTTTTCCCAGGAGCCCCAGGAAAAGAAAAAGGTTCAACATAGAGCTAAGATATGCCTGATGTGAAATACCAACATGCTTATATTACTGCTCAGAAGGTCTTCAGTGTTTTAAAGGTTGGTTGTGTGATGTAATGTTGTATGAATGATCTAACTTTATTAGAAAGATGGAAAATAAAAATATGTTCAACACTGCAATGTCTTTATTAGCTTATTACTCAACTTTTCCTGTATTAAATTTTTCATTGTTGAGCAGATTATTTGACTCACCAAACCAGGGAACTGTTTTGAATTTATCCCTCTCAGTCCTTCACCGTAGGCCTTTTGGTCACAAGGATTTTGTTGCATAAGGCAGTGTCTCAGTAGATGGGACCAAAATCCCTTATTATATGAGTGACTTAAATGAGTACAGGGATCCACATAGGTTTTGCATTACGTTATCTTTTGTTTTTGGAGCCTTGAATCTTTTTGTACCGTCTGTGTGGCAGAAGAAATAATGACCCTGTAGTGAGTCAGAAAATACTGACATTGGCATTTTTCTGGGCCAGAAGTTGTTGGCTGCTGAGCTCTTTAGAAAAAAAAAAATACTGTGCTCTAACCAGAGTTTTACAAGCAGCACGCGTGTACCAGCAGCTCTGCAGAGCACAGTCCATCTCCAAGCCTGGCCTGGCCATTCCGATGTGCTGCATGTACTCAGCCTTGCTCTGAACCCTGAGTCCCGTCCCTGACACATCTGTTGATTTGGATATCGCCCTGCCTCCTTCCAAACCAAGGTCTAACCCAAATATTTGTGCTCCAGATTCTCTATCACATTGTTATCTCAGCCAGCAGCCGTTACTCAGTGGGGGCAGTCAGTGTGACTGCCATTTGTCCTGACTGCAGCCACGGTCCAGCCCACTCTCGTGGCCCTACTCTTGCCTGTGATACAGACCTGACTACCTTCACAGTGTGATTTCTGAGCACTCCAGATGTTTTCTTCTGTCTGCTGTGAGGCATGTCCAGAAGAGGCAAGAGGTTCTGGTGCATGTAGATTGAGTTGCAAGTGATGCAATACATACTCAGCTTGTTGGAACCAAGGGATGAGCTTTACTGGCATTAAATGGAATGTCAGGAAGCAGTAAACCCTAGCCATTACCTGAGGTTCATGCTGCTTCCTTTCTATGGGTTTTTTTGGTGTTGAGAGGGAAGAGGCAGAGGAGGAGCAGCAGCCTTGTTTTCTTTTCTCTTGTATGTACATTCTGGTTCTTTGCACTTGGGTACACTGCACCAAAAGGAGCAAAATAGCTTCTAAGGGTTTATCTTTTCTTTTTTGGGCTCTTTTTACTGTCATGGGATCTCAGCAAAAATATTTCTACATCTGACATGGCACAAACAGGCAAGAGGATTTGCTATCCTGGAAGAAAGATGGTGCCTATTTCTGCTTTCAACATTCCTTTTCACTTCTCTCTTTTTCATCAAATTATCTTTGTTTTAATTTTAAATTCAAAGCATAACATTTAGATTTTAGTAAAATATTCTGCAAAGAAACAGTGAACAGTAAGCAACAGTTCTACCTTTTCAACCTCTTCAATTTGTTTTCTTATCGCTAACTCACACCCATCAGTCAGTTCTGTTGGTTACTTTGAAAATTATTTTGCTTATGAAGCTGCACTACAATGAAGAGCTGGATTGCCAGTACATGAAGTCTTGTCACCATCTTCTCACAGTCATGGCTTGTTTGCTTCACATCCACACGGCCTTCTGTCTTGCCCTTTTAAATGTGGAGAGCTTGCTCACCAGGTGGGTTTCTACAAGCTCTCCTAGCTCTCTTTTTAATGCACAGGCTTATAAAATGTAGGAGTAATGTCTGAGTTGTCATGAATTTTGAGATTTAGTTGCAGGAAGGCAAAAGCATATATTCCACTGAACAAATTCAATGAAGCAAAAAAGCTTCTTTCTGCCTTTATTCTTATTACACTTCGCAGCAGGGCAGAAGATTAAAGAATGCATACTCCAGATTTGAAAAGAATTTCTAATTTATGTTCTCTCTCCATAAAACACAGGGCTTAATCCTTTCTTTAAAGCTTTATTTATTTATTTCCTGCCTTTTAAAAATTTTTTTAACTAATTGAACACACAGGCTGTAATTGAAAAAAAGCCGAGTGTTAAGCAGTCAAGAATAGAAAATAGTTACTGGGCTGAGAAGTGCATTTTGAGTGTTGTTGTAAATTTTTATGTGGTTTATTTGTGGGGCAAGAAA
>JANRGV010000075.1:27007866-27018257 GCA_024734035.1 Alethe castanea | reverse complement strand
GGTGAAATTGAATTCTCTATTTCAAAAGGGAGCTTCTGTCTTTTATTGGCAGACACCTGTCCTTTAAACCAGGACAGTCTATCAGAATTGTACTTTTCCTTTAACTTCAGGTATGAAACATATAGAAGTACTTGCTGTCATAAAAGTTTACACAATAGAAGTTCAAGCAATTGCCAAAGGTGGGTTGGTCTCTACATTGCTATCATCAAAATTTGTAACAAAAATCCAAATATACATGTTTCTTGAGATATGTATAAACATAATCAAAGCTCATAGAGTGTGCTTATTGTGTCCCATCATCACATTATGCAGTCCACTCCCATATAAAACCTATTTCACTGCTAATAATTTTTTTCCAACTTGAGTTTATAAAAGAAGCAGATTAGAAACAAAGGCACATGAAATTTTATTGTTAAATTATACTGCAGATCAGTATATCCAGGATAAGTTTTCCTTAAACTATCTTCCTTTGTATGTTGAAAAGCACTGAGCTACAAACAATGATAGTTGAAGGCTTTGGTGGGTTACTGCCCTTCCTTTAATAACCCAGTCAGAAAAGGAATAGGAAAAAAACCAGCAGTATTTTTAAGTCAGCAGAGATATTACCTCAGAAAACTCTTATTGTAAATCAGATCAGTTCTCTTTTTAAAAAAGTCCAGAAGACAAAGGTGTTGAAATAGTAAAAATCTACAGTATCCATACGGAAGAATAAAGAAAATGACAATCAGATGGGTTACATGTGAACCAAAAAACCAAAACAAACCCCAAAAAAACCAAAGCAAACCAATAAACAAACAAAAACCAACCAAACAAACCCCCACATTTTGAAGTTTAATTTCATACTTTCATACTATTTATATGTATTGTCCATGGTACTAATGGAGTAATGGTAGTAATGTTTTCTCCAGTAATCAGTAGGATTTTTTAAAGAATTCCAACTCAAGCGAACTGAAGAACTGTTTGAGCTATCTCTCACCATAGCCACCTTCTAGTCTTTAATGGAAGTGATCACAGTTTGTTGTACTGCTACTATTTTCATGGAACAATGCTAACAGCTGTTAGGTAAAGAGAATCCAAAGGAAAAATCTTCCTAGATCTTTTTACAATCACTTGAAGTATAAAATCTCACCATGTAAAGGATGCAATCAATTAATCTTTGCAGTTCAACAATTTACCTTCATGCAGAAAAGTGGACACTAAATGTACGCAGAGATCTCTTTGTAAAATAAGTGAGGCACACCCATTCCTCATAACTCAGGTCAACAGCAGAGGTTATGGCTGTGTAATCAAACCTATCTGGCATGGATGCCATGCAGTCAAGAAGATACCTAAGAAGATACTTTGTAGATAGCAAAAAGAAACCCACAATCTGTGGGACATTACCAAGTGTATTATTTTTTAATGTGCAATGAGAATGAGATGGTGGAAAAAGCCTTTCGACGTAATAGAACAACTTTAAACTATAGGCATTATCATCTTTAAGACAGATATTCAGTGATACTAAAAAGCAGCACTTGATTTTGAAGAAAGTATTAAGGAGAGTTTTATAAAAACATGTATTGGATTTGCATAGCTGGGTGTGGTAAGCTGTGGGGCTACAGCACTGGCTTCTGTGAGAAGCTGCCAGAAGTTTTCCCTATTCCAGTAGAGCCAGTGCCAGAAGGCTCCAGGACAGACTCCTCCACTGGTCAAGGCTGAGCCAATTAAAAATCGTGGTAATGCCTCTGTGATAGCAGATTAAAGAAGAGGAAAAATAAAGTTACTGGACAGATGTAATTGTGACTACAGAAGAGCAGGTTGGGAACACGTGAGAGGAACAACTCTGCAGACACAAAGATCAGTGGAGAAGGAGGGGCTACAGGCAGCAGAGCTGAGATCCCCCTGCAGCCCTTGGAGGTGCAGGCCATGGTGAGGCAGCTGTGCCCCTGCAGCCCACGGAGGACCACAGGGATACAGAGATCCACCTGGAATTCAATCAGTTTCCAAGGTATAATGCCCCTTTATTGAAAGGGCTTAGTGGAAGATCTCAAGAGCCAACTGTTTCATAAAGCTTTCATTAACCTCAGTGTTTTCAGGACAAGGATGTTTATTTTGGCTTTTTTCTGCTCCGTTTTTATTAAGGAATTGTGAACACATATCTGAATTAAACTTGCCTATATTAAAGCTAATCCAGCAACATTCAAACCACAGAAACTGTCAAACTACTTTTTTCAAAACTTTTGTCTGATGTTACTTATACAGTTTTAACTAATGACAAGATTTCCAGGAGTTTTACACATTCTGGAACTCAAAGCAAATTTAAATACCAGTAATGTTCACTATTAAAAAAGCTTGGATCTTACATCCATGTTCTAGGATTAAAAAAAACATAAAATATAAAATCCTTCTGCTGGAGAATCCCTGTCAAACTTTCATCTCACTCTGCCAAGAACATCAGTGTATTTCAACCATAACAGACAGGCCATATCTATACCCGGTTCTCAAAATAAGTAAAAGCATCAGCTTTGCTGTCAATCCTCACTTTCCTCTGTTTATGAACACTAAGACATAACAGCTTTGGCACAAATAGTGCAATACAGCAGGGCTGAAAACACAGGAAAAGTAACCATTTGAGGTTAATTGATCCAGAAAACGTTACATCATACTGGCCATATGATTCTTGGTTGAAGTTAGTGCTACAATTCTTCTGTCAGAATAATTGTGAACACATAAAATGGTGTATTCTACAAGCTTTCTGAAAAAGATGCTGGCAAATAGTGATTGCTCATGCCGAAACAGTTATAACCACCCAGTCGTAGGGTATACGTGTACGACTGGCAGAATGATGACAAGAATGCATTGATAGAATTACTTAAGCAATACCTGACACAAAATGTAAGAGTTTTTCTATAATCAAGGCCTGAATTCTGGGCATGGCATCACACCCAAAAGTGCTTCATGGTGTTTTACCTTCATAAAGTAAAAGTCCTTAAATCAGTATTCTGTGAGATCACTGTCCCTCTTGGCTACCATCCTCTACAAACTCAAAGTAACAATGCAAGATGCATCATTAATCCAAAAGAAGTAATACTCTGAGTGCAATTACTTTCCTCGGACTGATAACCATCAGAAATGTATTTTAGGTGCAGGTCAAAATCCTTCTGCCTGGCAGACTCTCAAGGTCAGTCATTAAACAGCCTTGATGATGTGAAGAGGGAAGAAGTCTCTTTCTAACTCCAAAAGAAATGTCCTATTCTATAATTTGCAACAAATATACTTCATCATCTAAACAGAAAATTCAGGAGGCAATTTTTGAAAATCATGCCTCCTGGTACACTTTTTCCTGATCTTGTGCGGGACTTTCTTATTCCCTNNNNTCTAGTTTTCCAGACAAATCCATCATATTCATAAAATGTGGTATTGCTTTGGCTACTAAATCTTCAACCTTTTGACCATCTCTGTTCTCTTTTAACTTTCCTTTGTTTGCAATACTGAAAACCTTGTGCATGAAATTGGTTTCTCTGTAAGGATTTTCATTTCCTAACTTTCAGTGTTCGCAGGATCCATGTAATACACTAACTCAGCAGAGCCCTTGAGCCCGTTACAAACTTAAATGGTTTCCAGTGATACTGCCAGTATGCTTCACTAGTTCATCATCTGGGGTAGAATTAAATAATTGTTTGGTTTGATGTTTGTGTACTTCTCGTTAATGCAGCCTTTCTCCTTGTTTACACTATTACCACTACAGTACCTGATTGCAAGGAGCTCCAGTTAAGAATGTGAAAAACAAGAATCAGTTTAATCTTGCTGTTCACTTTTACCTATATTCACGTTCCTGGAGTATTTCAACAGGATCCAATCCTTGTGGCTTCTGGATAGGGCTGATGCGGTTCTGCTTTTGCTGCAGCTGGACAATAGGTGAAGGTTGTCCAGGTGGGGGTTGTGGTACAGAGGGCCCAGGTATGGTGGCAGCAGGCTGGGTGGCAGCGGGAGCAGGAGAAGGCCGCCCACTAGGAGCTGGTGCTGGAAGCTTTTGTTGTGCATTGGAGACACTCATATCTGGGGCTTGGCCTGAAATATAAACAATACTGATTCATAATATGAAATATGGAAAGTAGGAAGAAAATCAACATGGCTTTCTGAAGACAAGACATGAAGGCAAGGTAGACAGACATTCAAAATCACCAAAAAGGGACACTGAGACTACACTCTGTTTTTTGAAACAGATATATTAAAATGCAAGTACACCATACATTACAAGAAATGGCCAAAAGAAACACAAAACATATGAAACTTCATGATGAATGCCATTTCTTTTGTTATTCCTGTGGACTTTTAACTCTAGTGGTACAAGCTAGTGATTCTAGCTGTAGAAGTGATTTCCTGCAAATGCAAGACCTCATTCTGCCTCTTGCTCACTATCTTTGCAGTTAGAAGAAAGCACCTAACCACAACCTGACAACAAGGAGAATTAGGTCTGATTTTAGACCTCTATCAGAACTTGATAACTGTATGAAAATTTTTACAACTGTATTTAGAAATACCTGCCAGATATAAATAGCTTTTGTTTCACTATTGTTCTACTGACTGTATTTATTTCAAATAATCAGGAACTCAATTATTCTAATCACCTTGAAAAGCAACATCTCAATTAACATGAAATAGTACCTGTCATTTACAGTCACTAAGGGTCATAGACTTCAGTATTTCATTATGACAAGTCACCCATGCATTCAGATATTCATGAATTCACTAACAACAGACATTGCTAAAATAAAGACGCCACTTAATTGTCTCAAGAGTCATAGTCACTTAAGCTACGGAAAACAACTACAAAGTACAACTGCAATCTTGTGATCAACCTTAACTCAAAACCAAAACCAATATCCTGAAATCTGTAGAGATCACCATTTTTCATTCACACATCTGGATCAAACTCCAGAAAAGGAACTTAAGCACAAGCTGTAGATTCTGTATTTAGCAACACTGCATTTCAACTTACAAAAAGAAGAAAAGCAAGCCCACCAAAAGCCTCAGTTCTCAGGGAATCTGGGAAGTTGAATGACTGCATAATGAATAACGAATATAAAGTCACGGGGAAAAAATTTACAGTGCTCATTTGATCTCAAAGACTGCACTGATCCTTCAAAGCAATTAGATTCCAAAAGAATAAAACATACAGAAGGAAACAGTGTAGTTCTACCATGATTTGAAAACTTTTGTTTACAGTAGCAAAGGTGAAAGACAAACTTGCTCCGATTAAGCATGCTCAGAACATAACTTACTAAGTTTTATGTGTGTCCCTCAGAAAACTTACACATTTCATTCTGATTGCAGAAAAGGTGCTTCATATTCAGTCTGTCTAAAAATTGCAATAATTTTATATTGGTCTTTTCCAAATGAATGAAAGGTAAGACTCTCCTTGATTAAAATCTTAGACACAGTAAAGGCTACACTATTTTTCCTGCACAGCTTTTTACCTTTCCTTTTTACTTTTCCCCACATCTTTTTCCCACTATACCTTCAGTCCAAGTTTTAGGGGTAACGGCAGTTGTATGTCCAGGCATCCCTGGTGCAGCCCCTGGTCCACTTGCAGCACCACTCATTGCATGTAATCCAATACCTGCAATTTGATAGAGGGAAAAAAATTGACAGAGGGGAAAATGCTAAGCATTTCCCAGATTCAAAAATCTTTATTTTCTAGCATGCTAGTCTATTCAGGAAAGTAGTAAGTTTCTTCATTAAGTAAGGATTTGAGTGATTTTTACTGTTCATACATACCTAAAATCATGTTTCATGAAAAAACACAACTTACTTGGTAGCTAAAAGGTTACCAAAAAGAAGTGAACACTGACACTATTAAAACATAAGAAAGTAGTATCATCTTAACAATCGATTCTAACGCAAAATCACTAATCTAATGGAAGCATTCAGAAAATAGCAGGTGCAGGGTGTTTAATGTAACCGTTTTCTTAGGACCAAAATGTGCTTGCTTACCTCACTGCAACATCTATTACCATTGTGAGAAAAAAGTAAGCACACTTCCTTTTTATTGTTTTGCACTTAACAGCACACTATACATGGTTTATTTTCAACAAACTAAATAATCAGTCAACTCAATCCAGATTATTTATCTACTTTGCTGCATAGCAACAGAAGACTGAAAATTCACTGTAAGAAAAACAAGGGGAATTGCTATCAGTGAAGTACAATTAACATTCAAAAACTGTCAAGCATATCAGGACAGACACAGTACTGCACAGTGAAATAACTTTTATTTCAGTTATTAGTATTCTATTTAGACAATATCCTATTAATAACAGATGTGTTTTACGCACTTGCTCAGGCTTAATACAGTCCCAAATTACAGCCCTGCACAGCACTCATTTCTTAACCCGTCACAGAGAGAACTTCAAGAATCACCTGAGCAATGATTCTTACCAAGGATTCACTTACCAGACTGTCTGTTGAAGGCACTGGGAGGCTGCTGCTGTTGAATGCCAGGCAGGGTTCTCTTGCCCTGGACAGCAAGCTGGAGGTTTTCTGGTAAGGGCTGCCCCCTAGCCAGCATTTTGTAGGCTAGAATCTGAGCCCGCAGCTGATGCAGCTGTGCAGGGCTGAAAGGGGAAGGCCCCCTGTTAGGTTGATTCATAACTTGTGGGTCTCCTGCTATAATGGGTCCTGGCTGACTGGGAGTCATCTGAGGTGGTGTTGGACCTCCTCCAGACATTGGACTGGACACATGCTCTGGTGCTCCTAGTGGAGATGGATGTGGAGACATATAACCTAGAACAGGTAGAAGAACCATAAACTTACCACTCTGCTAGTTAACCCAAAATTTCATCCAATTTTTAACAGTACATAAAGAATAAAAGTGTCTCTCAGGTCAGGACAGCTGTAGCATTTTCTGCAAAGACAAAAGCGCAATCCAAAGTTCCCTGGGATATCGAGGTAGCCTCAGGAGGTCTTCTTTGAGAAAAACTACAGTTATTTAGTCCAATAATTCCTAAATGTAACTAGTTAGCTTCGTATTTGGAGTAAGACAAACTAAAACATGAAACACAATACAGAAGCCTGAGGATATAGTGTTGCTTACTAGAACAATGTAAAAATGTTTCTTTGTGGAACACATCCAGTGAAGTCTGCCTAATTTGTAGCTTAATAGTAAGTATTTTGAGGCATACATATCAAGGAGTATCCATTCACTTCTACAGGCCCTCTTTATCAACACTCGCCAACAAACCGAAGTAGAAATAAATGGTATTCAAGAATTACTCTTTAATTTATTCAGATTAAAGGTCTGAGACAGACAAAATATGTTCAATACCTTTTGCCATCTGAGTGCTCAACAACTTGAAACATCAATTGCACACAAGAATTACCCTCTGAAAAAGCTGCTGAAGATTACATCAAGAGCAATCAGTTCTGAAATGAATAGTGCTTGTATCTTATTACAGCACTTAAAAATGAAGTGGTTTTAATTCTGAATATTAACTACACTTACTACATATTTTCTTGAGCTCCCCAAAGCACAACAGAAAGCTAGCTTTTGGGGATTTTGTCCACCAAGAGTGAAAAAGAGGTAACAACATTTACTCACTTCACTCTGGTCCTGTGAAACACAAATAATCTTCTCTCAGGTTGGAGAAGTCTAAAAAAAATTCATAAAAATCTAAAAATCTTCTGGTTTATTTGCATATTCCATGTTCATAAGCCACAGATCATAACTCCAAAGATCACGGTACAGTTCATGAGATTCTGTGACATCCAATTTCCTGTCACTATTTTTATTCTGCTACTTCTAAAATACAGCAAATTCTATCCAACTCCAGAGAACAAATGCACACAACTTCATGCTTTGTCTTTCTCTTTTTTTGGACTGCTGTTTTTACATGGTGTGTTTACACACATACATAAAATAGTTTTGCAACAATTCAGCACTAGAAGAGAGAAAACATATATAGATATTTTCCCTGCAGTCTAGCAGTCATTTGTTACAATCTCTTTGAATCAGAAAAAGAGAGAATCTGATTCTAAAAAGCTAAAAAAAAATTAATAACTGCCCACTTTTAACAGCTAGAAAATATTGTATTGGATACATTTGGAGAAAGAATTTAATTAAATTATTCATCTGGATCCACTTACAGATATTTTTGCTGAACAACTATACAGAAGTTTGGTATATCACAATGGCATGTTTGTTTCTTCCCACAAGCTAACACACCTAGGTGCACTGAGAAATATGGTCACCCCTTTACAATGTGCTACAGATCACATGCAGACAGTAACAATACCCAAAACCACTCCTTTCACTTAAGTTTCTGAATGGCCCTACAAGCTTCTTGTCAAGGTGCCACCTCTTGAGCAAACAGCTTTTAAAAAACAAAACTGGTAACAATGACTCACACCTTCAAACTGAAGACAGGAAGGACAATTTTGCACCCTGTATGCTACCTCTAATGACATGGAAATACTGTGTATTTATTTATGTATCTCTGAAATGATAGAAAAAGGAAGGAGAAAACACAGTTCTGTCTGCACAGCTAGAGAGGTTTTGCTCTTTTGATTTTCTGAATGACATTTTAAACTGTATAATGGAATTTTAAAATTAGTCTCTAAAAATACAGAAAAATATCGAGTTTTAGTATAACAAGACTGAGAGTGAAGGAAGGGATGAACAAGTTGGATTGTAAAAATGTGGAATTTTGGTTTATTTTTGCCAAAAACGCAATGAGAAAGAAAGTCCAACAGATAAATAAATATGAGGAACAAAGCTGTTAGTAAAACCAACACACTACAGATATTATAAGGCAACAAGCTGCTTTTTTAAGGCTAGAATTCATCTCTGTAGAGTAGTTTACACTACAGTGCGTAAGATCAAAGTGAGAAAGCAACAGGTGTCCAGGCAGACATGGTGCTTAAACCACAATTACCTAAACAAGAGGCAGATCTCTGTGGTTTACCTTGTGTGGGGGGGTTAAGCTTATTCTTCATACATGTAGTGCAGTCTGACAAAAGTGATTATTCTGCCAATGCAAAGAAAGGTTTATGAGAAAGGCATAGCTTACAGTGCTGGACCCTGTCAAAGGAAGGCATAGCAGAAAAAATGGTACCTACACTTAAACTGCAGATTCAATACCAGGAAAAATATGAAAGTAGTGTCATTTTGCAAAGAAACAGAATGGCTACTGACACCAACTGCTTGTAAGCCTGCTTGCTGCTCAGTACCTTTGAAAATATAGGTTGCTCAAGTATAAATATGGGTATAAAAGCCTAATTTTAGGCACTTTTAAAATATCTTGACCAAGGATAAAAAGCAGCACTGTTTCACAATGTCTTGCTTTGATAGCCCTCAAAAAAGGTAGCAGGTCTGGCTAGGTAAGATGAGTGAAGCTCTCAATATGTTTAATCTTTATGCTTTTATAGCATCATGAATAACTACTAGGTATTATATTGAAAGTGCTTTTTTCTCCCTGTAATACTTGATTTTCTATTGTTCTGTTGCTATATGGAAAAAGTGAATGGAGCACCTATTTATTCTGTGCTCTCACAATAATTTAAAAGAGAATGCAGAGACAGCAGTTAGGCTTTATTTTATGTGAAAATCTAGAAGTCAAAGATGTTTTACAAGGCCTCCTGCTTCTGAAAAGAAATAGGTGGTATAAAGGACACTTAGTATCTTTCAGGTCAATGTCCTGCTGGTCAGCAGGTCACAGAATAGCAATTAAGTTGCCTTCAATTACATTTTTATGCTAAGTTCTAGGAAATGTACCAAATGAAACTAAAAGACTTAGGAAAAAAAACAGGACATTTTATTACAGTAAATGCACATCTATAGCAAACAACAAAAAAAGTATTAGTTTTGTTAGGTTTCTCTTTCAAACATTTCCTGAATCTGTCACTGTAAAATAAGATAATCACTTCTTTAGCTACACCATATTGTTTGAGAGAATGTGTTAAGCTGGTGTCTCTAATAACTACAGTAATACCTGCTGGTAAGGGCATGTGAACATCTGAATGTAGCCAACAAGCTACTCATGACTCGTTTCTTCTCTACATATCTATATAAGAATCTTATGGATCAATTCATTTCCTTTAGTGGAGCAAAAACCAGCACGCTTCACAACAAAAGGCAGCTATAACAAGCAGCTGTGATACCTACATATAATTCCTCACAAAAGAGTGAACAAAGGGACGACTTTAAAAAAATATGTGAGTCTTCATTATTTTAAAGTATAAAATTCACACTCACATCATTTTTTCCATTCAATTCTCTATGGCAAAATATGACCCAATCTGCTAGAATATTTATGTGTTTGGTAAAAAGCACTGTGGTTTCACTTTCAAGCAAGAATGTCTTGAGAAGAACTGTCTGTGGCAAGACTTGTTGATGCTGTGAATTCGTTCCTTCA
>JANRGV010000075.1:26526387-26536561 GCA_024734035.1 Alethe castanea | reverse complement strand
TTTCTATTGTACTTGTTTTTTTAAGATATGTCATTTTCCATGAAAGCAGAAAATTTTCAGGAATTTTTCCTTTTTTTCCAGCACTCAAGCTAATTCTGAAAGCTACGTGTTTTGCCCAGTGACTGAGACAACTGCAATGAACTCCCACACACTACATTTTTTTATTTCTTTTTTTTTTGGTCAGGATTGTAGTGAGCTAGTAGTTGTATTTAAACTGAATTCCAAATGTTTGGGTTATACTTTTTTCCCTCAGTGATTTGCTGGCGTTCACTCACTTTTTCCTGTTGTGTATTCAAAAGGCAGTGCTAATTACGCACAGACTTCTACAGATTCCCCTGGAGTTACTCCAGCTGTGCCATTACAACTTCTCTACAAATCTGCACAAATGCTTTTGTCTGTGGAACACAGAGTAGTTTTTTACATGCATATCCTTCCCCAAGTGGTCTTGTTAGCATTCAAGGAAAAAAAAGCTGAAGTTGCTTTAAATTTGCTTCAAACATTATCACTTTTTTTTCTCCCCTCCACTGTTTTTTTGCTTCTTGATGCGTGCCTCCATATTATTTTTTGCCTTTGTATTTATCAAGAATTATGGTACAGCCTCCGTATTCAAATATGAGTGGCACTGTACAGGGTGCTAATACACTGTAGTAAGGTAATTTTAGACACACAGCTACATCTGTGTCTAGCAAGCAGTTCTTGTTAGACTGCCTTTTCCCCTTATTACTTCACCTCAGTAATTTTTTCCTACAACAGGACATAACTAAGTTGATTTTTCCAAACACTGTCACTTCCCACCAGCTTCCTCCTTTTTGCTCCCATTCCCCGCCAAGCCTCTGAGTTTCCAGGTCTCACCCTGCACGCGTTTTCCAAAGCACCCTTCTCCAACAGAGAGGCCCACAGCCCAGTTTCACCATGGCTTACAGCTTCTCCAACATACAGGCAAAGCTGAGTGCAGGAAAGGCATGCAGCAGCGTATCAACAGTCATGTCACTACAAGCGCAGCACAAAGGGTTTTCCTGAAGAGGGAAGTATGTGTGTGTGTGTCTGTGTGTGTGTGTGTCTGTGTGTGTAAGAAGGTGGCAGCTTCCCAGGGCCCCCTGAGTAGGAGCAACCCTTCTGGAGACAAGTCTGAGCACCTGGACACCCATGAAAAAAAAGCAAGAGGGAAGAAGAGGGAAGTCCTGCCCTTGCTCTCCCGACACTCCCCACTTTGCAGCACTGACCAACTTTGGTCAGGTCTCTTTCCAACAGCAAGCATCATCCCTCATCCAACAAGGGAGAAGAGGGCTGCCAAGGCGGTAGAACACCAAGCCAAAGCCAATGCTTTTTTAAACTCCCTTAGCTGAAAAACAAGGAACTGTCTCTCTGCTTGCTTGGAACTCTGACAGGTACAATAAACAGTATGATGTACAGTAATCACTTCCAGCTGCAGCTGGTGGTGGCTGCCTGGGCTGGTTTTACCAGGTTACCCCTTCTGCTCCAGACTGGCCTCTGAGGACATGGGAAGGAGTAGAGGAAACCTGCTCTGAAGCACCCAGGGATATGCAAAGATTCCAAAAATGCCCTGGTTTGCTTTCAGCAGAACTGTCTGCATCCTCTGCCAGATATCACAGTTCTCCTACAAAAGCAGCTGTGACAACCATGGTGTGTCTAGAGGCATGTGCATGAGCTTGTGCATGCCAGAGCTGAGAGCAGGACTCTGGCACGGCAAAGTGGGGCTCCAGCCTGAGGTGACCAACAGCACCTGGTGGACCCCTGTCATTCCCCCAAAGCCTGAGCCTGAATTTCCCCAGGTGTCCCCCTCCTGCCCTGGGACAAGCAGGAGGAAGCTGCAGAGTAGCACAGACAGAAAGGAGAACAGTAGTAGACTTCTGTCCCCTGACTCACAGCCTCTCCTGAACCTGCCACCAATGCAACATGATTTCAGTGGCTTCCCTCTTCTGGTACATGTACCATTGGCGGAGAGGCAGCACACTGAATTCAGAATCCAGGCATGATGTCCATGCATTCCAATGAAAAAGAAAAGGGTTCTGCTCAGCTAGCCCCTGGCACCTGACAAAAGAGGATGACATCAAGACTTGAGGGCAAGGAGACAATAAATGTGCATTAGGCAAACCAGTCAGTGCACTCATTCTCCCTGCAAAGCTCTTAGATGTCTACACTTACTGCATGCACAGTACCCAGCTATGAGGGAAAGAGAGCTTTGGGTCCAACTTAGTATTAATGCTGCAAGCCACTAATTATCATTTAATATCAGCTCCTAGGCCTTCCCCTTTTCAAGACAGCAAACAAACCTGGAGAGAACCAAGTCCAATCACGGAGAAAAACAGACCATGATTTATTACATTAATCTACTGCTGTGCAAAACAAAAAGCCAAATGAACTTAATTCCTTCTTCCTCCAGCAGAACTGCAGGGCCACTCTTAGGGCTGGAGGTAGCACACACCTCTCCAGTGTTGGGAATGAAACCCTGGCTGAAGATCAGTAAACTGAAGACCATCAGTTTACACAAATCTTAACATAGACTCTCTCTCTCACTTCACAGAGATCTCAAGTATTCTTGAGCAGAATCTTTCTCCTGGTTGTGGTGCACAGCACTGACAGCAAATCTGCCAACAGGTCAATACCTAGTCAGGCACTACCTCCAGACAGAGTCCCTCAGGCAGACTTGCCCTGATGATATTCCTTAGCTTGCTGTTCCAACCAAATACTGCAAATTGGACCTAAGTTTCTAAGTACTGAGATAGAATAGCAAACTACACCAGGGAGCTGTCAAGAACTTCTAATGGATTTTGCAACACAGTAGAGGATTTTGGAAAAGTTCAGGAGTAACTTAGAGGCAGCAGTATGACACAACAAAACAAAAAAACTTTCTAACTTCAACTGTACATAAACACTTATGTAGAAAGCTGCTTTCATCAGTTTCAGAGGGAAACAAGTGATTGAAGCATCTTCAGGGTTTTACCTCCAGTGGTTTGACGGATTTAGAGCATCTGTTTTTTATTTTTTAGAAGGAATCTCCTCTCATAAATCGTGCTTCCTTTCAAAATCTCACCAATTTAAGCCAAGGTGACAGCAAAGCTGCTACAACGAAGCAACAGATTACCCATGCCATTTCTGGCACCTATCTGGTGCTATCTGTCTAAGGTACTATCTGTCTACTGTTACTAGGATGGAATTTTCCTTCCTAACTGCAGACCTTCCCTCACATTTATGATAGCACAAGAAGCCATGCTTTTAGCTGGTTCAGGAACTCAATAGATTTTTTTGAATTTGTGGTGAACTCATGGGAATGGAAGTCTGGCCTTCACCTGCTTTTGAAAATTTCCATTTAGTTTGATGGAAGCAAGCCTAAGTATTATCATAAAAAAATTTAGCTTGACAATAATTTTATCCCACTGGAAATCAAGAGAAGTGCCAAGAAGACTGGGGGATTAAATAGCATCAGGATGAGAACCTAGCTCTCTTGCTGGAACATCACAGGCTTCCAGCTTAAAAAAAGTGCTTACTATGTGGGAGCTGCACAGAGATTTTATTTTTAGCCTTTTGGTCAGTGCAAGCATTTATTTGCACAATATGTTTATAATGGTCAGTGATACAAGCTACACATTCCCCACTGAAGACAGTGCACAAATACTGTCTGGAGCATATATAGCAAGGAAATATTTCTCTTTCACACTGCAAGTTTTCTTCACAGTAACAAGAAGCTCATTACAAAATTATTTTAACTCAAGTACTTTCCTCCAGTGCTTTTAAATCTTCATGCTCAAAAAGCTTCTTTAAAATATAAATTATTTTAATCCACTTTCAATTTGGTCAACTTATCAGAACTGTTGAAGAAAAAAACCTATTCTACTAAGGTACATAAAAAGGCAATAATGAGCAAACATGCCATGTTTAAACATTTACAACGATTGATAGTAACCCATCCAACTGATGAATGCAGTATCTTCACAAGACTAGAGCACAGTTTCATTATAAAAGCTACTTTTGAGCCATCTCAGGTTAAAAATTGGTGAATTTAAAATTTCAAAACAAAAGATTTTCACACACGAGCTTTTTATACAATAAACTGACAGAAGGCAGATTCTCTTGGGGCCCAGACATGGGCAGATGTTGAGCAACCATTCAGCTCCAGGGAAAACACTCCTAATAGGATGAAGGCTCTAGTAAGAGGACTGCAAGAACAATCTCATTTTCACTCTCACTTTAACTGTTTTCTCTGTGCTGAAAAGCTTTCCATCTCCAAATTAGATTGTGAATCCAGTTTGTTGAAACTGGAAGTTGAAACCAATTATTTTCATTAAACATGACTGACCCAAAGATCACACATCTTGAAGCAGCTAATCATTTTATTTATGAAACGCTCTCTTTTCCAAGATGACAGTGCATGGAGCTTGGTGAAAGCCATCCTTCATCTCCCTGAGGAGTGGTGGATCAAAGCATTTCATGATGCTGGGCACAGTATGAAGGTCATCTTGGAGTACTTCTTTCATATGGATTTGATTCTATCAGCTGATGTTTATTGTAGCTGAAATATGACAACCCTTCATCGGAAAAATGGGAATCTCTTGCTATTAAATATTCATAGCTGTGCCTGTTACTATGGGAGCTGAACTCCAAACAAAGCTCAGTGTCTGAACATTATATCCCTGTGCCACACCACAGGAAAAGAACTGGGGTTCTATCTAACAGACAGCTTAGCAGGCTGCAGATTGCCACTCTCTAAGCAGCAATAAATTTGAAGGGAAAAACAATCCATACTGTGGCAAATTATGCTCTTTGCTAACTGAAGCAGAAGCCAGGAGATGGAGCAGCTTTTAGATTCAAACACTACATGTCGTGCTACCACTGAACCAAACCAGCAAATATTATAATGCCAATAATGACAACAGTAATAAGCTTGTGTTAACATATGACCAGGGAAGGTACATCAAACCTCTTTGAAGAGGCTTATGGAGGTTGGTACCATTTTAAAAAGGCACTCCCATTTGAGCTTCCCATGTTGTCACAACTATCAGAAACCACCTGCCACATGAAACATGCAGAGGAGGCACTGTATTCTCTGAGACACCAATCAGACACATGCAAATAAACAGTACTCATGTAGCACTTAGGTGGGACCACCTGCATGGCTGTTTTGCATCATGCACTACCTTCCAGGGAATGTGGAACATGATGCACATATGTCAGTCACCTTCTTCCCAGCAGACTGATGGATGGATCCTGTTTGTTACACAAGCAAGAACATCTGTACAGAAACATAATCTGGTGATTAAAGCATGCACCTGTGGCAGCTGGAGCTGAGGACCTACTTCACAACCACTGCAATTTGTAGCAACCCACAGCTTTACAGGATCACTCCCATTCCTGTGCCCCATCAGCACAGGCTTCTGAGCCTCAAACAAGCCCTGAATCTTCAACTGCAATAGCATGGTCCATGCTGCCAGGAGAGAAGTTACTAACCCGTCAAACTACACAGCCTTAGAGAGAAAGGACAAACACAAGAGCTGCAAAGAAAAACAGCTTTCTCCAATTTCCTGCATTACAACTGACAACACAGAAGAAGACGACCATGTTCACAGTACCTCATTAGTCCTACACACCAGTTTTGGAGAACCAGGGGCTTCTCACATCACCATCATGCTTCTGGTCTTCCCATTGCTCCTCAGCCCACTTCCCCAGCTCTGGTTAAAACTTAGAAGTTCAAATCCTTGGAATATTTTCCACCAGATGGCATATCAAGATTTCGTGACTCTCTCAACTTTCTGACACCACATGCTTCCCATTTTCTTTCACTCCCTGAAGTTTTAACACAAGAAGCTGCCTCCTTCCTCATGATGACTAAGTAGTGTAATGCTTCCACTGGGACACTCAGTCAGTATTGTTCTAAAATGTGACAATAAAACTGATATCTGAAGATCACTGAGGCAAAACAGCAATGCATGTTTCAGGTCAAATATGCTCAGGTAATTTCTCAGGGTAATGGCAGATCTTTTTAAACACCATTCTTGAAAACTCCCTGCTAGTGGAAGACAGCCACCTTGGGAAAAGACTTGTGAAAAGTCCATGTAATTAGAACCCATGCAAGTGACATTAGGCTTCTGGATGGTATCTTGCAAAACACATTATTCGAGCATTCAAATATAACAACCTCAAAATTCTTTTAAAATCTAGAGCAACAAACAGAGGAGATGAATACAGCCACCTCCCTTTCAGCTTCCTATATCCTATCTGGTCTAAGAATATGGATCAGTTAGCATCTAGGTCTGCGACCCACATCCATATGGATAAGCTGGACACACAGGCTGCCAAGGCCAGCTAACATGACTTTGCAGAGTGGAAATGTGCTCGTCTGGCCAGCAGGTTTGAATTCCCTAAGGTCACTAGGGCTTCTGAAAGACAGTACATATGTAAATGTTAACGGAAGTTGCCAATGGAGTTACAGAAGGGAAGGTAATTATTTAGCAATAAGCGCAATACCAATTACCAATAGACTTGGCTCAGAGATCATCTCAGGGTTCTAAGGTGTCTAGAGATGAAAACTGCCAGCCAGTGTGGCAAAGAGGTAGCCAAATCATATGCCTCAAAGTGAGCTCAGGTATTTTTGCCCTAAAAGAAACTGGCCTCTAAGACATAATTCCTAAGGATGCTCTTTGAATAAAGCACTAAAGTTGATGCTACTGATGCTAATTGGAAACTGACATTTCAGCTTGTTTTTTTAAGAAAAAATGAGACTTGTGCAGTCATGCTTCTCTCAATAGCTTCAACTTGATTGCTCATTTGTACTGAAGTGGAATAGAGACTCAGTGCTCTGAAGGCTTTTTGTGTTGATACAAGCTTTACAGAAATCAGTCTGAGGTGCCAGGCCTGGAGAAAAGGGCACTGAGCTCATGCACACAACACCTGAAAAGCTACATCCAAGAGAACTAAATGTAAGGAAAAAGACTTAAGAGCTCACAAGCTATCATGAAATACTGATGCAGGGAAAAAGAAAGGTTTTATTAGTAGTTCAAGTGATCACATAATTATTCAAGTTAGCGCTTGTATTCAGCAAAAAATTCTTCTACAGAAATATGTAGCACATGATCTGTAAAACCATAAAAAAGGGCAGCAGGACCAGTAGACAAATATATTAAAGGCAGAATTAGTAGAAAGAGATAAGGTAACATTTCAAGCTTAAGACCTCTTTTCCACTCCAATTCTCCACGGGTCTAAACTGTTATAGATCATAACTTGATTTACGTATACAGTCCAGACATCCCTCACCAGGGACTAAAAATAAAGAAATTTTACACTTATCACCCACAGCTAAAGATAATGGCATTACAAGTTAAAATAAAATTATTCCATAATAATTTTATCAGGAATGTGAAATCTGAATCCAAGTATGAACATTTTTAGTAAATATGATCTGTTGCTCCACCTCTGTCTGAATGCTTTCAAGCCTCTTGACTACACATTTGATACTGTACAGTAGAAGCTGGAAAAGGAATTAAGGATTCACAGCTAGTGATGACTTCGGTTCACTGTTTTTACAGACACTTTTGATGTCTGCTAGATATTATTATTATTATTATTATCACTACTACTACTACTACTACTACTACTTGCAAGAAGACTGGAATATAAAGTGCATACCAGAAAGATAATAATATTGCTTATATAGTATCATATTGCATGTATGCAGACAGAATATCCTATGTTTTCCTTACTGCTACATAAATGTTGCTTATTCCTTCACCATGGGAACATAAACCTTATGCGTCAACTCATTAAATGGATGGTTCTATTTAGCAGATCAACATAGAAAAAATTAGATTTATCAAGCCGCATTTTAACAAAAATATGTAAATTTTAAGACAGCATGCAAGCTGCAAGAGCTTCATAGAGCTATTTGTATTAGCCAATAGCATTGTGCTGACATTAAATGGTACATATTCAGGGTTTTGTTTTTTTCCAATTCAGCATCTACAAGATAGATGCATTTCCACCAGTTTCTCCCACCTCCTTAACCTCTTGTTTCAGTCACTGTATGGCAGGAGCAAGAAGAAAGTATCAAACAATCATCACCAGGCATTACATACTTGTTTCCAGGAAGCCACTGTTCATAAACTTAATACTAACGTGGTTGGATTTGTCAGTAAGATATTAGAAAAGAAATGGCTACGTTTTAAACTAGACTATCAGACACATTAAAAAAATAAAATTAAAGAGTAATCAACCCCAGGGAATAAAGAAATCCCTCAAACTAATTGTCTACATTTTAAAATTAATAAATAAAAGGCAAGGAGTGTTTAAATCGCAATTCTTGCCTTTCCTGAGCGCCACCAAAACCTCCAGCAGTAATTGTGCCTTTCAAACACAAGGTTTTAACTAGGGATTACAACAAATAGTTACTGGAACAGAGAAAGCCCAAGATGTGGTTTCTGTGAAGTGCTCTGGAGCTGCCTATTAAAAAGCAATCAGCCCTGCTGCAATGGGGAAAGCACCCCACAGCTCTCTGTCTGAGCAGCACAAGGAACAAAGGCAATGTGGCCTTGGAAGAAACCCTACAAAATCCAGGCAAACGTCTGTGTAAACAAGTCAGTTTGATACCAACAATGTAGGTGACCTTCAGCTCTGTCAAATCTGACACTTTTTAAAAACATGCATGCCAAGTTTAAAATTTCAAACCCATGGGAATTAAGCTCAAATACTCCTACAGTTATAACGTTAAGTCACCATGTTGCACAGTGGTTAAACCTTCCAAAATTTCCGACATCTCTCTTGCATGGTCAGAGCCATGGCACCATCATCATCAGGACCTTCAGAGCCTGCTTGGGTGGGAGAGATAAAATTGCCTCTGCTTTTTCAGCTACCAGCGATAGGTTGGATGGAATACCCAGTGGGCACGTTCAACAACAATGCTATGCTCTCTGCTTCCTTGGGGAAGGCTACACAGTGGCTTTCAGACTAACAGAGAGCCCAGCAGGCAACTGACCTGCAGCCCTGGGAAAGAGCTGAACAATGCACCAGATGTGGGCTTACCTGATGGGGTGCTTCTCTCCACGCACTGCTTCTGAAGGTCCAGGCTCCGCAGCTCCTCTGTACTGGCGTATTTCATGACAGAGTTGATGGAGGTGAGGGTGCTGATGAGTTGTGAATTGAGAGATCCAATCTGGGAGTGGGGCTCCCCAAAGGCTTCTGCCAACTCACTGTAATTTTCAGCAAGCAGCATCTGCTGTTCCTGCAGCAGCTTCTGCACACGTTCAATGTAGTGATCCAAGCCTGTCCTCAGCTCAGATGGAGGCAGAGGGCTCTCCAACTGACCACTGAGTGGGGTGCACACAGACTCTCCCCCAACACCTATGCTCCTGGTGCCAGTTGGGACAACTGGCAACGGAGGGGGTCCACAGGCAATGCTCCTCATTTTCAGACCAACCAGGTAGTTCTCATAAACACTTATATGTCCAATGCCACAGTCTTTGGTTTTTATTGCAGAAGGCTTTTCAAAGCCAGGGTGGCTAGAGAGTACAGTGCCCACTGCAACTGAACGCATCTTGGCAGACGCGTGTACGTCCTTCACCCGGCCGTCCCCTACTGCCACACTCCGCAGCTCCACGCCGTCCGTGCTGGTCTGCTTATCACAGCAGCTCACAGCCGTGTTAGTCCCGCAGTCTGCCAGGCAGGCCACCTCCGTGCTGGTGCACTGGCTCACCATCTCCAGAGCAGTGCTGGTTTGCTGGCTAGCTGTGGAGGGCACAGCCATCACCATCGCCTCTGCCCTGGGAACAGCCTCTGTGGCTGTTTCACGGGACACGTGTTCCTTGGGCACACAAACCACCACATCCACCGAGCAGTCCCCGCAGCCCACAGACCTCACAGCTCCAACCTGAGCCTGTGCCACCTGGCAAGGGCTCGGCACCTCTGACGGCTCCTCTGTGTTGACGCCTGTCTCACAGACGCTTGTTTCTGTGCCCACTGACTTATCATGCAGCTCCATGGACCGCCCTGTGCCCTGATCTTGCACCTCTGCCCTCTCCCTCACCAGCCACCGGTTCATCAGGAGCTCGGGGCCCGCAGCAGTGTTCCGCATGGCAGGTCTGCACAAGGTGCCGATGCTGCTTGTCTGCAAATGGTTTCCCACTGACGAATCAGCAACATCCACGTGGTCTCCCACCATTTGGTCTCT
>JANRGV010000075.1:26289948-26302474 GCA_024734035.1 Alethe castanea | reverse complement strand
ATTCTGCAGCCTCTCTGGGCAATCTGTTCCAGTGCTTGGTCATGCACACAGTAAAGTAGTTCTTGCTCACGTTCAGGTGGAACTTCCTGGGTGTCAGTTTCTGCCTCTTCCTTCTTGTCCTGGTTGCCTGGCAGCACTGAGAGCCTGGTCCATCCTCTGACACCCTCCTTTCAGACACTTCTATAAACTGAGGAGGTCCCATCTCAGATATCTTTTTGAGTCTGAATAGGCCCAGCTCCCTCAGCCTTTCCTCATAAAGGACCAGGTGCTCTGGTCCTTCGAACATCTTTGGTGCCCTCCCCTGGATTCTGTCCAGTAGCTCCACATCCCCTGTGCTGAGGAGCCCAGAAGTGGGCACAGCACTCCAGGCACAGTCTTACTAGAGCTGACTGGAGCAGCAGTTACCACGTTTCATGAACTGCTGGCAGTGCTCTTCCTGATGCACCTCAGGACACTCTTGGCCTTCTTGGCCACAAAGATAGTGTTAACCAACCTTGTGGCTGAAGAGCAGCTTGTGAGGCCAGTTTGGTTTTGAGCTAATAGTTGGACATGTGCACTACAGTGTTTTCCTCATATTGTGTCGCCTTAAATACTATTCTCATTGCTGCTGCAAAGAAGTTGTTCCTATAATATGACTTTGAAAGCAGTGGAAGGAAGTTACAAGAACAAGAAAAATCATTGCACTGTTTTTGCTATTTTAATTGAAATTCTGACTCAGATTTTCCCTTTAATAAGGACTTAAATGGATATTGTATTCCCAGGAGGATTAGGAGAGCAGTGTATCTTACAGACTGCTAGGAATGATTTGTGCATTTTTACATCAATTATTGGATTATTGTGGTCAATGTTCATAAAACACAGGTTTTTGATTTAAGCAAATTTAAAGAGAAGGTAATAGTAATAACCTTAATAAAGTATACTTGGCTTTTTAAAGTTATTGTCAAATGTAGTTGGAAATTTTAGAGAAAAATACTTGCTGTTTTTGGGTGATCATATAATACCAATTTTGAAGAAGCTACTAAACTACATGAGTTGTGTTTTAAATGGCCATTAGGGGGAGATCCAACATACAGTCTCTTTGCATATTATATAGTGTCTGCTGCCAGCTAGCAATGTGTTTTCGATATGAAGTAAAGTGGGCCTCAGATTCGATCCTCAATGACAACTTGTTACTTGTAAATATTCTTCCGTCAATGACTCATAGGGTGTCTTCCATTATTAAACATTCCAAATGTGAAGTAAGCACAAAATTATTTTATTGCTGTGTTATTTGATGGCATACCCTCTTTAAGGGAGGGTTTATCCCTCAAAAACCCACATTTAAAAGGCAGGGTTACTATGTGATTCTTTTAGAACACTGCTGAGATCAGCTGATACTGAGCTGGTCATGAGTTTTGTTTGTGTATTAGCAGTGAAATCTGTAGAAATCTGTAGTGTGTAATGCTTTGTGAAGAAAAGTTTCTTATGCAAGTTTATAGGTAGCCATTCTTATACGCAGATATGATCAGTACTGCCAGTAATAATACAGTATTCTGTATTACATTTTTCATTTGTCTGTTTCAGATTGTAGCGTTGAAATTCCTTGTAATAGTGCTTGCCTCATAAAGTTGTTTCAGTTTTGTTTGCTAATAGTGTGTCAGTATAAGCTATATATGTTCCAGGTGTTTGTGTCTGTCTTGAAAGGCTCAAGGTTCCTTTTCCCATTTAGGAAAAAATGTATTATTCAGGCATCCAGTATAAGGGATTTTATAATATTTTTGGAAATACCTTGTGTTTGATTGCATTTTTAAAAATCTTCTTTCTGTGCTTACATGTTATTGTGTAAATTAACACAGCATTTCCTTGTAGAAGACAGTACCAACCACTGAAATCCAAAAATAAGTCTAAGTATTAATGGCATTAGTCGGATAGACAAGAAAAGGAACATAAACTTCAGTGAACACCTTTAAAACCTGACATTTAAATACATCAAAAATACAAAGCTTTCTTTTTTTCCTTTCTCTTTAGAGTTGATCTCTCTAATGTCTTGGACCTACATGCTTTTGACAGTTTATCTGGAGTAAGGTATGATGATAATTTTGTTGTCTATTAGCAAAAATATCTGTGTATGAAAGAGACACACTAAAATCCTGACTCAGATTTCCATCTGTTTATGCAAATTTTCTGTTTTCAGTTTCTGTTAGAAATTCCAGTTTAGTCTGTCCTGTCTAGACCAGGACAGTCACTTTCTAAAAATTACTGCTTTATAAGTGGTAGTATCAGAATTTTGTAATAATGTAAGGTAATAATGGAATTATTTTCTTCTTCAAATACCTGCAAAAACCTTTTTGGCCTTATAAAGTTAAATGAGCCAGAGTGTGTGTGGTTGGCTTTTTTCCCCAAAATGCAAGTTTTGGTTTAATATCAGAATAGATTTATATACTTCTCTGGTTCTTTTAAAGCATTTCAAAAATTTTCTCCTTTGTATCTTGATGAAATGTAGGCCTTCTTAGATTTCATAGAAAAGAATTAGGTTCCGCAGCAAACAAAGGCTCTACAAATTCTGATCACTGTGTTTCTCATTCCTGGAGATTTTTAAAGCCAAATGCATACTTCAGCATCCTGGATGGGTGCAGAAGTAACATGGGAAGGGAGGGGAAAAGGTCTTTCTGTTCATTGTGTGTGCTGAAGCACAGCAAAGACAGTGAAGAGTACTGGAGCAATCATAAAGGAAAGGAGGGAAAAGGAGGGCAGTATCGGCTTCATTTTTCTTCCTGGGGTATACACGTTTCACTTCAGGTAATGGAATGGAGCAAATTTCTTATTCACAGATGGGAGAACTTGCAGAACTTTGCAGGACATGCAAATTAGTAACCTCTGTTAGATAACATGTTCTTGTGAGATTTCCCTCTGAACTGATATAGTCCAATCAAAATTTTAGGTTTGGTCTTTTTTTGCTGGCTTTTGTCTGATCAGTGAAATACTGTAATGTTTGTTTCAGGACTTCTACCAATGGCAGCATCAGGGAAATACCAAACTAGGCATCCAAAACAAAGTTAAGGGAGGAGGGAGGCTGATACATCCTTTAGAGGCAATAGATAACTATTAGTTAGTAAGCCAGATCATAAACCCATGTTCCAAGTTCTTATAATGAATCAGCTAATTGAATTAACTCATGCTGGAGCCACACAACAGAGATAAAGCAGTAAAAATATGTGAACCAGAAAAGGATCGTTCTTGATAACAGCAGTTCACAGTTAGATCTGATTACTTGTAATATTAGGTGATGTTCTACTAAGTTTACTAGTTTGCAACACTCCACAGATCTGTGAAAGTTCTTAAGGAAGTGACAAAAAATTCTTTATTGCTTTCCTCAGTCTAGTCTTCTGTCTTCTCAGTTACTTTAGAGCTTCTCAATATTTGTTATTAAAACAGCTGAAACATTTTAAAGTGTCAGCATTTAAGTACAAATTCTAGAAGTACCAAGAAGATTGTAGACTACTTTTAAGAAGTTCAGTTTATTTTGTTTATGTTTGAACTTAGCTCAGCAAAATTGCTTATCCTAATTTTAGTTCCTAGATACAGAAATTCTTACATAAAACATAAGTGATGGTTTTACTGCCATCATCTGAGCAGAAAAACTCTTTGCATCCAGCATCACTTGAACACAGTACATTAATAAATTTGTTCTTTTAATGGCATACTGCAGTAAGGATTTCTGTTAGCAGACAGATAGAACATCTGTTTGGTGTCACTGTGTGGTAGAACCTTGTCTATATGTACCCTGAAGTCACAGGAAACACATCATGAATTCTGGATTCTGTGAAGGGCAGTAAGAGACTTAAACAGCAAAGCAAAGGAAATAGGAGAAGTAGAAATGTGAAATGTTACTTCTGTAGCAGACAGCGCCTTTTTCCCCCCACCAAAAATGCTTCTAAAAATTTTACAGTCATCAAATTAGGAAGAGGGATTTTTGTAGGCAATGTTCTCTGAAATGGCAGAGAGCGTCATAGTAATTTGTGCTACAGTATTTCTTCTCTGCGTGTTATTCACAAAATAGAATTAGAAACAGTACAGAAGATGGTATTTGAAGAAATTTTGTGCTATCTTGATTAATCAAGACAGATGTGGATTTGAAATCTAAAACTGCAGTACAATTTTGTGTTGTCACACAAAAAGATGCAGTAAGACCCTAAATACTAGTTTACAAAAGAAGTCCCCAAGTTCCTTTATTGAGTTAGAGAGTATCAGTTTCAAGTCTGCTGGCATGCTGCATAGAAGTGAGCTGTACACCTGAGAAGTGGAAGCTGGTATATAGTATTTCAATTATGTTTACAGATTTCATTTTCTCAAGCAACAGCTTTGTACATTCTTTTCTTCTTGATTTTCAAGTAATTGTAAAGTTTTTTTAAAAAACAACATTATTAACTTGATAAATTCTATTGGTTTATTTTTTCATGCTTGCTTTATTGATCTAGTTTGCCTTTTTTGCACAAAGGAGTATCAAGGGTGTTGTGTGCATTGAAGTATAAATGTTTTTAATGCTGAAGATGTTGCATATCAGGACTATATTTGTCTTTATGTTTTAAAAACTCTAATTTTCTAACACAAACAATTAACTATATCAAACAAATATAATTAAGCATTTTATTTTGAGATTAAAATGGAATTAACTGTTGAAGCTTATTCTGAATATATAGTCTATCTTTGATATTTCAGTTTTGCTCTCCAATACTAGAATTTTAAAAATTTTGAAATAATGACATTTTGCCCATCCTATTCAAATGTGACATTTACATGTGACATCGCTTTACTTCTTTTCAGTTTGCAGAAAAAGCTTGAGCATGTAAAGACAACACATGCGCATCTAGATAAGGTAATTACCAAATTACCAAAAATACTGCTTTGATGCTTTTGCAACAACAGGGCTGTTCAATATTGCATACTAATTTTGTTACTGTTTCAGAAGGTTTCAGTTAGGGAGTATTGTGTTCTAAGGTATTTGGAAGATGACCTAGATTACAGAAAAGGAATGTGTTTTGTTGTAGATAGATTCTAAATGGCTATATTAAGTCTCACTTTCAAAAATAGCTTATAAGCTTCCAGTGCTCCAGTCAGTCATGTCATTTGTTGATTCACGTGGGGAGTATTAGTGAACCAAATAGAACTGCTTTTTTTTTTCAAGTATTTGCAGAAACAAGTCCTAAATTTGTAGCCAGTCTGTCCTGTAGATTTTCTGTACAGAACAAAATGCCTTTGGTTGTACTGTGGGTCACAGTCCTCCTGCTGTCCCTCCTAGGTGTCCCTAGGTGAGTGGGTTCACTTATAGGCCACAAGTTCCCTCAGTGGCTGGAAAAAAGTAAAACCTTCTATTTTTTTAATGGTGTCCTAGAAAACTGGGCTTTCTTCAGAAAGTTTGTATGATTAAATTTAATTTTCAGGTTAAAATGTGATGCGTAAAATGCCTGTGTTTTTCCTTTTTGAACTGCATATTTTAACTGGGAAGTGGCTAGTCTTGAGAACAGGAAAAGGCAATTATAATTTAATTTTGGAACTAAAGATTAAACATAAAATCAGTTCATGCTTTATTATAATTACAATGACAATGTTGATAGTTTTTGTTTAATCAAAATTCTTAAATATGCTCAGTTATAGAATCTTAATAGATCCCTAAAGTAGATAGAAATGTTAAATAGAAGTCTTCCTAAACGTTATGAGTTATAGTATTCTTGTATCATTAAGGAGATAATTGCTAGTTTTGTAGTGTGGAGTCATTCGACAGGATTCATTGTTCATATCTCTGTTTAGTTTAACACCCACATATTTAAGATAATTGTTGAGGCCTAATTGAGGGCAGAACACTTCTCACAGTAGGATGCAAGTCCTTGTTGTATGACAAACTGTACTTATCTTCATGCTGAAGGTCAACAGAAACAAACTGCACTGTGCTTGGAGCACAGTGAATTTCGGTCGTCTGTGTTTTGAGGCTGCTCAGAGTGTTAGCTCTTGGTTGTTTCAATAAGTTTACTTGGTCATTAGACAAACACTTGCTGCTCGTTGCTTTAATTTTTTTCTGTAAGTTAGACTAGTCATCTGGAGGTAGTAATTTGAAAGCATCACAGGAAGTAATTCTCTGTTCTTCCATACCATTGAGGTTACAGTGACAAAAATAAGATGTATTATTTCTTCTTTAAATAAATTGTTAATTTAAAATTACATGTTCTATTTTCATGTTTTATTTTGATAATTGATCCTGAGCAGTTAGCTGGTGGTTGCTTTGAAACAGAACTTAACTTCAGACATCTTTATTTTCCGAATCTATTTCTACATAATCTGTTAATAAATAGCCTTTCTTACAAGGCAATTACAGGTTACCTTTTATAAAAATTATGTTGATTATTTTTCGTCTGATAGAATTGTCATAAAGATCAGTATGCAAAAACAGTAGCATTCTTACCCATATTTGAAAGCTTGATCATAATAGTCTGTACAGCAAAGAATTGCATGGTAGCAGCTAATGGTATTAAGCTGTTAAAAGCATTGTGTATGCCCTATAAGTGCACACTCAAACAGAAGCAAAAAGTAGAGCTTCATTTAGCAAATTAGAGCAGAACAGAAATAGATAGGTTTTTTTTTAAAAAATTGATGTTGTCATATACTTGCCTTTTTTGAGGCCAACTTAAAAGAAGACTTCTTGAAATTACTGTAAGGAGATGATTATTCAGTGTGGTAATAATAAGTGTATCTTCTCATTTCCAGGCTATAATTACAGTAACATTTGAAGTTCCAGGAAATATAAAAGAAGAAAACTTAAATCTTTTTATTCAAGTAAGTAATATATCACTATCAACTCAGAAAATCATTGTGGCTTTTTATAGAAACTCATCCCATGCCACTTTGTTTATGGAAACAACTTTTTGTTTTCATAGAATCTTCTATGGGAGAAGAATGTAAAAGATACGACTGGGTGCACCATGGATGTCATAAGACTGAAGGTTAGTCAGAAACCACCAGCTTCTTTGTTTTTTGCTTTTCATCTTTAGACCTAAAAAATTGCAGTGTGCTGTGAGTTAAAAGGTGCTGCTGGATCACTGTAGCAGAGCAGATGAAATGGAGAGTAGCAAGTTGTTCTTCCATGAATGACTCAGAAAGGCATAGTTGGCAGAGGAGGAGACATTGATCCTATTTGTTTTGAGTGGAGAGGGCAGATGTACAGTTCCCAAACATCAGTGGCGGGGTTAAAAATCAAGCCATATTTGTCACTTTTCATTTTCTACCTGCATTGCTTTGAAAGATACCATCCATCTCACATATCTAGGGTTGAGATGCTATAGATTGGATCCTATAGATTGCCAGATGTACTTAATATTGTTGCCATAATATGCAGAAATTGCATAACATAGAAATGCAATACTAATTGTGGTCTACAATTAACAACTTTTTACAGTATTGTCAGGCTGTAGTTTTAAAGATACAGCTTATAAATATTCCTCTTCATGGGCATTCATGTTTTTCAGTTGCCTGGTTTGAAGAGGAGTAGAGGTGACAATTCAGGATCTATTTTCATTTACCTTATATCAAGCAGGAGAGTAAATAATGAAAAAATGAGAATCCAGTCCATCATGTGGCATGCTGCAAGAAACATAAGAAAGTAAAGCTCTCGTTTGTTTCTTGAGAACACTTGACCCTCTTAGATAGAAACATTATTGTTTTAGTTTTATTGGAAGGAAAATTGTTTTCTTGCTTTTTCAGCAACAAAATTAGAGTATGATTGTTTTTCCCCTTCCTGACAAATAGAAGAGAGTAGCCACTGATGTATCTGAAGCTGTCTGAAAAGCAGTAGTGCCATGCACAAGTACATTTTTAGTGCACTGAGCATTGGAGTCAAACTAATCCTTTATGAGATGTGAGGCCTATGATAAGGTGTGTGCTGTCCTTCAGTCACAGACAAGTACACCAAAGCAAATGAACCCCAGGAAACTAATTACAGAACAGATTCCAAAGTTTGTTTCTTTTATATTTATATTTTATCTGCTGTCATGACCCTTTTGGCAGTAATAGTCATAGAATTCAAATGGAGACCTAGTTTATGAAATATTTTGAACTTTTTCTTTAGGGATGTGTCCTGTTTTAGGGCAAATTCTGGGAGGAATTTTCAGAAAGTAAAAGACATGTTTTACAGAATGTGTTCCACTAAAGTATTTTAGAACATTGTACTATGAAGTGATGAAAACTGTTTTAATAGAGCTTTTGATATGTGAGTTAATGGACTCACACTGACTGTAATCCCTTCTGTTGCTAGTTGTTGTACTTCACAAATGTTTATTTTTTTCTCCAATATTCAGAGATTCTGTTTTAGAAAAGTAAATGTACTGAGCATAAGAACTTAATTGGACCAATCTGAAATCAAACATTTTTGTCCATTTTACATCGTTTTATTGGCAGGCAGGCTTTTATGGACTCCCATGTCAAACACCATGTATGTATTCAAAGAGGCATAGCAGATTGTGAGATTTAATTTTTGCTTGAGCAGGCTAGGTATTGACAAGGGAGGAACAGAAGGCAAAGTGTAATTGGTAAAGTGTAGTTCTTAGCCTTTAACAAAATAAGGAGATGTAAAAGTGGATGTTACAAGTAGACATGTTGATTGACTTACAAGTGCATAGTTGCCAGAAATACCATTCCCTCTTGAACTAGATTAAAAGTTTTGTTTCCCCTTTTACGTATTCTATTTTTAAAGTTTTGTTTATATACCCTAACAGTTATTTTTCTGATAAGGGACTGGTATCTATTCAAGGCAAATCTCATAAAGTGATAGTCCAAGGTGTCCATGAACTCTATGACCTAGAAGAGACTTCAGTAGCCTGGAAAGAAGATGAAAAGAGAACAAACAGGCTGGTCCTAATTGGTAAGGGGAAATTACACATCTCCTTGTTTGAGTTTAAGAAGCTGTTTTTTTCAGAGACAGTCCTCTGACTTGGCCAGTGAAAAGCAATCAGATTAAACTGGGCAGAATAAGTGCACTGAGTATGTTCAGCATAACCCTTTCTCAAAGGTTTATCCATCAAAACCTCCTGAGGTTCAAAATTGCAGCTATCCTTATTTGTACCAACAAAATCAAAGCAATAAAATACTAAGCTTTCTTAAATTATGTTGGCATATTTAATGTTATTTTTAAAATCTGTAATTATAGATTGGGTGATGGGAATAGTTTGAATGTTTGATCAAATACTTAGTAACTATAAAGGTTTTAAAATGTTTTAATCAGTTTTGTTTCTGAAAAGCTTGAAGTGCTGAGGTTCTGTGTTTCTATTTTATATTTATTTCTCTTTGCTGTGCAGTGTTTTATTACTAAAAATAACCTACTTTTTCCCCTTTCCCTTATTTGTGCAGCTTGAAGTCTCTTGTTGCCTTAATTTTAATACTGCTATTCTCACTGATTGCCATAATAAACTTCTTCTTAGGCTAGAAGAAGCTAGTTGTATTGTTTTTTTGTAATGCACTGTAAAATACAGTTATATGTTTTATTTCTCTCTGCAGGCAGGAACTTGGACAAGGAGATCATCAAAGAAGTATTCATAGCCACTGTGAGAGAAGAACGAGGACACAGTTGACAGAAAAGTATAAAAAAGATTAAATGTCAGTTTTAATCCTGCAAGGATTTTATAACAGAAAAGACTGAATGGCATAGACTGTAGTAATTGCTCTATCCTCCTGCAGTTCATGCAACAGTTAAACCCTGAAGTCTTCCCAAGAATTCCAGCTGATCTACTGTTTAAAGCTTAGCTCTTATGGTCTAGAATTAAACACAGTTCTCCTATTTTGGATTTGGCTGAACCTGTGTCAGCAACATCATGTAACTGTGCCAAAATGCAGATGGGCAAAAGGCTGTTATATTCTACATGAAGCATTACTCTGGGGATATAGGAAACATGTTAGAAGCATAGTGCTTTCTTTTGCTAACTCTCTTCCACTGGGAATGAAGCAATAGTGATTGTTGCCAGTGATGTAATCACAGAATGTTTGGTGTTTACTATTAAACTGTCTTCCATCTCTTTCCATTTGCATTTGTGATTTTTGAATGTATGCACTCATCCCAGGTACTGCTAAACCTGTTGTATAATGAAACTAAAAATACCCAGGTAGCAGAGGTGCAAGATCACGTAGAATAAATGCTGTCTACACAAAGGCTGTGAATGCAGTGCCTGGTCACACAGTCAGCATTTTGAAAGATGCAGTTGAACCCTTCAATCTTCTAGGCCATTACCTTGCCAGTTCAGGATCTGGGGAACTGGGGAGTGCACATTTTCACTGTGTTCTGTGACACTACTCCAAAAACAGTCTGAAGCTTTTATCTCTCTACTCATTACAATTTAGAGTTGAACTTCCTGCCCTGTACATTCTCCAGTACTTTGTTCACTTCTTAGCTTTAGAGGGATGTTTTGACCACAGCTGTGTGAAAGCAAAATGCAAGAAGATAATGTAGAATTAAAAATGTTTACAAACAAAATTCTACTACATGCAGTTCTGAAGGATGGACTTTAGCTACAGTGCTTGCTGTGGATGCTTGGCGATGTCTGAATAAGTAAAAACTTGTTTTCAGTACTAGGAGTGTGTTACTTGTCTCACACCAACATTGAAAGGAAGAGGGCCGTTCCTTCAGTCTCTCCCTCAGCCAGTATCAGCAGTATTAAATTTTTTTACTTTGCTTCTACTGGAATATATGAGTTTGGAATTTGTTTTCAAAAGAGCTGAGGATGGAGACATTTATTAATCTTGCAGTGCCTGGAGCTGGTGTCTCAATTGATTAAAATATTTAAGTCACGTATCTTAGCTAAGATGGAGCTCTTTAGTCTTCCAGTAGATACATCAGCAGGCATTCCTTCCTCACAGTAGAAGTAGCTTCAGATAGTTTGAAGTAGTTTTTAGGACTTAATTTTTTTCTAAAGTGAGGTATAAAGAGAGAACAATCTGCTTACACAATGTTGCTTTCTGTTTAGCATACCTCGGTGGCATTTGAGTGAACTGGTATTGGTGAGTGATACTGTGACTCTCTCCCTTGGCAATTAGAGCTCTTCATTTTTAAAACTAGTATATGTTCTCACACTGTTTTGGACTGCATAAATGACACACAGTCCTGCATGAAAATTTGTCAAATGATTGTCATTGCTGTTATTCATTGAGTGATAAGATCACATAAATTTGAATTTGTGGATAAAAACATTCGTATTTTTTGCTGCTCTTGCTTCCATTTGTCTCAGGAAAAGTGATCAAAATACCTCTTACCTTATAAATGCCTCAAGTAATGTAAGAACTCTATTCTCTTTAGTGGTTAATCTCTGAAGTGTTATCTTTCAATTTGAAAATAAGTTCAGAGACCTAATAAGAAGAGCTTCAACTGCAAGTCATAAGAGAAAAAGCCATGAATGACTTACACAGAGTCATATTTTTGATGCTTATTTTTTAATATTTGCTCACCCGCCACACACTTCACCACAGTGTAAAATTTCCATGATGACTGTCAGTATACTGGAGGTTTTTTCTTGCTCTAGAGGGGCATCTCTGCAGCTGGAAGTATATGCTCTGCACTCTGTATAGCTCATGTTGATACTACTTACCCATTCTTGCTAGGACTATACCTGTGCTGGTTGCAATGTCAGAGAAGCTCTAGTCAGTATGCATATCTTTGTCTCTTCTTGTCTTCTGTAAACTGCCTGTATATTTCAGGCCTCGTTTGGGATGGAGAGCAAGCAGCTTCTGAGCAGGGTGGGAGTCTACTCCTCTTGCTGGCTGTCAGGATGCCCCAGTGCTTTGTCCTCTATTCTGTTCACACATAATGATGCTGGAAACGTGCCAAGGACCTCATCTTTATCCTTGTCTCCCAAGAAAACCACTGCTTACATTTCTTGGATATTTATTTAACCAACTTTTTTTTTTTCTGGTCTGTTCTTACATGCACAACCTGTGATGCTACGTCTTGTCTTTGCATCATGCCAGAACAAAAAGAAGAGGAAAGATAACGACAGCTCTGTAAAAGCTTGAAATTACTGTAATATTTGTGTTAATTGGGACTTGTGTCAAGGATGGCATCTCCAAGGAACTAGAATTGGGGTGAAGTGAGGTAGAGGAGGGTGAAGGGGACAAGCAGACACCATTCAGCCCTCTTCTTGGGGTTGTGGTGTGGATGGTGGGGCAGCTGGAGGATGCTCAGTTTGGGCTGAGGAGGGATCTGATGAAGACAAGAATTAGCAGTTCTTCCTGTGCAGGTCCTAAGAGGGGCACACCTTCTCCAAGGAAATGATGGCCATCTAGACCTGGGCTTACTTCCCAGCTGGACAGCTCCCACCAAGTGCTTCAGTCCCTCCTCCAAGAGACACAAAGCTCTAGGTAGGAAGTGATCATGCCAACAAACCCCACACATTCCCGGATGTTTGTTTGGAAGCTCTTTACCTGTTTTATAGTCATTCCTTCTTTCCTGACAAGGATGAACAGCTCTCACTCCATTAACTCTATCTCTCTTGGGTTCTCTGTTCAAGTTAGAAAGAAA
>JANRGV010000075.1:26218679-26232556 GCA_024734035.1 Alethe castanea | reverse complement strand
ATTTTGCCAATATGGAAGCCACATGTTTTTTCCTAATGTCATTAGGTGTACAGAGTATGAGGACTGGTATATCTGATGGTACATCCAATCAAAACTGTTGCAGGCTCTCCTTTTTGAAACATCACAATTGCTCAAGCATCAGATAAAATCATCATTAGAAGAAATTCAGTTGCATGTCAGCATTTGTGTTTTCCCTAGGTATTTCTCCCTTATCGGTCCCAAGAACCAATCAAACAGCAGAATGCAGAATGAATGACAAATGTGAGCCATCAGACATAGGGCAAATAATTGAACTGTGTATTCTGTAAATGTACACAAATGTGGTTTTAGTTTATAAGAATAACAGAATAAATTTTGGAGTGTTTCTTTTTTTCTTTCCTGGATTTTGGCACAGAAATTCTTCCTTTTTGTTTATTAGTAGGGCTATATTACAAGTCTTTTTGAAAAAACACAGACCAGAATAACTTAATAATTTGCATGACTAATAGTTTATTCTGTATTTTTACGTGAGTTTTATGGAGTTATTTATTTCGAATGTGTAATACCTTGGCTGCAGCTCTTTGTAGAAAATTACTTACCATGCAGTGAAACTTGATTAAAAATTTCTTTTTGCTTTAATTGACTTATGTCAAGTATTAAGTTTGTTGGTTGGGGTCAATTAGAGAGCAGAATGCTGCTTTTTTGAAAATAATGATACCTTTAAGCAGCCATAGACATGGCGCTTCATGTATTATCTTCTTGTTTGCTGTATGGATCTGAATGGACTATGATGCAAGAATGAAAAATATGTTCTGCTTCTTTGGGATTTATATATAAAACGGAAGAGAATTTTAATTTATAATGAATGTTAATTTCTTTTTGTTGTCAGTGGGAGCCAGTGTCCCATTATTAGCAAACTATGCCTTCACTATTTGCTATGAGTGGCACAGGTTTGTATTGCCTTGACTGTATCTTTTGAATAGAAATATCCTCTACAGCGTGTTCTATGAGGTCATTGAGAGAGATGTAATTTGGGGGGAGAAGGGCAGGAAGATCTTGTACCTTTCAGAATGTACTGCTATTTGTTGTGGTGTGTTGTTGCACTGCAGCTCCATTAACCCATGAGAGGTATGAACTTGGGAGTTTTCAGCTCTCACTGCTTTTTAATACTTTTTCACTGGGCCAGTCTGTACCTCTTCCCTCTAAATACTGAAGTTGCTCTTGCTCATGCAAAACCAGATACTTTCATGAAATTTGGGTGGGTCTAAAGACATCAGTATGACCTCAGCAGCACACAAATTATTTGAAAAAAACTTCTGGCTTCATCATCATGTTGAAGAAAGTTAAGTGTGGATTTTAACTGGAAAGAGCTTGTAAGAGTTTTGATGGTGAGTTCCCGTATGTTGAAGTATATCTAGATACCCTAGCCCACAGAATGCAGCACCTCCTGCTGCATGCAGGCTTATATGTAGAGATATATGAAAGAAACAGGGGTGACCTCTCTGTGCCATATGCCATGACAAGCCACTGCTACAGATCTGTTTTTGCTTGGGGAGTTACTATCCTAGACCATCTTCATCTGATGGAGTTGAGTAGGAGTCTTTCAGATGAATTCTGGCTGAGGGAGAAGAGAGGAATCATTGGTTGTTCTTAGTAGAAGCCGTGTCCTCTTTGAGGAAATTTGCCATTTAAATTTTATGATGCAGTTATAAAAAAACCACAAACGTGAGATTTCTCTTTCACATTGCAAAAGCATGTTCAGGTCTTGCTAAGAAGGCTGTCCCAAGTACTGTTGGATTTCAGCCCTGGAGATTAGTCATATAGAAATGAAAGTAAAGTGTTTTGATCTACTGTAACAATGAGGACATTGTGATCTCTATAAGTCTGATTTTATTATCCTGAGTATCTGATAGTGGTTGAGTTTGGAAGAAACACTCATGGAGGTCAAGGAAGTGCCTCTAGGATTTGTCTGTTCTTGATAGGCAAAAAAATTACCCTGACTTCTTTCTTCATTTGCCATTGACTTTTTTCTTTGCTTGTATCTTTCTGTGAGGCCATAAAACAATTGCCTTCTGTACTATAGCTTCTCTTCCAGATCTGTTGGACCTGACTTCAGACTGGTCTCTACATTCCTTACCACTCTGTGTTCCTTACATTAATCTGGTTCTTCTATCCTATCATCCATTCTTCAGATTCCTGATAAATCCTGACTCTTGTAAATGAGTGCTTAAACAACTTATTGCTGGCCAGCATGGTTAGCTAGTCTATAGCAAATTCTTGGCATTCCGGCATGTTCTGATCAGATTAACCTTGTTGTACCTGCAGCACTTCAGTGCAGAAAGCCTCTTGACCTCTAGTTTTATCCAATTCCATCTAAAGGCAAATCTGGATGCTCAAGACTCAATCCCATGGGCATCCAGAGAACTTGAGCACAGGGTTTGAATTCCTCAGTGTAGTTGCTGTGTAAAAAAGTAATGTGACAGGAGGAGATTTCTTAAAGATGTTATGGAGTCTCCTTCACTGGAGATATTCAGAAACCGTCTGGAAACAATCCTGTGCCATGTGCTATGGGATAAGCTTTCTTGAGCAGGGATTGATCCAGATGCCTTGTTGTGGTCCCTTCCAACTCAACCCATTCTGTGATTCCTGTGGTACTTTTGGGGCAAATTATGTAATGACTGTGATATCTGAAGTTTGTTTTTCTCACTGCCTCAATTTCCTTATCATCTTTCAATTCAATGCAGATGTCTGAAAAGTGTCCTCATACGCCAGAAGGTTTATTTGTAAAACCTTATGTTCTGGTTTGTAGATAACCAGTACTTCAGCAATGTGAGCTGTTTTTAGCAGTAAATATTTACCTTCTTGCGAATCTTTTAGTAATGTCCTAACTGTGTGACCCTCACATGTTTCTGCCAGTATTGGGCATTTGAATAAATTTTACAGCTTTTGCACAATCGTATCTATTTAGGGAACTGAAATTTGGCACTTCTTTAGCTTTCAGCATGGAATATTTATATAAGTGTGTGATACAATGATCGGAGTGGGAAATTTACTGCTCTCTGTAAGAGAAAGGAGTTCTAAAAATCCACCTTCAGTCATCAAACTGCATTGGAAATCAATTGCTTGTGTACCCAGGTAATCAAGCCCAGTTGAAATTTCCAAGTAATACAAAGCCTTGGTTTTATAACATAAGGGACTTTGGTCTGGCAAGTAAATAAAAGCAATTTTCTGCTATAAAAGGAGAAAAGATGTTGAAAACATCCCGTACAGCTGTATTTCCCAAACTTGTTTTCTGGCAGCTGATCTTGGAGCTAAACCAATGCTTTAAAAACTTCTTCCATTTTTGTAGCAGTGTGGGGAGCTTGTCAGATGAGGTTAGTATCTTTCTGGTTCTATGACTAATGCCCAGCACACAGTTCAAAGGAGGGCCTCGGCAGCAGCAATTAGTTTCTAAATTTCATCAGCAAGCTATTAATCAGGATTAGGAGAACTGTGGGGCTAATTTATCTCTCTGCAGTGTAAGCTACTTCAGTAATTACTACAACTTTCTTAGATTTGTTTGCTTCATCTCCAAATTTCCAGATTCTATTAACATCAAACCCTTTCTCCTGAAAGTTTATGTGGAAGAAGAAGTAGTGGAGAATATAAAAATATGCTGTTGCTGATATGAATGAAAGACACAAACGAGTTGTCTGGTGATGTCTGTTGCAGTAATACAAATCTAAACTAATCCTATTAACTTGAAAAAAATCATCAGATCAGAATGCCCCTAAATCTCCATTTGCCTAAAATATTGCTAAGTTTCAGACTGCTGGATGATAAATTTGTAAGACTCAAGTACCTGAAAACAAAATGACTTTTTGTGAGCTTGCGGGCTCCTGTGATCTTCTTGTTTTAAAATCACATTTACAGAATACGGTATGATAGACTGGGATTACTAAATTGGGGAAAAGCAATTACCTTTTATTCATGCATATGACCCACAAGGCTTGCTTTCGCTATCAGAATTCAATATTCCAGATACAGACAAAGTTAGCTTTCAAATAGTAGAAAAATCCTGAGATGAACTTATTTGCATGATTTTGCTTTGTTTCTCAAGCTACTGCCTTTGAAGATTTTTCTTTAGTTTAAGACTCTGTATGCTGAGTACTTCTCTATGAATGGGAACATGCTCTGAGAGTTTTGCCCAGGTTGTTTACTCTGAGACTGGACATAGTAATTTACTGTAGTAAAAAATAAAATTTCTTGCTGTTACTTGGAGACATAAGGAATTCACTTAAAAATAAGTTGTTGAAACGCAGTTATTGTAATTTCCCTTACCAATGGCAAATTAAATATAAAGGGTTAATCAGAAAAAATATTTGTAGACTTCTCTGTTCTGTTGTCTCTTCCTGCTTCAGCTCATTGAATAGAATCAGGAATTCATTAAATCTGGGATATTTCAATTAAAAGTAACACTGAGAATCATCCTGAGGTTACTCAGACCCCCAAGCAAGCTGGGGGAGGTGTTAGTATTGCAACTTCAGGAATACAGAGCTGCGAGGCACTTTTTCTTTCTTCCCTTTGCACAGGACAAGTCTGCCTCTGCAAATTTATTGGATCTGTGAAGCAAAGAATGGTGTTAGCCGAACTGGGGTAGCAGAGTAAACTCCCTCCCTGGAGTTTCTGCAATGTGAGCTGGGCAGTAGGACTAAGTGAAGACAGAGCAAGCAAAGACACCTACGGATGGTGGGTGAAAATCAGAGTAACAAAATTGCATTAATAGATTTCAATTTGCTGAAAGAAGGAAGGGCAGTAAATACAGCAACATATGTGTATACAGTAACCATGGCGATGGATGTGCTCAGTTTCACTTCCATTAAGACCAACAAACGGAAACACTTTCTGGGCACACAGGATTATTGTCCTCGTAGTCGTTTCATGCTAGTATTTTTAATTGGTGATTTTTGATTCTGAAACAGTTGAGTTGCTTCGAGGTAGCCTGACTTTTGTCTCTGGATTACCTTCTCCCATTGCTTTCTCTTTCCTGAGAAGTAACAATTTATGTCCTCTAAGAGACATGCAAGGACAGAGAACATCCCAAATCTCTAAATATATATGAAGAATAATACATTGAGCCCTCCTCATATGGATTTATGCACTTAAGCTGTACCAGAACAAAGTTCAGAATGCAGCAAAGAGCTCTTCAGAAAAGCTTCTGTCCGTTTTTCACTAGAACATTTTGGTTCAGTGAAATGTATTTAAAGTGTTTGCTAAATCAGAATGCATATCTTTAATGTTCAGCTTAGCCTGTTCCTCCATTGTCATGCTGTAGACAATTTTGCTGAACGACTGCAGTGCCCTTCACTGTATGATTTGCTGGTCTGTGATCTGCAGTGTTACACAGCAGAAAAATAAATGGCCGTTCATGTTGAAGCAGGTTGCTGAGGGGTTAAGCTCGCTTCCATGTCCCCACTTCTTGTTGTCTGTTGAGACACTTACGCCATTTAGGTGGCCGGCGATAATCAGCAACAGAGATGACGTTTTAGGCAGAGGGGAATTTTTTCTGTGCTAAGGATGAGTGTCTGAAAGGAGAGGCATGGCGAGGCATGCGGGTTAAGAAGGAGAGGAACAGCCATGGTTGGGGTGAGCCTGCTGTTCCCAGGGCCCTGCCTGGCCTGCTGGTGCTCCCAGTCTGCCCACGCGCAGCACCAGGGCTGTCAGCTGTGCCCCAGCAGTGCTGCAGCAGGGCCAGTGTCCAGCTCCCCACAGCCCTACTGTGCCTGCCCCTGCTCCCACGGCCTGGCATTGCCCTATCCCCATTCCCAGGGAGTCCTGATGCCCGGAGCTGGGACTGCCCTGCTGTGGGGGTGCTGGGACTGAACAGGCCCTGGCTGCTCGTGCCCTGCTGTTCTCAGTCCCCTGAGCATCCCCAGCCCCTGTGGTGATGTGATGACTTTCTCTGCTGTTACCAGAGGGACAATATATGCTCAGGGGGAGGTGAACTAGATTTCTCTTCTGGTGGCAGGGACAGAAGCCTGCACCATTATCTGGGAACAGACTCTTGGCTTTGGTAACGACTGTGACTCTGCTGTCTGCTTTGCCTACAAGTAAGCTGACTTTATTAGACACAGGACATATTGCTGGTGTTCCCGTAGGAGATATCCTTAAGCTGATCTCGCATATTACTGCAATGAGGGGGTAGAAGAGATGAGAGATGACTTTTAAGGTCCCTTCCAGCCCAAATAATTCTGTGATTCTGTGCCTAAGTGTTTGAAGGACTGACTTTCTGTAGAGGGGCATTTGTTTACCTTTCTTATCTGAAGCTATTTGCAAAGCTTTGAGAGATCATAAATAACCCTGCCCTTTTTCTTCTGACTGGTTGGCACTCCAAGCTTTCACAGTACTGGAGCAGGGAACAGAGTCAGCTGTGGCTCCTCATGCAGGAGCTCCTCAAGCACCAGCCCTAAACTCTGGCTGTTGTAACAGGACACTGCGTTTGTTGCAGAGAGCTCACAGATTACAGATCAAGGTATATAGCAAGTGGCAAAAAGAGATACTCTTACTATCATGACAGGTGCTTTGCCAATGTGAAGGCATGTTACTGTCTCAGCTCTTAAGTCCATCTACAGTGTTCTTGTTTTCTATAATACCTAACAGATATAAACATCATCTTTATGCAAATTGTTGTCATCATCAACAGGTGTTCAGTAATCATTCCGGTACAACTTGAATATTGTGCTGAATAGTAATTTGCATTTATTTAACCTTGTGGTAGTTAACTTAATGTTAAGATTAGTGTTAAAGAGTGTTGAGGTTGAATGTAACACAAGAAGCATAAGCAGCAGGCAGACCTGTGGCTAACCCAGGACAATGGGCTCTTAGAAAATAATATGAGCAGAGACTGCTACCCTGATTGTTGCTCCTTCCCAAGAAGTGGGACTGCAAGTTCAAGGTAACAGCAGTGATTGATCCTAGGAATCATGGTGTCTCTCTGCACATCTTGTTATTTTCCTTATATGCCTTTAATATGTTGACAGTTTTTCACAGGATTAACAGCTTCAGTGCATCAATTTATGTTATGGGAGCTGTCCTCTGCCAGTAGCAAAACACAGCTGTTCTGACAGATGACTGACTATGTGGACCTTGCAGGCTGTTATGTAAAGCCAAGCTGTGCAAAGAAGTCTTACTGCAACAGGATTTTTGTGTTTGAGGAAGGAGAATATTTCAGAAAATAGGTTTTCAGCCAAAGAGTTTTTAGATTTTTCTCTGATGGATTTTGTTAAGTATCTTCTAAAGACAAATAATTCAGTTGGTTGCCTCCATAACCAGTAGGTACTTCATGGAGTAAACAAAATTTCTGAATTATTGCATTTGCTTTGTACTCATGGTTTCAATAATGTGTGACTAGACAGAAAACCATAAGACTGCAGCCAAAAAACTTTAACCAAATTTAGTATTATTATGCCAGACCAATGGCTACATGTTTGATATCCCTTCAAGTTTCTTGAGTCTGTTATCTTATATAATTTCCATCAGCATCTACTGAGTGTCAAGGACCTTGGATTTTACTTAGATCTGAGAATACATATTAAATCATGTGGCGTATTCCAAAACTATTTCTGGTCTTCATTGTTGGAACAATTTCTTTCTTCGTAAATACAAACCTATGAAGGGATCTAGATTGGAGCATCCAGACGTCTTTACCACTGAGAGGTATGAAGAAATACGAAAAAGGGAACAATCCTACTCTCTGGTTTGCTTGGTTTGTTTTTTCCCTCCAGAACTTCTTTTCAAGCATCCATGTCTTCACTGTTGTCCTGACTGGAGGTCATGAACATTCTGGAAATTCGCAGTATTTATGGAATGGGGAAGTTCTTTCTCTGCAGCTTGACATCTGCAGAGATAAGGAGATGCTGTTGAACTTGACTCTCATTAAGGAGAACATTCTGGCTCATGGCTGGGGTTCCCATATCTAGCCCAGCTCTGGGAAACAGCAGCAGAGGTGTGAAAGCACTGTATATCAGTGAGCAGGAATAACGACTACAAATGTTTTCATGCTGCTACGGTTTCTTTTCAAGTACTCATACATATTTTTATTTAACTTTACAAGTATGGGCTTCGTCGTGCATAAATGGATCACATTTTAAACATTAGTTCTGGTTTTCTGTCTGGAACATATCAGAGGTGCTGTGAGTAGTACTATTGATTACCATTATGTGACATACACAGTTAAATGAGACATTTGCCCAGCCTCCTTACCTTGTTTTCTGATCTGCAGTGATACCAAGTAATGTGCTTAATGTCTGTCTCTTTAGGGTCTGACCACCTCCGAGAGAAAGATGGGCTGTGGGCTGTGCTAGTTTGGCTTTCAATCCTAGCAGCTCGAAAGCAGAGTGTGGAGGAGATTGTCAGGGATCACTGGGCGAAATTTGGCCGACACTACTACTGCAGGTGAGAAAAATGAGGACAAGGCACTCGTGCAGCTGATAGGAGAATTCTGCTACAACCATTGCTTGTTCAGATGTGCTCAGATGCATTTAAGTGTGCATTCGCTGTGCCTACAGAATGAAAATCTGCCACAGAGTATTACTGTTTTGTAGACAGGTTTTTCCAAAGGACTAAGTGTCAGAAAAAGGAGCTAGCTACATGTGTATGTCACTGCTAGCATATGAGTAATTGAATTTTTAAATGTTGAATGGCAGAAAGATTTTAATTATTTACTTGTGGAATATATAGGTACAGCTTGTTACATGATGTGGAGAAAGAAACATAATCCCAGCAAGATTTGCTCCTGCATTTTTTTTCTCTTCAGTGCCTACATGTGACAGTTTTAGTGAGAACTGAAACCTATGCCTGCTTCCAATTCAGGATAACTCCTCCAAAGATACAAACATATACTTATTTTTATTGAGGTCTCAATATGATGAGTTCTAGCTGTCATTTTCATCTTTGCTTCTGCCTCTCTCTTAATCCAGACTTAGTTCAGAGGAGTTTGAAATTTGTAAGTGCTTTTGCAAACAGCTGTTCCTCAAAACTTGTAGCAGAGTTTTCTCTGTTTCAGTTGTTTGTTGAGCACTGCACTGATTGCATCATTAAGTTTTGACAGCTAGCTGTGTATCGGCGGTATTTTCTACACTTGTTTAGAAATTGCATTTTATAGATGCTTGTTGATTTAGAGTCAGGTGGCCAGTGTAGAACTGTGGTTGCACACATGTAATGGTTAGATGTTACAGGACTTGCATGTCTGTGCTGGTTTCATTTGCAATTAGTACTTCAGTACTCCTGATTTTTGAAGTAAGCAGTAAATTGCTAATTTTGAGTATATAGACTTGTCTGAAAGCAGAACTGTCTTCTCAGCTCTGGGGACTTACTTTCTGCTTCTACTTTTTTTTTTTTTTAATACACATGCAAGGTTTGATTACGAAGCACTGGAACCCAGGACAGCGTATTTCATAATGAGAGACCTGGAAGCTTTGATCACTGACAAATCATTCAGCCATCAGCAGTTTGCTGTGGGTAACAATATCTACAGTGTGGAAAGAACAGACAGCTTTGAGTACATAGATCCTGTGGATGGCACTGTGACCAAAAGACAGGTATGGCTGCAGTGATGGATTAGCAAAGTTTTGCAGCTGTCATATTGTGTCCAACAGCATTGTTTCTAAAGTTCAGCTGGCAAGACTTTCCATTTATTTTTGGGATGATGCTTCCTTTGCTCTGATAGATACTGCATTTCCTACTTAAGATTAGCTCAGTCTGGATAAAATAATCCACCTTGAGTTTATTTTGTGCTTGCTGTACATAACTGCAAACAATAGTGTCACAGTGAACATAGGATGGAATTAAGTCTGTATTGAGAGCTATGCATGTGTAGGGAGGGTTCCTTTTCCAGAACAGTGGAAGATATCATATCCTTTTTCTGTTTTCTATCTGAAATCTCCACTGGCTATACATCACCAAAAAAAAAAAAGGAAATTAAAAAAAATAGATTTTCTTGCTTGTTTTTGGTGACCCACAGGTTTTACACAACTGAGATGCAATTATCTATTGTAGCCAGTAGCATGCAGAAGACTTTAGAAGGTTGTAGCCTATGCAGGCATATTTGACTTCCCTAGTCCAAATTATCAGTTCCTTCTGGACCCTGTCTATACTGAGATTCCATAGTTATCAAGAACTGCAGTTCAAATTGAGCCTTCAGTGTTTAGAAATTCATGATGTGCTCAAAAGTTACCATGTACTTTTAGCAGGTATAAATTTATATTTAAGTATCTTGAATATGAGCTGTGACTCCTATTAAAGTTTGTCCTGATTTTATGCTGTTTATGTTTTTAAGGTCCTGGTTTCTCTCATTTTTTAATTATTTGACCTAAACAGACCCTAGGAAATTATATTGCAAGCCATTAAAACTATTGTCATGCCTTTCTGATGAGAGTCTTTGTAGTTTCCGTTCATCATTTCGTCCAGAAAATATAAGCAGTCTATCTGCCACTGAGCTTCTTTCTTTTTGCATATTACTACTGAAACAAGATAGGAGGATATTGTCATTTCCAAGTCTAGTGGAAAATTACAGACATGGCTGACTTGTGACCTTTGTAGTTTTAAAAAGCAGCTTGTGAATTTTCATTGCATTTTAATTTTTTTGTTCAAAGCACTTACTCTATATGGGAATATAATTGCAAATCATATCACCATGTAACACAAACAGAGAAACATGACTTGGCTTGTTTTCAGATGGACTCTGAAAGGGAGCCCATAAAACCAGAAAGCATGTCTTTTCAAAGGGAGAAGCTCCAATTTTTCTCAGAGTACAGTTCAAACAGTTTGTCCTTTGACAAGGACACATTCCTAGCTTTATATGTCTGCAGCCTCAGTGCGATTCTCCAAAAACACTAAATTGGAGAGGTTATTGATCTATGCAAATGAAACAGCAGTTCACTGCTGCCATTTTCCTTGGGTAGCTTGCTCACCATCTAAATGCAAATACCTCTTTCAGACTGTCATAGGCTTCGTGCAGATTTTTTAGCTAAGTATTCAGGAGCATGTTCCAAATTTTGTTCCCTAGAATGTAGGGAATAGAGGTTTATATTCAGTGTAACTGCAATGTCTCATGCATAAGAAGCTGGCTACATGATAATTATTCAGTGTTAATAAACAACATATTCAGAAAACAAACACAGCAATGAGAAAACAGGTAGCAAACAATATGCACAGACTGTTGATTCTAATTAATTCTGTTTCTTGAAATCCATGAATATTGTTTATCACACTGCAGCAATAAGACTTAAAATCAAATGAAACATTCTGTTGTTCTTGAAGACTGTTCTAATTTTAAAAACTGTACTGCATTTTTGCACGCATCAGCATATAATAATGCTGCTCCTGAGGGTCCAGCAAGCCAGGAGAGGGACCAGTGTCATTTTTGTGTAAAATTTGAATTGTAAGGATGAGAGGTACAAGTTGGCCGTTATACTAAGAGACAAAAGGCTCCAGGGAGACCTTATTGTGACCTTTCAGTACTTCAAGGGGGCTTGTAAGAAAGATGAGGACAATTCTTTAGCAGAGCCTGTTGCAGTAGTACAAGTGGTAATGGCTTGAAACTAAAAGAGTACATTTAGACTAGATATAAGGAAGACTTTTTTACGATGGGGGTGGTGAGACACTGGAACAGGTTGTCCACATAGATGGTGAATGCCCCATCCTTGGAATCATGCAGATCAAGTTGGATGGGGCACTGAGCAATCAGATTGGATTAAAGATGTCCCTGCCCATTGCTGTCAACATGATGACTTGATGACATCAAGACTGGATGACCTTTAAAAGTCCTTTCCAACCCAAACCATTCCATTATTCTGTGATTATCAAACAATGCATTATATGGTGCTAAAGATGCTGAGGAAACAAAGGTTTTGCTTGGGTTTTACTTATACTTTAGAATATTGACACACTGCATTTCCAACATCAAGCCACTGATAAAACTGGAAAAATAAAATGCATTTCTTTTAATTCTCTTATCTCATTTTTAATGGTTTACTGCCCTTGAAACTGAAGTAGTGAGGATCTCAGTTTATGCACTAGACTTTTGACAACAAAAGGACAAAGGGGAAGAAAAGTTCAGTGGCTTATCAGAGGTAGCACTTAGTCTAAGGGTACCATTTACATAAAAGGAACTAGAATGTCAGTTAGTGCACAGCTAGTAGAATATTGCAACATTACAACTATTTATCTGTGCAATTTAGTCCTCTGTCCTTAATGGTCTTCCTGTTCAGAAACTGTGGATCCAAGAATATGGTCTGTGGTCTGTTAAAAAACGTGTTCATATATGGAGTACAAAAGGGGTGAGGAGAAAAGAAAAAAACAGATGTGAACAGGGCAGCAAAGAGCAGATTTTTAGCTAACTAATGAATTAATCAATCCTCTTTATTATGCACACAGTAAATGTGTATTAATTAATGTACTTGAAATTAATTAACACCTTAAGTTTTCTAAATTGTACTACAGACTTACTGAAATTCTTGCGCTTGTGTATTAATGGTATTTGAGGGGTAGCAACTGGTCCTGACTTTTGTATTCGCTACTGACAATGTTTTTTGATCCAGGGACTCTAGCTGTTTCTTAGGCCACTTGCCTTTAGTGATCTTATACCTATTTCTCAGGTCATTGATTTTGTTCTCTGCCATGCAGAATAAGAGCAAATCAAGTAAAATATATAAAAACATCAGTAAGAGAGCATTTTTTATGAGGAATGGAAGAGAATGCACAACATAATTTCTAGTCTTCAGAGGAGGAAAAAGAGTAATGAGTGAGTTGTCCAAAGTTGTGGGGAAAGCAGAATGGCATCCAAATGACTCTTCCTTTCACTTTTATTTTGGAGCAGTAAATGGTGATTTGTAAAGGTACTGTTAACTTACGTATATGCTGTTCCTTCTCCTTTCCTAGGGGCTGCGGATTATTTTTTCAGATGCTTCCAGACTCATCTTCAGAATGAGTGCTTCTAGTCATGTGAGAGCTACTCTGCGGATCTATGCCGAGAGTTATGAAAAGGATCCTAGCCAACACAATAAGGAACCACAGGTAATGCAATAGCATTGTAGTTAGTCAGTAAGTGGAGCACTGCCTTGGTAATAGCAGTGGCTGTAGATTTTCATCTTTGATCAGAAGCACCACTCAATGCTTTGACCCTTGTACTTTCTTTGTAGGTGATTTCCCTAGTCTTGTAAATCTACACCTTTTGAGGAAAGACCAGCAATTTTAATATGTATTGGTGTAATATCTAACACAACAGGAGTGTCAAGAGCTGAGATACCTCATGTTAAATGCTGGGCAATGACTTCAGGTCTATTAAGAAAAGTCATTCTAGTTTGAATTTTTTTCGGAACTTTTTTAGAGTTGTGATTTATGGAACAATATTTTAAAAATAAGATAACCATTTTTAAAGCAGATTATCTGAGAGCAAGTTAGTTAAGGCATTCCAAGGATTCCTTACAATCAGGGTACAGTTAGGAAATTCGGATACAGGAGTCTAAACAATATAGGGATTCCTTGTAAGGGAAAGACTTGCAGCTGTCTAAGAATTATCTCATATTATAACCAGACCTTTTCCTAAGAAGAGCGAAAGTTGAGAGCGAGTTGCTGGATTGTCCAACAGATGCCGTATACAATTAATAAAATAAATCACACTTCACACTCTCAGGTTCTTCTCAGTATATGTTCTTTAAGATGTGATATACAAGAGATTACTAAGGATATTTCATGGAGAAGAAGACAAGCATTTGGCTTGTAGTAAATCAAAACCCTGTAGTTCTAAGTCTCGTGTAGTTTTGTGTTCATGACTAGAATGCAAATGCAGATCTACCAAAACATATATGCTGTCAAATGAATTTGAACCCTAGGTAAGCGTTGATGATTCACTAGATTCT
>JANRGV010000075.1:26038329-26048623 GCA_024734035.1 Alethe castanea | reverse complement strand
ACAGTTACTGTCTCTGTACTACGGTATAAAAAAAGTTATAAAGATTGTATAAAAGCAGCTAGTTTGACTTCCTGCCAGAGTTCCAGATCTGAAACAGGACTGGAGAAGAATCTATGATAGAAGAGCTGGAGCTGCAATTGTTCTTCCTGGAGAAAAGAAAGGTCAGGAGGGTCTTAACCTTGTATACACATACTTGGTAGAAAGGGAGTACACGAGAGGTAGGCTGCTTAACAAATCACCATCAAAGGTATTAGCAAAAGCAGGTTTAATATAAATCTGCAAAAGCATGACTTTAAAAAGTCTGATGGCAAGATTCACTCTATTACTTAATAGAGAGATGAAGCATACAAAGGAAGATTGAATTAGGATCAATCTAAAATTGTTTACAGAGATGGAGAATGCAAAAGAGGGTGAGGGAGACCTCCTGAGTCATGAGGTTCAAAGAGGGCCCCAGACTTTTGTAGAAACAAAGAAAAGGTTTGTTGGTAATTAGACACTGAGCAAGAGCAGGACATGGGTTGAGATGGGGGCATACAAAGGAAGGATGGCACTTCTCCAGAGCCAAACATCCTTATTCTGGCTTCTGGAAATAAAGCACAACACAGTACAGAGCAGGCACAGGAATGGGGTTAAGGTGACTCCACGAAGGTCAGGTACACACATGCCCCATGACCTGGACAACCCATCAGCTGGATCAACTTTTTTTTCCTTTTTCCCCTCCCTCATCTCTCTTCCTTTTCACCCTACCCTTTATCCAAACTCCACTGGTGTGTCTAGGAGATCAGGGACTAACATACCAATTTCCAAGCTGAGTATGGAATTTTGAAGATCTCTGACTCTTGCCATTCTGTTCAACCACAAGCACCTATGAATCTTGGATGCTTCCTTCTCCCTACAGATAGGATACCACAGCTTTTCAAACTCCTGATAGAGCATGATTGAGTCCAGTCTCAGTTCTGGACTTCATCACTTTATCTGTAAACCACTCAATCACTGGCAGCACTCAGTCATTGACTAGTTCAACATTTATTAAGAGATTCAATAGGATTTACTCAACAATAATTTAATTATTGATCTGAGATGGCAACGCTTATACTTGCATCAGAGTGTTTAAATCAATTCACAGATATGCGGGTCTGTATACGTATAAAGATAAAGATGCCTACTAAAGTTCCCCTTGAGTTCAGTGAAATACTCATACTGAATGCCTTTGCATTTCTGAAGGAATGAAGGTGGATCCTTAAGCAGTGTGGGGGGAAGCTATCAGCCCAGGACTATCATCAGGTTTTGGCACTGGTCCTCTGAGTATCACAAACTCTTGAGTTGGTGAGCTGTGGGAAGTGTTCCACTCAATAAAGCCCACTGTGGGCTTTAAGCCCAGGAGGGTTGAAAGGGCCTCACTTAGGATCATTGTTTATAGGATTGCAAGTTGATTGACTTTAGACATCAGTTAATCTTCATCCTGGCTCTAAGTAATTACTCAAATTCTTCAGAAGTCCAGTAATAACAATACTGTTCCACAGGTTATGGTTCAGGGAAGTAATGTTGGAAGACTATTGGGGATGGCTGATTATCTCTTGTGCCCCTCCTTAGTTAGGCATCAGAAGTTCGTGTTTGTGGAGTGTTTCTGGTAAGCTCAAGGGGAGTTTAACTGTGTAGGAATCATTAATCAGTACAAATACCCAATGAGATCATAGAGAAGCCTGTGGAGGAGGCAGAATCCATGTATCACTGCAGGATATAAAGATGGATTAAGACTCAATGGTGCCCAGTTGGGCAAAACCTGGAATATAGGAAATTCTATTTTAACAAAAACCAGTTTAAACTAGAAGTAGTCAGATGCTGGATCAGGTTGCTCAGAGAGGTGGTGGAATCACCACACGTAGATCTACTCAAATCTGCTGTAGGTGATGGCTGCCTGCATGAACTGGAGGAAATTTATTAGGGCTTGGCTTGTAATTTGTGCTAAAAGCTCCTTGGCTGTAAGTGAAGCACTAAAGAATAAGAATATAAAGTGGTGAGTGTGGTTATTTACAGTGATAAAATACTTCCGATTACCACTAAATCCATGACTGGAAGATTACCAATTCAGTTATACATAGCAGTGCTGAAAGCTTCCAGTTTAGAAGTAGCCTTTGATTCTTTCATTTTATTTTATTATTTTTTTAAAATTTAATTTATTTATTTTATTTTATTAAATATACATTGATCAGCTGAGGCTTGTGACCTTTAGTTTCTCTTCAGTATTTCTCAGAGCCACCAAAATAGCTACAAATAGTTGTAGTATCAGGACTGTCAGACCATTTTCAAAGTTCTCGTATTTAAGCCCTTTTAAATCCATACATTTAAACTACTAAACCTGTTCTTTTGCTTGAAGCTACAGTACTACACTCTTCTATATTCATTCATTCCAATAATGCAGTCATGGAAACAAAGGGGAAGAAGGTACGAGCTAAGGGGGCAGGTGGAGAGCAGCTGCCTTTCTGATTATCTTTCACCCTGCTCCGTGGTGGAGCATCCCCACTCCTTTTCCAGGCAGCGCTGCGATCTGACAAGTGCTTGTTGAACCTCAGCCGTGACTGAACAGCACCGGGGCTCAGCCCCTCTTGGGCTGACCAGGAACTGTCCCCTCCCAGAAACAGCTTGTAACAGGCTCCTGTTTGGTAATGAACAGCTTTGAGAACAGTTTCTCGTGCCTGACTGCTGTGACATCTTTCAAAGCAAGTGCTGACCCAAACTGTGGCCAGGATGAAGCATTGTTACAACTAAAGCCCCCTCTCTAGCGGCCCATAAGCAGAGGTCAAAAACTGAGATTTCCTGAGCTCTCCTGAGCTGCAGCAGGCTGCAATTAGCAACCTCCCAGTGGGGCCTCTCAGAGCCAACTAACTCTTGTTTGCTGTATTCATAGGATTGCTGAACAGGATACCCTGCATCCAGAGCGAGCACTTCACGACCTTTGAGGGGAATGTTTCACAGGTACCTTGCACTGATTCTTTGTCTGTGTGCATGTATGTGCACATATGCTACAGCAAATCTGGGGGAAATGCTGCTTTCTTAGATGCTTAAGTATCTTAGATCAGGCCTAAATTAGGCCTGTCATGTAAGCTAAGTTAAATGTTATCAAATGTTTTCTTTTGCTAAGTTGTGAAATACGAAGTTAGGTTAAGTCCTGTTAAGTGTGATTCCTCTGCTAAATTGTTAAGTTGTAAGTTAAGTTATGAGTAAAGTTTAAAGTATGAGTTAAGTATGGTTAAGTTTGAGTGCTCCTGGGTTTTTAGGCTGTTTTCCTTTTTACCCTTGCCCTTTCTATCCTTTTGTCACATACACCCAAACACACACACACACATCATTTCTGTTTCAATTTACTCGATTTTGTTTCTTGGTTTGTTGGGTTGCTTTTTCCTTAGTGTGCCTTAACTGTCTTGTAGAAGTAGAGTGAATCTTACCAATGAACTTTGTTGTGCTGTTGCTTAATATTAAATGTTTTTTTTTCTGGTGCCCTTGCCAGTGATTTTTTTGAGCAATTTCAAACACTCGTTTGTAAAACACATAATTCATTGCTGCCCATGTGCTCCCAAGCCCATGATTCTGTGGGGGCAAGTATCAGACTTGGTCCTTAATTTCTAATGTCAGTCTGCAGTAAGTTTCTAGCTGCAGCCTCCCAGCTCTACTGCTTTTCCAGAAGTTGAATACAAATTATAATGCATGCTGTTCTGTACCTTTAGTTATTACAGCAGGACATTGAGACAGTGGCTGTATTTCCATATGGGAAATTTCCCCTTTGGGAACGAGACCTGAATTAGGTACAGCATACCTAAGCAAGGAAACGGCTACTGTAAAACCAACAAGGTATAAATCAAATCTATACCACATAAGCAAAGCATAAAAATTAAATCTCTTTATTTGGACAATGTTCAGCTGAGAAAACATAAATATAAAAATGTGAGCAGTTGTTTCTGGCTGAAGTTCCTCACCGGCTTGTGGGGCCACTGCTGTGGAATGGCTGAAGGTTTCATAGATTCTGCAAATTTGGGTAGAGTCCACTTATTTTGTAGGTACCTATATCCAATGCTTGGTATACAATTTAAACAAGTAGAATTGCATTAATACAGCCATCATTTTCTGGATTGTTAGTTACTTGGGCGTATTTCCCTAGAGAGAAAAGAGAAATACATGTGTATAAAACCTGGAAGTAATTAATATGAATTAAATGTTTCTATGTTTGCAAATTCAATCAAGTCTCTGAAGTGTAGGAAATTAAATGCATTCTGAAATCTAAATCTACCTTCTACTGAGGTGTAAACCTATGTTCTCAAAACATTATATTCAAGCTCTTTTTTATAAATGGATCATTTAGAGTTCTGAGAGGATTAAAAAAAAAAAATCTTAGGTTTCCTACTGTCCAGGTGAACTCCTCTGTTACATTAAGTCAATCTGATCCTATGAAGATCACAGAATCACAGAATATGCTGAGTTGGAAATTCAGGATCACTGAGTCCAACTCTTAGCCCTGCACAGGACACCCCCAAGAGTTACACCAAGTGCCTGAAAGCATTGCTCAAACGCCTCTTGAACTCTGTCAGGCTGGTGCTGTGACCACTTCCATGGGGACCCTGTTCCAGTGTCCAACCATAGCCTAGGTGAAGAACCTTTTTCCTGATATCCAGACTAAAACTTCCCTGACTCAGCTTCCTGTTGTTACCTCAAGTCCTGTCACTGGTCACAAGAGTGAAGAGACCAAGACCTGCCCCTCTGCTTCCCCTCGTGAGGATGTTAAAGACCAGAGTGAGGTCTCCCCTCAGTCTCACCTTCTCCAGGCTGAATAGCCAAATGTCCTCAGCTGCTCCTCATAGCTTCCCCTCCAGAAGAACAAGAAAGTACAAGCAATCTCAGTCTTTCAGCTCTATTTGTATTTTCTTATTATGTATGATGTCTCTTAAATTGTTACTATTTTCAAAAATTAGTCTTTCCCAGTGCAAAATAAAGGAGTAATACTCTTCTTCTTGTTCAAAATCCATTCCCACCAAAATTTCTACATTAAATTAATCATACCATGCAGGTAAAGCTACTTCATTAAAAAAAACTTCACTATTACTATTTCTTGAAAAACTAGCAGTTAAAACAAACAAACTAACAAACACAAACCAAAGAACAAATCCACATCATATTTCTTAACCTTTCTGGTTTTCAGAAGTTGCCTTACTCTAGGAATTGTGCTCCCTCACACTGCTTTTACCAGCAGATGGCATTCTCAATGCCTATGCTCACTGCTGTGCGGTAAATGACCACATTCTAAAGTCAGTATGAATACTTACTTGATGTTTTCAGGTCTCAGTTCTTAATGTGAAACATATGTTTCTATTTTTCTCTGAGATCTTGCTTGGAGTTTAAATTTCAGAGACTTCAGCTCTGTTGGCTGTGAAAGATGAATCCCTCAGTGTGAAATGAGCTCAGCAAACTTCAGATCTCTCACTATCAATGAAGGAAAAGCTCATTCAGGTCAATAACTTTCTCAGGTTGAAGACCACAGATAGTGATCATTTTATGAAAATGCTTAACATTAACTGGCAGAGCTAGTAAGGAAAAAAGCAAGATCATTACACATAGCTAGATTTGTGCATAAATTAACACATCTCGAGATACAAATAAGAAAATCAGCCTGACAGATCATGTGTTCTCTGTATTTTCTGGATATCTCCAGTAGGCCTGAGCTTCTTTTGTTTAAAGCTGCAATATAAACCACAGTAAGACCTGGAGTAGTGCCTCTCTCTCTCTCTCTCAGAGCACAGCATGGAATAAAAGACCTGAGACCTAAGTGAGTAGAGTCTGACTCACTTGTCAGGTTTAGTATATCTCAGGTTTTTCCCTGTCTCAGTCTGTGCTATGACTGTCTGTTAGGAATACAGGAGTACAGTAGCAGGTAGTTTGACAAAGCAAATCAGTATTATCTGTCTAAAAATACTTGTAAATGTTCATACAAATTAAGTCCCAGTGTGGCATTTTTCATTTCTCAGAGATGGAAAAAAAATCACAGCTTTCTAAGTGACTGTAGAACACATGGTGCATCATAAATCAAGAGACTTGAAGTTTACTTCTTAATTTTTCCCCTGAATTGTGTAAAGACTGTCTGTGGCAGTCATACTCAGATACTGTGGACAATCCATGATTTGGATTGTTCAATCGCAGTAATGTAATGACGTTTAATTCTTTTGTCTTCTTCAGCTTTCCATCAAGGCCAAGTATGCCAGTAGGGAATCTAATGTCAGTGATTTATATGGTGTGGTTTTCATTAAAATTCAAAATGATGCCACCAACTCTCTTCAAGTGAGCTAGTAAGATACTAGCCAGATGTTAATGTAAACACTAAAGGGATCACTGAAATTTATTTGAAAATAACGGTAATAGAGATGAAAAGATGAGATTAGCCATTCATGAAATTGTGTAACTCCTTCAGATTTCTGAGTTGTATTTAAAAAAAGAACATGTGAGGATCTTTTTGTTAAACAAACACCTGCATACATCTGCACAGGCAAAATCTTTTTGTATATGCAAATGCTGGTAAATGGACAATCAAATACTTTTCATCTCATTTAATTGTGGTGGAGTAGCAGGGCTCTTGATGCTTACTGAAAGCAGTTCTTCGTTACCACTCATTAAAAAAAAAACACAACCCAAACAACTAATAAAAAACCAGAAAATGCCCAAGACCCTGGACAGCAGTTTGTCTTACTGTGATTACTAAAAAACACTTTGACAAATTCTGCTTTGAATGAGTGTAAATGACAAGGAATTTTACTAAAAAGACAGGTCTCTCCAGATCTATCCTGTTACATGTTAAGGCAGCATTGGAGTGCTGTTGAAGAATTGTAATTTGTAGATCCTAGTGATGCTGGTGCAGAGCTGCAATTTGTAGATCCCGTCTCCAGAGAGTTTGAGGGAAATAGGATTGGTTTTTAATGGGTTTCTACATATAGTAATATGCAACACTGCTGGGTTGCTGTGACACAAAATAAAGTATAACAATTCTCTTCTGTGGTATCCTTGGAAGTCTTCATGGTGCTGGAGCTAGAAATAAATTGACTTCTATTAGGCTTCAGCCTCTGTAGGAAGCTAAGTGTTTCAACAAAAAGTGTACGCCAAGCTGGTGAAATACTGCCTGCCATCTTTAACAAAGCTCCTTGTCATGTGGGAGTGAAATGCTTTTAAGTGCTGCCACGTGGCTGTGGAATGTGTGTTTTGTGAATGCCAGAACATTTTTGCCAGTCCTAAATCCAGGACTGCTTAAAAGGTAAAAGTAAAAAAGTCATGGGGAAATTAAGTAAATGACATTTTGATTACCCCTCTGGGTTTTGCATCATGATTGACACAACCTTCAAATCCTGTGGAGAGAGAAGTGACAAGGAGTAGTCATTTGCCTTTTGTCACCTCAGTTGAGCCATCTCCCCCGCTTTGCATGGCTGCTTATCTCATGGCTGCGGGTTAATTAGAAGAATTTGAGGTTGAGGATATGGAAGGGAATTTAAATTGCATCTGTATGGATTATGATCTGTTGGAGTTCATTAGCATGCAGGCACAGTTCCTTTCTGCCTCTCTGCCCAGAGCTTGCAACTTCCAGGCATTTCCACACTCCCTCAGATCTGTTGTGCCTTATGGGCCTGGCCTGCATTTTCATATTAGCACAGTTTAATTAGGCAAGGAGAGATTGCTGTGACTCCAGAATGATCTATGGTTATGATAGGTCAATATTTATTACTGAATTTTTTTTTTCAAATAAATGTCTGCTCTATTGGACAGGTTTACTCATTCTGAGGCCCTAGAGCCATTTAGGAAACAAATCCTCTCTGATGTGATGTGGAATATTAAAAGGGATTAACACTGACATGTGTTCTCTCTAACATGTATTAACACCATGTATTCTCTCTAGTTTCATCTGCATTCCTCTGCTTTGCTATTCTCATCTGATATGTAGGTTTGATAGAGGGAGTTGGTTTCAGGGACTGCTGCCCTTTACTTGCAGCAGTGCCTAGTGCGAGGATGTCATATGGGTCAAGGCACTGGCTAAAAACTGTAAAGCCCAGATGTAATATGTAGCTGTAGAGTAATTTGCAAGCACTGTGCTGGGAAGAAATTTCTATAGTGTAATTCCATTAAATTTATTCTGATTATCGAAATTTGATGTGAAAGGTAAGTGTGACATAGTCTAGTATTCCAAACACTTATGTGAGTGGCCAGATTTACGGAGCCCATCCAATAAATGCCAAATGAGGAGAGCTTGCATGACCAGGTCATTGATAACTTTTTTTTGGTGACTTTTCTTCTCAAATTAATTTTAGCGTTTTCTACAAGGAAAGAAGTTTTCCCTTTTGGGAACATGCTAGAACAATATGCAAATTCTACTTATTTATGAGCATTCACAAAAGTCTTGAAACAGAAGCCATAAATCAAAACTTTTTGTAGAAAAAGTCAAAGATTTAAAGTTTAGTGCATTTTCCTTATGTATGGCATTATTTAATGTATGTTTGTAATACGTATTGTAAATATTTCTATTTTTAAATTTGCATTTTTAAGGTGAATGAATTATGAACTACACAGTAATGTAACTTTATGCAGGTGTAGCCATTTCCAAAAAATACAGTAAAGATCATAATCATAAAGTTTAAAAGTATGTTCAAACTGTCTGATACATCTGATTTAACTAGTACAGCACACATGAATCTCTCTTTTCTTTGCTGGAGCCTTCAAATATGAACTGAATTTGTAGCAACTCTTGTATGTAAAATTTTTCGTTTTGGAAATCAGTCAGAAATTTGCACTTGATCCCGATGAAGGCAGGGTCAACCCTTCCATTATTTATTTCTCTTCTTCACAGGTAAGTACCTATGTCTTAAGCTAAGACAGAATACTTGTGCACCTCCGCAACTTAGAACTATCATCAGTCATAGGTCCATTCATTCATTCTAGTAAGAATTCTCCTTTAAAGTGTAATTCCCTTAGAAAAATAAGTATGCCAGACTTAAAATGTATCCTGGTTCATATGGAAAAAATTAAAATACTGCAACTCTGCCTATAATACACAAAAGCAGAAGCTTCCAGTGAACTAATGGCAACATTTATATTTGTTTAGTCGAGAGAAAATATTAAAAGTAACTAGATTTGAAAGAAGGAGAGAATAAATACTGCATTGTTTTGTTAATATTTTGGGGGAAAAAATGCAACTATGTTGTTGCCGTGTTCCTTAAGCATGCCCCTGTGTTGTTTTTTTTTTCAAATGATGATGGTGATTCTAAAAGTGTACTTGAATTGTGTTTATTTAATACTGGGAGGATTAAATGTCTCACTGGTGCCAATACTTTGTCATTATAATGAAGTACAGTTCACAAGTGCCTGTAATTACACAGCCTGTGTGCAGTCAGCAAGATTTCTAAGGGGAGTCTATCACATCTAAAATAACACTTCCTTCATTGCACAGTCTTAATTTAACCTGACATTTTGCTACCCAGGGCAGAGACTTTCTACCAAAACAGAACAGTATCCCTGGTCTCCTTTAGACTAAGGAAGGTGGGAAATTAAGTTATTATAAATCTGCTTCTAATTATGTTAACGGATTATTACATCATGTAGATGAACCTTCTGTAGATCTTAGATATTTCTTTTGTTGTTTTAGCAATTTGCTCTATTTGTTGTGCATAAAAATATTTTTGATAAGCCATGTTGATCATACTTGCTAACGAACCAATGCGTACAATTACTGCACTTAAGAATATATCTTCAGAACATACAATGTTAGGCGGTTGCTAATGAGCTCAACAGTAGTTGAAGACACTAATTAATTTAATCAGGGTTGTTTTGCCTGCCAAAGTATAGGAGGATGAATGCTGCCACTGGAAAATTCTTGAACATTTAACCTGTGTCTGTCTTTTTAAGGAAAAAAATTGTCAGTCTGTTTCAGAAACACTAGTAATGCAAATGTTTTCTCATTTATAAAGGCAGTAGATATTTAGTACCTTACTCAGATCAATTTATTATGAAACACCATGACACTTTGTGCTGTGAATCTTAGTAATGCCCAGAAGCCATCACATGAAAATTGCTCATTTAATTTTCACTGGATTACTTTTTTCATTTAAACAACAATAATAATGTAAAGTGAAGTGCAGAGCTCAAATAACTTAGAAGGGTCCTTTCCTAATTATCTTAACCTATTTTTGAAGTATTTAAAAGCTAATGCTTCTTTTATTCCTCAACAGCTGGTCCCACTCCTCTGGCCATTGGGCCCAGTGTGGTAGCACAGCCC
>JANRGV010000075.1:25987545-26000793 GCA_024734035.1 Alethe castanea | reverse complement strand
TGCTATGAAGAAAATTAACTCTATACCAGCCAAAACCAGAACAATAGAACATAAATAAATATATTTGCCTCACAATCTCACAAATACAAAACATGTGACTTTTTGCATTTTTGATGGAATAAATAATTTCTTAGTGTTCTGGAAAACTGTCCTGCAGTCTGGGAGTCAGGAGTCAGTCTGCAGAAAGAACTTTGGTGTGAAATACATCCTGTGTAAGGAGAGGGTGAGGAAGGCAGCTGCTTCAGGAGGATGTTAGCCTCCTCTGGGCTGCAGTTATTCTTTCTGCCTGTCAAGAGGATGTGCTGTTTCCCTTAGATATTTGTCTGGCTCTTCTGAATGGACAGGGGCAGCAAGGAGACTTGTGAGACAATGGCAGAGATAGTGACTGCTCTGGCAACATTAGCTTCATAGGCCTCATCCTCTCTAAATTAAAACTTGCACTGTCCTCCTATAAAGGGTAAAGGACAGAGGGGAGAACCTTGGGGTACTTTCCCCCCTTTAGATAGCGAAGGTGGGACCTTTCCTCATAAGCTGATCCTTTGAATTTTAAAAAATACAGTAGAAAATTAATTGTGATAACTGGTTCTTTTAGTTTCTAGGATGGGTACTCAACAGTGCAGAAGCCAATAAAAAAGGTTTTATCTGATCAGGAACTATTATGTTCTGATATTAATTGTAATTTAAAAATGAATTTACATGCATCTTTTGGTTTTTTACAACCTTAGATTGGTGAATTATTGAGCACCACACACCCTGCCAACAAAGCCAGCTTAACTCTTTTCTGCCCTGAGGAAGGAGAATGGAAAAATTCCAACATTGACAGACACAACCTTCAAGACTTTATTAACATTAAGTTCAACTCAGCTTCCCTATTGCCCAAAATGGAAGGACTCTCTGAATTCACTGAGTATCTGTCAGAATCAGTAGAAGTGCCATCACCCTTTGACATTTTGGAACCTCCAGCTTCAGGAGGATTCTTGAAACTCTCCAAACCCTGCTGTTATATTTTTCCAGGTGGAAGAGGGGACTCTGCATTGTTTGCAGTGAATGGATTCAACATGCTTATCAATGGAGGATCTGAAAGAAAATCTTGCTTTTGGAAACTTATCCGGCACTTGGACAGGGTAGATTCCATTCTACTCACTCACATTGGAGATGATAACCTGCCAGGAATCAATAGCATGCTTCAGAGAAAGATAGCTGAATTAGAAGAGGAACAGTCCCAAGGGTCTACTACCAACAGTGATTGGATGAAAAATCTGATCTCACCTGATTTAGGTGTTGTATTCCTTAATATACCTGAGAACCTGAAGAACCTGGATCCTAGCTTCAGAGTAAATAGGAGCATAGAAGAAGCTTGGTTTACTCTTCAATATTTAAATAAATTGTCTATGAAACCAGAACCTCTTTTCAGAAACATAGGAAATACCACTGACCCTATCATCTTATTTCAGAAAATGGGAGTTGGCAAACTTGAGATGTATGTGCTTAATCCTGTCCAAAATAGCAAAGAGATGCAATATTTTATGCAGCAATGGAGTGGTACTAGAAAAGATAAAGCTGAATTCCTGCTACCAAATGGTCAAGAACTAGACATTCCATTATCCTGCTTCACCTCTGTCTCATCCCTCATTGTGTGGCATCCAGCTAACCCTGTAGAAAAAATAATCCGTGTTTTGTTTCCTGGAAACAGCACACAATATAATATTCTAGAAGGACTAGAAAAACTCAAAAACTTAGACTTTCTTAAACAACCAATGGTTACACAAAAAGACCTAACTGGAAACATTGCTAGTCCAGCTGTGAAACAAGCAAAGCTGAAACAGCGAACAGACAGCAAGGAGAGTCTGAAGCCTGCTGCAAAGACACCACCAAATAAGCCTATCAGAAAGGAATCAAAGGAAGAAACACCAGAGCCTGTGAAGCCTAGTCCAGTACCAGAAAAGCCTCAGAAGCTGGAAAGCAAAGAAAAAGTTCCAGTTAAAAAAGAAAAACCAGCAAAAGTAGAGACCAAACCAACAGCGGTGGAAAAAGACATAGCAAGTAAGGAAGAACAACTAGTGAAATCTGAAACTCCTGAAAAACAAAGTACAGATGTAAAACCGAAAATGTCTAAGGAGAAGACAGTGAAAAAGGAAGTCAAAGCAAAACCTGAAGAAAAGAAAGAGGACAAAGAAAAGCCAAAGAAAGAGGTTTCCAAAAGAGAGGAGAAAACACCCATCAAAAAAGAGGAAAAACCAAAAAAAGAAGAGATCAAGAAAGAAGTTAAAAAAGAGGTGAAAAAGGAAGAAAAGAAGGAAACTAAAAAGGAAATAAAGAAAGAATCTTCAACGAAAGAAGCTAAAAAAGAAGCTAAAAAAGAAGAGAAGAAGGAAATCAAGAAGGAAGACAAAGAAGCCAAAAAGGACATCAAGAAGGTTCCTAAAGAAACAAAGAAGACAGCTACTCCTTCAAATGAAGCAAAAAAGCCAGCAGCAAAGCCTAAACCACAGAAGAAGGAGGAACCTGCTAAAAAAGAAGCAGTACCTGCTGGAAAGCCAAAGGAAAAAGGAAAAGTTAAGAGTGTGAAGAAGGATGTCAAAGTCAGTGGAGCACAAGCTGCCCTTGCAGCAGCTGGAGCTGCAACTGTAGCAGCTGCAGAAATTACAGCCGGTGGAAAGGAGCTTGAAGCAGAGAGATCCCTTATGTCTTCACCAGAGGATTTAACAAAGGATTTTGAGGAATTAAAAGCTGAAGAAGTAGAAACAATAAAAGAAACAAAATCTCAAGTTGCACTTATAAAGGATGATCTGAAACTCACTGGCACAGTGCAAAAAGATGCCTTTGAAGTACAAAAAGAAAAATTGGATAATGAAGGACCTGCTGAGTCATCCGATGAAGGCATAACTACCACAGAGGCTGAGGGTGAGTGTGAACAGACACCTGAAGAATTGGAACCTGTGGAAAAACACAAGGTTGATGACAATGAAAAGTTTGACGATGAGGGAACTGGCTTGGAAGAATCATCTGAAGCAGATTATGAAGAAAAGGCAGAGACAGAAGAAGCTGAAGAACGAGATGAAAATGAAGTAGAAAAAATACGACTGGATGCCACAAAAATACATATGGAAGAATCAAGAAAAATTGCAGGTGGCTCAGAAAAAGCAATGACTCAAGTAGATGCTAACATTAAAGATGAAAAGTATATTGAAAAGGCAGATTATGAGGCATCTGATGAACGAGCTGAAGAAGACAGGGAAGAAGCAATAGAAAAGGCAGAGACTGAAGAGACTGAAGAAGATGAGGAAGACAAAGCAGAAGACATCAGAGATGAAGAGGAAACTGAAAAAACAGAAGCTGAAGAAGATTATGTGATGGCTGTGGTAGACAAAGCTGCAGAATCTGGCGAAGCTGAGGATAAGTATGGCTTACTCATAATCACACCCACTAAACGCTCAGAGTCTCAGTCTCCAGTGATTGAACCAGCTTCTTCTATCCATGATGAGACACTACCTGGCGGTTCAGAAAGTGAAGCTACTGTTTCTGATGAAGAAAATAGAGAAGATCAACCTGAGGAATTCACTGCTACTTCAGGTTATACACAGTCCACCATTGAAATATCCAGTGAACCAACCCCAATGGATGAAATGTCAACGCCTCGAGATGTCATGAGTGATGAAACTAACAATGAGGAAAGCGAGTCACCCTCTCAGGAGTATGTAAACATTACCAAGTATGAGACATCACTGTACTCTCAAGAGTTCAGCAGACCTAAACTTTCTCCACTTCCAGATGCTTTTAATGGGTTATCTGAAGGATCCAAAACAGAGGCCACAGAAGGTAAGGATTATAATGCTTCAGCTTCTACCATCTCACCACCCTCTTCATTAGAGGAAGACAAATTCTGCAAGTCTGCATTCCAAGATGTATACCAGCAAAGAGAAAGTGAAATCCAAGGCACTGACAAATTAGAAATCAAAGAACCCTACCAAGAAGATGGTGGAAAAGATAGTCCAGCCAAGAGTCCAGCTGATAGTTTGTCTCCTCCATCGCCTGTTGCCAAAACACCACTGAGTGAACGTAGTGTGAACTTTTCGCTCACTCCCAATGAGATCAAGGTTCCTTCTGAGTCTGTCCCCACTGCTAAATTGCCTAATGTACACCAAGAAGTTGCTGAAGAGCACTGTGCAAGCCCTGAAGATAAAACATTAGAAGTAGCATCTCCCTCACAGTCTGCTGCTGGTAGTGCTGGCCACACACCTTATTATCAGTCTCCCACTGATGAAAAGTCCAGTCAGCTTCCCTCTGAAACCAGTGAAAAGTCAACAGAAGCTCCTGTTAGCTTTGAGTTCAGTGAAGTCAAAGATGACTCTGCAAAATGCAGAATAAGCCCTATGGATGAGCCCGTGCCAGATTCAGAATCTCCTATTGAAAAGGTTCTCTCGCCTCTGCGGAGTCCCCCACTGATAGGTTCAGAGACCCCTTATGATACATTTTTGAGTGCTGATTTAAAGTCTCCCACCAGAGACTACAGAAGTCCTTCTGAGGGGAAACCTGAAAAAGACAAATCACCTGTTCAGATGAGCCCAACTTCTGAAGCAAGCTCTGTGGGCCTCTTCCAAGAAAAACAAGATGAAAAAAGCATGGAATTTATGGTAATTAAGGAAGGCTTCAGCCTGGAAAGGAAAATGGAGGATACAGAACCCAGCAGCTCTCAGTCTTCACTGGTCTTGGATGAGCGGAAGTTAGCTGGTGATCTCTCACCAACTCAAATAGATATCAGTCAGTTTGGTTCTTTAAAAGAAGATACCAAAATGTCAATTTCTGAAGGCACTGTCTCTGACAAGTCTGCAACTCCCGTAGACGAGGTTGTTGCAGAAGACACATATTCCCATATAGAAGGAGTAGCTTCTGTCTCTACAGCATCTGTTGCCACGAGTTCATTTCCAGAACCAACTACTGATGATGTATCTCCTTCTTTGCATGCTGAGGTTGGTTCTCCCCACTCTACTGAAGTTGATGATTCCCTCTCAGTGTCAGTTGTACAAACACCAACAACTTTTCAGGAAACAGAAATGTCTCCATCTAAAGAAGAGTGCCCAAGACCTATGTCAATTTCTCCACCAGATTTCTCACCTAAAACTGCAAAATCAAGAACACCAGTGCTCGATCACAGATCTCCTGAGCAGTCAGCTATGTCAGTAGAATATGGTCGGGAGTCACCTGAGCAGTCTTTAGCAATGGATTTTAGTAGGCAGTCTCCAGAATATCCTGCTGTAGGCACTAGTGTACACCATATATCTGAAAATGGACCAACGGAAGTAGATTATAGCCCTTCAGATATACAGGAGTCTCCTTTTGCACAGAAGATTTCACCTGTGGAACAGTCATATTACTCTCAAGAGAAAGATATTTCAGAAATTATTTCAGTTTCTCAAATTGAAGCTTCATCCTCAACTTCATCAGCTCATACGCCTTCCCAGGTAGCTTCACCACTGCCAGAGGAAACTTTTTCAGGTGGCATTCCACCCAGAGAGATGTCACTGCATTCTTCTTTTACCTCAGAAAAGGTGCAGAGCCTAGGAGAAAAGCTGTCACCAAAATCTGACCTATCTCCATTAACTCCAAGGGAATCTTCTCCCCTGTACTCTCCTACTTTTCCAGATTCACCTCCTGCAATGACAGAAGCGGTGTCTGCTAGTCACACACATTTGTTGTCACAGCAAGTGTCTTCTGTCAAAGCCTTTGGTTATCAGGAGCCCCTATCAAAGCACAGTCCAGAACCTTTACTCAGCCCAGATAAAGAAGATTCAGAGAAAAGCAGCAGGTCACCTCATATGAATAACCTTAGTTATTCATATGAGGCCAGAGAGGAAACTACTAGGTCACCAGAGAGTATTAGCTATTCCTATGAGGCAGTTGGAAAATCTACTAGGTCATCTCAAGACATGGATTATTCCTATGAGTCAAGCAGAAAAACTACTAGGTCTCCTGAGACCACAGATTATTCCTATGAAATTACCAGGAGCACTACTAGGTCACCTGAGAGTACAGACTATTCATATGAGATAATTGCAAAAAATATGAGGTCATCTGAAGTCACAGATTATTCTTATCAGATAACAGGGAAAACCGCCATGTCACCAGGGGCCACAGATTATTCCTATGAGACAGCTGGGAAAACCACCAAATCACCTGAAGCCACAGATTATTCCTATGAGCTAACTGGGAAAGCTACCAGATCACCTGATACTATGGATTACTCCTATGAGACAACAAGGAAAGCTTCTCAGTCACCAGAAGCTGTTGGCTACTGCTATGAGACAATTGGGAGTACCACCAGGTCATCAGAGGCCATGACTTACTCTTATGAGACAACTGGGAAAGCCTCCAGTTCACCTGAAGCCACAGATTACTCTTTTGAGACAACTGGGAGAGGCAGCACTGGGAGGTCACCTGAAGCTAGCAGCTATTCCTATGAAGCAAGTGCACATTTTACTCCAACTAAATCATTAGCAGAATCTCGTCAAGATGTTGACTTATGCCTTGTGTCCTCTTGTGAATATAAACATCCCAAAACTGAACTTTCACCCTCATTTATCAACCCAAATCCCCTCGAGTGGTTTGCAAGTGAAGAACAGTCTCAAGATCAAGAGAAGCCACTGACTCAGTCTGGGGGAGCTCAGCCTCCTTCTGGGGGAAAGCAGCAAGGGCGGCAGTGTGATGAAACCCCTCCCACATCTGTGAGCGAGTCTGCCCCGTCTCAGACTGACTCGGATGTTCCCCCAGAGACTGAGGAATGCCCTTCCATCACTGCAGATGCTAACATTGACTCGGAAGACGAGTCAGAAACCATTCCAACAGACAAGACAATTACATACAAACACATTGACCCACCGCCTGTCCCAATGCAGGATCGCAGCCCTTCCCCCAGGCACCCTGATGTTACCATGGTTGATCCAGAGGCTCTACCAGTTGAACAGAATTTAGGTAAACCTTTGAAGAAGGACCTCAAAGAAAAGACAAAGACAAAAAAGCAGGGCACAAAGACCAAGTCATCTTCTCCTGTTAAAAAAAGTGATGGTAAATCAAAACAAGTGGCTTCACCCAAGCCAGCTATGAAAGAATCTTTAGACAAAATTTCCAGAACAGCTTCTCCAAAAAAGAAGGAATCTGTGGAGAAGGCAACCAAAAATATCTCTAATCCAGAAGTAAAGTCTCGAGCGGAAGAGAAAGATAAGGATACCAAGAATGCAGCAAATACAACAACATCCAAGTCGGCAAAGACTGCAACCACAGGTAAAGACAAATAGCAATGCCCTAGTGTTACGATTTTTTCAGTTGTTGCAGTGTAGTTAGTTTGCCATCATATCAGCTGAGAGTGTGGTTTGTGGCATATCCTCAAAGAAAGTTCAGGTTTGAAGTATAAATTCTGCATGTAAATGCCACATTTAAATGCATGAAATTCACTAGTTTTTCTTCTATAATCTGAGAAAATTGATGTCAGTTTGCCCAGAGAGTACATTAAATAGAAAGAATTTAATGCAAGCTATCCAAGCAATTAATCACTGAATAGAATTGAAAGTACCACTTTTATAGGTGAAGTAAAGTCAGTAGCAAAGAGCACCCTTTTATTCATTGTGAGAAGTAAGTAGACACAATTCTCTACAACATAAATTAATACAATTTAATATTGTGGGAAGCAAAGTCGCTGTCTCTCTTTGGATGCTCTTATTACTTTGCTGGATTGATTTTAAAAGCAGCATTTAAAAAATTAACATTAGTAGAAGGATTTTGAGTGAACTAAGCATGTACATCACATAATATGGTCTTATGCCATCAGTGATGACTAAACGTACAGAAAGTTAATGTAATTTTGAATGTCTGTTGTACATTCTAAGTAGCAATAAAATGTGAATTAGATTACTGAAGGAGATATTGTGCTAATCTGTTGTTTCTGGCAGACCTTGTTAGGGACTATTTGGAGGATGGCAGACCTTGTTAGGGACTGCTTGGAGGATACTTTGATCTTTCTTCTGTGAGGACTGATGTTCTGTTGAAAGCATCTTTACAAGGAGCAGTTCTAGGATTCAGCACAAACAAACCAACATTCAACTGTCCTTAGCTTTCCTGGTTTTGGTAGTTCACTGTTCCTTTCTCACACCATCGTTTGAGTCTCTCTGTTAGAAGATACATTTCAAAGCAGCAGTGTAGCTATTCATGCTGTGCATTTCTGCAGCTCTACATTAGAGTCATTAGGCATACTTCTCAGGTATGTGCTGGAATAATTAATAATGACATACAGTTGTAAAAATGTAGCAACAAATATCTTAGTCAGTCTTGGTATGCCCAACTAAAAAAGACATCAGAGATTTTTTTATCATCAAAGATGCTAAAATATTTTGTAACAAAACCAATAGCAAAAACTCGCTAAATCAGGAAATCTTATCACTTCATTTGGCATTTTGCCCTATGGTGAGTGTCAGGACATGCCAGACAACTGTAAGGGAGTTTGCTGGCCTCACACTGTTTGACCCTAATTTGATCATATTGCTCAGATAATTGTTTACTAAGCTTAATCAACATGAGAAAGCTAATAAACCTTAAATGTTGATCATCTGGGTAAAATTGCTGGCTGAAGCCCGATTTTTACTTTAGGTTCAGTTTAGAGCAAAAAATGCATTTTTTTGCGTAATATTTTAAATGTGTTTACATGTTACACTTCATTTTGAATGAAGTTCTTCTTAGAACAAGTACTATATATATACACTATGTACAGCAGCAAAGAAATGCTTCCCCCTACTTTTTGTGATAAGTGGCTAGTTTGTGTATGCAAATAAGGATACAGCAGGCAGACAAATACTTGACTCTGTTACCTGAATTACTTTGCAACTTTCTCCTTCCAAGCTCCTCCTTGATCCTCTTTGTGCTCATATGTAGTAGCTTCCTGATGCATCTGTAAGGCAGCCTGAGCATATCAATTGCTGTCATGTCTTGCTATGTGCCTCAGATTTTAGGACTGCTTCAAATTTTCATGGCTTCCTGTGTGATACTAGATTTTATGTTCATTCATACCCTAGACTTTCAAAAAGCTGCACTTCTTCATCGGGAAAATAATACCACCGTTTACTGAATGGTAATTCACTAATCACAGCCCTGCATAATAATTGCTGGGTAATAGTAGTATTTCTAGAAAAGGTTCAGCCAACTTTTTGTTACATGGTAGTGATTTTTTATTGTATTATATAGTTCTAGTTTTTCAGGTTTTCCCTCCCATTACAATCATAATTGGGGTATAACAAAGCTGTAATATGTCATTATATGTAGGTAATTCCATAATTGGACACATCTCACCTCAGTGGTTATAACAGCAATTAGTAAAGCATGCTTTTAACCAGCCTGTGATATATTCTTTTGTTGTTTGGTTTTTAAAGGACCTGGGAATACTAAGGTGGCAAAATCTACAGCAGTGCCTCCAGGACCTCCAGTGTATTTGGATCTGGTGTACATTCCCAACCACAGCAATAGCAAGAATGTTGATGTTGAGTTTTTCAAGAGAGTGCGGTCATCCTACTATGTGGTGAGCGGGAATGATGCTGCAGCCGAGGAGCCAAGCAGGGCTGTTCTGGACTCTCTGCTGGAGGGCAAGGCGCAGTGGGAGAGTAACATGCAGGTAGGCTCTTCACTCCTATCTCTACCTGGAAATCTAGCCTTTCTCAGTTGTGAGAAACTAGAGCACCCCTTGAGTGGATGGCAGCTGCCAGAGAATGGGGCCCTGTCTTGGTTTGAAAGACAGGTGTTTGCCAAGGAAGGCAGGAACCTCCTTTGGAGTGGAGAATGTGAGGAAGGAAAGAAAGAGCTAGGACCTGCACCAAACACCTTTTCCCCAGACCAATTCTCCTGGTACCTCTGCCCTTCCCAGAGAAGCCCCCTAGGTAAAAAGAAAGAGTAGCTAGCTGCACTCCTCCCCTGAGGTATGGCAACTTCTTTTGCTTCTCTGAAGTACCCCGTCGTTATTGTCTCCTAGCAACATATATGGGAGAAAATTCCCTGAGGGAAGAAACAGAAGGAAGAATCCTAAACCCCAGCAGGGCCCCAGGCTGGGCACTAGTGAAACCATTGATGTGTGAAGCACGGAGCTGCACTGCACTCAGCTGCTCCCACATCTCTGACCCTTCTGACCAGTTCCTGGTTTTTAAAACAGCTGAGAGCTGGCTTATAGGGCCAGTTGGCTGTTTCATAATTTTACTACACCACTTACGTTATCTTGGCATATATGAGTTTGGTATTGTTGCAGTTTTAAGTAGGGAGGACATGTTTCACATTTTATAGAGTAGTTACATGCATTTGGAAACTTATTGTGCCTTTCCATTATAATGAATAAGTAAACAAAATATTTGTCTATAATCTGAAGCGTAATCATTGCAGATTACAACCTGATGCTTCTCTCAAAAGCTGCATCTCAGCACCTTACAAAACCAACATTTTATTTTGATAAACTACTTATTTGCAGCCATTCTACCTTACCTACGTGTTGATATACTTTTATCCATCTATTTGTTCAAGTATTTACTGCATAAAAATCCCCTCTTTCATAAAGGCAAATATACTTGTTGGCTGAGGCTTCTCAAAAAGACATTTTGCATATCAACTGTTTCTGTGGTCCATTCAACAGGACTTTTATTTTGTTTTGCAGGTGACTTTAATCCCAACCCATGACTCAGAAGTGATGAGGGAATGGTATCAAGAGACCCATGAGAAACAGCAGGATCTCAACATCATGGTTTTGGCAAGCAGCAGCACTGTTGTTATGCAAGATGAATCTTTTCCTGCATGCAAGATTGAACTGTAAGAACCAGACTGCAAGATTTACTTTTTGTCCAGATATTCTTCAGTTTGAAAACACCTTTTCTAAGAATTCAACCCATGTATTTCAACTGCTGAACTGTATACCTGCAAAATGCTATACCCTATCACAGTGATGCAAGTCACAAAAATTTTTTAGTCTTTGCTGACTGCTAAAGAAAATAAGAGCATTCCCATAATAAGGTCAAAATTACTGTGAAAATACAGATCAAGTTTCATCTTCACTGAATGTTTGAAAACCATGTACTAGCACCTCCAAGTGACTTATGCCAGGTGGGGGCATTTCCCCTCTAAAGAATTACAAAGAGAGAAAAACAGAGAAAGGGATAGGAGGAGAAAGTAATTAATTATATCTCCAGGAGTCTCATGGCAACAGCTGTATCGCTTACTACAGTTTATGCACTCACATGAAAAGGAGGTTTGAAATCTGTATCAATCCGAGCTCTTGCAAAGGAGGTCCTTACTTTACAGAATTAAGTTAGCTGCAAAATAAGCAGAATGTGGCTAGGAAGTGACATATAACCTAAATGTTCATTAGCAGTTTTCCACTTTAATTTGAACCCTGCATACTGACATCCCATAACAATCATAGGCCAAATATGCATGTAGTCTGAACCTCATTGTGAATTCTAAAAGCTTTACTTCAACATGCAAAATTGTTGATCTAAGGCATGCTCTCAGCAAAAATCCACTTACTCCAGTCAGAACTGACCAGTACACATGCTTAAACATCCATGTCCACTGTCAATTAACTAAAAAAAAAAAACCAAAGCAGTTGGGAGTACATACAGTAGACAATTTGCCTTAGAAAGTGACTTGAATGTACAAAGAAACTTGATGCACTTATTTTTTAATGCTGAGACAGCAAATTTATAAAACATCTGTGTAGGATCATAGTTACACCAGTAAAGAAGTGTGAGTGTACATGTGTGGTATTAGGAACTTACCTGACTGGTCAAATGGTTTGGTGCTACGAATTACATACATTAGTTATGTGAACACTTCATTGATGCACCTGGACAGCTCAACAAGGCAAGATAAGCTTTTTTTTGAAGGCTCCTTTCGTACTGTGGAGGCAAGATTGAAGTGGTGTCCAGTATCAGAGTTGCAAACCTTAGTGAAACACTCAGAATGATGGAAAAGGTTACCTGTGAGCCTGTACAGTGTTCAACTTTCCTTTGTCTTACCTGATTTTGTTTGTTTAATTTAAAAGTGAATATGGGAACAAATGTACAGAAGCCTTTCTTTTTAGTGCTGCGTGAACTTCTAATACATGATTTGTAACAAACATTTTCATTTACAGGTAAATGCAAAGAAAAATTTTTCAGGTGAAAGCATTCTTTTTAGTAGTTTTGTGAGATGAGTAGTGTTGTTTAAGATTCTAGTGAGAATGGATATTGAGGTAAAATTTATTGAAAACAGTCAGCTGTCAATACCTTTTTGGGGAGAGGGGTATGGAAGGATACCCTCATTGTAAAATTATTCTGTTGATGATGACAGAAAATGGGATTTGAGAAGTTGATTGCCCAATACTTAAAAGGTTGAAACCCACATTCTCAACCCTTACAAGATCTTAAAAAAGGATAGAACAAGCAATAAGCTAAAATAATTCCCTTCTGTTCCCTTTTCCTTCCCTTCCTTTCCCTTCTCTTCCCCTTTCCTTCTGTCTTTCCTCAATTCTTTCCTTTCCTTCTTTCCTTCTCTTTCCTTTACTCCTCTCTCCTTCTCTCATTTCCTTTTTTTACTCTTTCACTTCCTTTCCTCTTCCTTTCCTTGCCTCGTCCTTTACTGCTCTTCTTTTCTTCCTTTCTTTCTTCATGCTTCCCTTCTTTTCATTCTCTAGACTGCTTGCAGACGAACACCACCACTGCTCTGTGATTAAGACAGTTTGGATTTTTTAGTCTCAGCAGTTTTACCCCAATTTTAAAAATCTTGTTACATTGCAGAAGGTCTGCAAATCTGAATTTAAGAAGGTGTAAAGGCCTCCAGCATGGAATTATATGCTGGTTGTATGAATAACCATTATGTCTGGTATCAAGTTTTACAATGTAGTGAACTATGACCTCATTTTATTTTCTTTACTTATAATTTATTTCAATTTTACATTGTTAGGATATTTTTGTTTAATAGGTGTATGTTTGCACTCCTAATTTTTATGAGGGTTTTTTAATACTGGTTTAGGGTCTTGGAAATGTGGGCTTCTCATGCCTATTTAATGCTGTGAATTACTGTTTGTCAGTGGTTGGGGTTTTGATTTATTTTTAATGTCTTCTCTTTTTTTTAGGTTTCTCTAGCAATGCTGTTTTATTTATTGCAATATCTTTTAAGTAGTTAAGAATAACTCAGAGTGACTATGGCACAAAAGGCAGATTGAAATGTATTGTGAAAACAAGCATATTTGCT
>JANRGV010000075.1:25868386-25881097 GCA_024734035.1 Alethe castanea | reverse complement strand
TATTAAACACTTCAGGGGACTTGTGAATAAATCAAAGCAAAGGATCATTTTTGGATATTTGAATGTATTTTTAGATATTATAAAAATGTGGGAAAGTATCACAACTGGTTATCATTTGTTCATGTTTTCCAAAAGAGGTTTTAATCATAGACCTCATTGTTACATCTTTCAAGATACTGGGCTGATGCCTGCAGGCTGGAAGAGTAACTCCATTTAATAAATGTAGATTTAATATATTTTGGAGATAAAATTAAAGCGGAAAAAGTATGTGCAATAATGTGAATTATATTCACTATCCCAGGTAATCTTGTTTGGTGTAGTGGGGATGTTTCAGAGGAAGGAAGAAAAATGCTTTAGTAATAAAGATGGGCCATAACCAAAACCCTGGAGCGAAGCTCATGAGATACAATATGGAAAGAGTGGATTCCAGCTCATACTTTGCAGATCTATCACAGGCTCAACTCCAGCCTTGAGGGATGAGCTTTTTCCTATGGAAGTGAAGAGTGAAGTAACTAAGCTTTCTATTAATCACTGCAACTCCTACTACTTGTAATACAACAAAGTTCAGAGGACCTGGATAAAAATGGCATTTTACTTTGCTTGGTGCTGTACAAACACACAGTAAAAAAAAAGTCCTGCTTTGAGAATGATCTAGGACAGACAAGATGAACAGCTGGAATAGAAGCAGATAAAAGTACGTAAGTAAGTAAGAGCACATTCTATTACATAGAAGCTAGTAGAAATTGAAGTTTGTAGATGACCGCATTTAGACATACGTTCAAAAAGCATTCCCTGATCAACCCAGTTGTGTCTGCAATGAACAGTTGATTCAATAAATGAACAGTTAATTCCTATAGAAACTAGACACTGTAAGTAATCTGGTGTTGCTTGAGCTCCATGGGGGCTATTTTTTTATACCAGTTTACAATTATCAATATACACCACTTAAGAACTTGGGCCCATGTCTTCTGCTTTCTTATTGGTGTGACAGCATGGTCCATTGGAAATGTACAGATGTAGCAGATGAAGTCCACAAAGAGAAAGGCTTTCTCCATGTTGACCTATTATGGGATGGGGTTATTATTCTGTAACAGTGATTTTGAAAGCTATAGCAATTTCTTCATAGTTTTCCTCATGCCTGATCTTGGCTTAAAAACAGAAGAAAATATTCCCTTGATTTTGTTTCCCATATATTAAACAATAGGTTGTAGGAAATCTCTGCCTTCAACCAGCACTTTCTCCACCTTCAAAACAGCTTGTGCTACTATTTTTCAGAGTTTATGCTGAACCAGATTCCTTCATGATGTGAACACCATGAAATGACAACTTTCAGTCCATAGTGAATTGTTCTGGCTCCGTTAAAAACCCCAGAAAATGAAGATTGTAATAGCGATACTGGTGAAGTCTTTATGATAGTAGCAGGAACAAAACTCTGTTGTAACTTATTCTGAAAACAGGGCCACAGTGATTTGTTCAGCAATCTGTTCTGATTGAATCATAAAGGAGTAAGTGTTCCTGTCAAGTTTAATCCCAAATCCTCCATAAACCAGTGCATATTTTCAGTAGACACTATCAATAGACAAGCAGTATTTAGAAAATAATTTTTTGTTTTACAGTACCCTGAGTGAGAGGAAAAAAGAAGGCATCCTAATGACATTCTTTAGAAGCAGAAAGACAAGTAAAGTACAAACAACAGTTGCAGTGTGATTTGAAGGAGGAAATGAAGCCATTATTGTCCTGACTGCAAGGTTCTGCACTGTACTGCCAGTGTCCACAGAGCTGCTCCTCCTGGGTAAAAAAGCTGGTTTGGTGCCCTCCAGAACATTTTCACTGTAGATGCAGACACGTTTGTGCATGTTGTTCTATGTGAGCTTGCTTTCGTCAGCTGCACGCCATGAATAACCAGTGCTCTGGGAAACAACAGACTGGAAGGAGCTAACCTAAGCTGTACGTTTTCTGCCCCGCAGTCTGTGGTGCAGAAACATGTCAGATAGCTCTGGACCTCAAAGCAGTCAATGAAGTGGAAGGGGTGAACTGTAAAGTGTGAAAATAACAACTTAAAATCAGCTTCTCTATCTACCTCTTCACAATCAGAACTGCACAGTGCAGAGGCATCCTGACAGACCAAGTTAAGAACCAACAATGGGAACAAAAGAGAGTTTGATAAGGCCCCTCAAAGAAGAGTAAGTTTAAAAACAAAGGAAATTTGTAATCCAAACCTGAAGAAATTCACGTGGGACAGTGTTTTTTTGACAAAAGTGTCAGTAAACCTTGTTGTGTCTCCCTTGCAAGCTCAGGAAAATGGAAGGAGAGGCCTCAAAGTATCTAAAACTGAAAGACCACAAAGACTACAGGCTATGAATGCACGGAAAATGACATGCTGGAACATTATGCAGAGACTGCATTTATAAAATAAAGGTAAGAATTTATCTGACTTTCAAAATTGTCACCCTTCTCAATGCCACTGCACCTCTGCTTCTTTCCCCACTATCTATTACCTATGTTTTCAATTCCAAAATGTATTTTGACGACAGCCATTCATGTACTACAGAGGAGCTCTACTCCAAAGGAGTGAAAGATTACTTTTAACCTGGGGCTGGCCAGGACTGGTAAAGTGAATGTGTGATTTAGGTGGGAGAGGTGTCTGTTCCTCGTCTGCTGCTCATCCATGACCTAAGAGGCTCGCCTGTGCTCATTAAATGAGTCCAACACATCTCTACTGCCTTCCTCTACTGGCAGGAGCAATGTGTGAAGATAACAAGGGCAAAAATTGCCATGTCTTGTTTATTTCTTGAACCTTTATGACTCACGAAAAAGCAGGCTTATGAAAGGAATTATGTGCACTATCTTACCGTAAAAAAGTTCCGATATATATATGTATATATACTTTTACAGTGGACTTGAGTAAAAACAAATGTTGAAGCACGCTGGCCAATAACAATGGAAACACTGATTTTTAAAAAGAATACAGTACAGTATTCTGATACAGTCCACCACATACTGTGTGAGGAGGCTAAACTCTTCTGGAAAGTTCTAGCTAAGCAGTTAGCTGGACCAAAATAAAATGGGTAGAAACTTAAGCCATATATTCCCACAGCCGCTGCAGGACTGTACAAGGATCCTCTCAACCAGATATTTAAAAAATGTGTAAATAGCTTTCAGATTTATGACAGAAACAACATTTCATTGGATATTACTTTACTTCTCTCATTTTTCCCTCCAACAACTTAATTGAAAGTAAAACCTTGGGATTCACCCATGAGGGGAGGCACAGTGAATTTTTCCCAGAAACCTCTTCTGTAGTGTATGTTAAAAAGCAAAACAAGTAAATAAGCAAAATAAGTAAATAAGCAAAAGCCCTGAAGAGGTGCATCTGTGCTGAGGAATGTGCGCTTGCCCTAGCTCCTGATTTTGCTTATTTGGAGACAGACATCACTTTCACAAAAGCTTCTAACAAATGGTGAACTTTCTGTGTGCACACATGTGTAGTTACCTTTTTATGGATAGTATAAATAGAATATATGAAGTCTGAAGCCTAGCAAATATAAGCTACATTTGGACAAAGAGAATTCCTCATTGCTCATTTGAAAAACTCTTGTTATTTTCCAGCCCAAGAGACTAGATCTTTAATGTATTCACCTCAATGTCTTCCTTGGAATAAAGAGCTGAAAACTGAATAAGTGTGGCCTCACCAGTGCTGAGTACAGGGGACAATCCCTGCCCTGCTCCTGCTGGCCACACTACTGCTGGAACAGGCCAGGGTCCCATTGGCCTCCTTGGCCACCTGGGCACTGCTGGCTCATGTTCAGCTGCTGTCAGCAGCACCCCCAGGTCCTTTTCCTGTGGGCAGCTTTGCAGCCACTCTGCCCCAGCCTGTGGCACTGCCTGGGGTTGTTGTGACCCAAGGGCAGGACCCAGCACTGGCCTTGTTGAGCCTCACACCACTAGCCCTGGGCCATGAAGCTGCAAAGTGACTGAAGGGCTCTCCATCCCCTCATCCAGATGACTAATAAAGATATTAAACAGGGCTGGGCAGAGCACTGACCCACTGGTGACTGCCTGCCAGCCGCAGTTAACCCCATCAAACACCACAATCTGGGCCCAGCTGTACAGACAGGTTTTTACCCAAGTGAAGAGTTTATCTGCCCAAGCCATGAGCTGCCAGCTTTTCCAGAAGTATGCCACAGGAGATAGTATCAAAGGCCTTGCTGAAGCCCACATAGAATATATCCTTTGATATTAGTGGCTGGGAGCTAAACTCTGCTGAAAATGTCTCCTCTGCTCCCTTTGTCTGGACAGCATTTAATATATAATACTTCATTTCTTTCTTGTTAGGGATTGTCTAGCTGTCCCATAGCACTCTCCAATCAATAGACAAGATTTTGCAATGGAAGGGCTGTGTACTTTCCTGCTTTACACACACAGGAATGAACAACTTGCTGAACTCCATCCACCTGCATGATCACCTTTCTAGAAATTGGGAATATTCCTGATTCCTCGCTTGTTCTTCTTATCATGGGAACTAATACATATGGAAAGGTGGAGTGGACTGATCTTGAACCACACACAGCTGTAAACTACACCACCAAGAGGGAGAGAATTCTAAGAGTTAGTGACTCCCAGCTCTTGGCTGTGTACATGCTCAAATGGGAGCTTTCGTCTGGCAGAGACAAGCAAGTGCCAAGAAGTTAGCTGAAGGAGTTGCTCCCATTTCTGAGGGACCATCTACTAGACCATGCTGAATTTCTACCTACCCCTATAGTCTAAAAAAAAATACAGTTACACTCGTTATTCTGAAAATTTTCTACTTTTTTTTCTTGACTGCAATATCTTCCTATAAAGAAAGATGGATCTTTCTTCAATGGGCATTGTCTTACAGCTAAAGCAAGAAAGAGGAATGTTTGATAGAATTGTTCATCCCCAAAGAAACATGACTCTATACCTCTAAAATACACCTCACTTTCAACAACTTTTTGGATTCTAGGTTTAAAGTGACCTACCTTCCAGTTCAATTTGGCATAACATTTTTATTTTAAAAAATATGCACATCAGACATAGAGTTAAATTGGAAGAGTCACCTGGATATTGCTCTTCTTTTTATCGACAGCTTTTTCTGCATGAACTTCTACGTGTGTTGTGCCACATTTGAGCCTTGAAAAAGGAAAGCACTGCCTGCAGCTTTGGACTGCACAATTCTAGTTTTATATGAGGAATAAGGACTTTGCCCTGTGAATGCTGATTAACTGGTAGGTGTGAGGATGATAAATTTGAAAGGTGTGTGTTTTCTTATAGAGGCAGAGAACTGCAGCTACATGACTTGTCTTAGCAAGCCCTAAGTAGATGACTATATTTAATTATAACTTGATATATAGAGAGCATGATTGCAATGCATTTCAAATCAAGAACTTGGCAGGTAAGTGAGGAAGGTAGTAATATTTGGAAGAGATGTACCATATTCATGGATTTTAACCTTTTGAGCTGGGATGTCTGAAGGACATAGGACAAATTTTATGATTAATTAAATTTTTATTTCCATGTAAGCAATAGGGTGGTGCAGGGCTGCTTTTTGTCCTTCTTGAACATGCAGGGACTAATATGCTGCTCAAAGTATTCATGCAATTAATGAAAAGTCTAATGGAATTTTTTTTTCCATGTTTTTTATAAACTTATAACTGTATGGGAATCAGAGGGTGAAAAGCTGAGTTTGTCTCCATAAAAACAGCATGAGTGAAATTTGTCTGAAAGGCCTTCAGCTTACTGCTCAAGATATGTTTGTTTAATAAGGGAAGATTTCTGACCCAAATAAGAGGAAGGCTTTCCTCTGTGAGGTACTGCTTGTTCTGTAAGGGTGATTTTCACCTTCTGGAACAAAAATTGATCAGATCTATGTATTTCAAAATTATCCTTACTAGTCATGATAAACTGAAGAGAAAAATGGGAAAGCTGCATAATTTTTTTCAATTAAATGACTCATACTGTGTTATGTGTCATATGTCAACTATGGCAAGATTGTGAATGCTGCATGCTGATGTTGCCCAGTAAATTGGTCTAAGCAGGCAGTAGAATAAAATGTCAACACAATCTATGCTATTTTACTTCAAGAATTTCTAAATACTCCCATACTGTCTGAAACACAGCAAAACACAAATATTCCTTGTGCCAGAGGACTAGCTTTTGTAATAAATTCCAGTCCTTTCAAAGCCTTACAGAAATTTACTGCCTCGCAAGACATCAGTATTTCTTATTAATTTGTTTCCCATTTCTCGTTGTAGGTAATTGAACTAAGAGTCACTTCAGTATATCAAAGTATTTGGGCAGTATTAGTTCTGAATGTTGGCAGCATTTTCATGCATGCCATTTTTAATAGTACTCTGGCTTAAAATGTGAAATACTTTGTGTTTTCAGATATTTTTGAGGCATATGGTTAGAAGTGTTCATATATATTTAGTCGGATAATAAATCAGTTGCTAAAGTATGTTGCTTTCTGCTAAGTAGAAAATTGCATGTATCTATCCCCATATAATAGGAAGTAAACTTCTGTACCCAACCCATTGTCTGTTATACATTAAATGGATAAATATAAAAGTGTTATTTTTCAATATCTATTTCATTTCTTGGTGATCTTGAGCTGCTTTATTCTTGTAATGTGTGTGTTTTATCCTAAATTATTTTTAATAATTTGGCTTATTTATTTCTAAATACTATTACAGACTTCCAGGCTTTAGTAGCTTACAATTCATGTTAAAATCTATTTGGTTACCGTTTTCCAGCTGTTTTAAAACGTCCATTTTAAATGCCTATAAGCATTGTTTGTTTTTCCATTTTTCTTTCCAGCAATTCTTTCAAACTCTTGTTCCTGTGCTTGAAATACAAGTAATCAGAGAGAGAGTGGCCAAGTCTGGCCTTTTCAAAGGATCTAAAGCTGAGATGTTCTTTGTTGTTTGCCAGCTCTCCCTCTCCACATCTCTCCTCTTTGTCTGCATTTCCTATTCTCTTCCCCAGTCCTCCCTCACTTAACACCTCTTCCTTCTCATTGCAGTAGGACTCTCTAAAGTCCTTCACCATGCACTCAGGTTTGCCAGAGAGATCTTGAGCCATGTACAGCTTGTTGTCATCGTGATGGTACGTGGCAGGGCTGTACCGCTCTGCCTCATAGCAGTTGTCTTCCTCTTCTTCCTGGCATGAACTTCCCTTAGCGCTCTCACCATCAGAATGAAACGAGATTCCCTTCCCTTGGCTTTTCTGGGAAAGATCAAATGGCTCTTCCTGTTCCAAGCTTCTCAAGACATTTGTCTGGGACAGAGCAATCCTTCCTCTTCCAAAACCTTGTAGTGGTTTGAGGGGAGGAGAAAAGGAAAAAATTATATTTAGGAAATTTTACTTCTTGATACATGGCTAAAAACAAAATCTGAGGTGTCTTTTGTATTTCATATTTTATCTTTGTCTTCCATCCATCTATTTCCAAGTACTTCATTGTTTGCATCTCATGGCATCTCCTGTGAGATGATACAAAAAGCATTGCTATTGTATACACTTCACAGCCAGGTTAGGACACACAAAACATTGTTTTGTACAGCCAGTTTCTGGATGATACAGCTGGGAAGTAAAGTGAAATGGTCTGGCCTTTTATAAACTGAATTTTACCAATTAACCTACTCAGTTCCTCCTTCCTATTCTTTTTTTTTAAAAAAAAAAACCTTGGATCTAAAGCATCACAGTCCATAATCCAAGTCCCAGGTTTTGTATATTATTTTTCAGAGGAGTGGAAGAGACAAAATGCATGGTAATGTATTTGTTCTGTGGACACTGGGGTTTAAAGTTAATACTTTAAAAATTAAAAGACAACAGTCTCAGCAGTGTCCTTAATTTTTTCCCTTTCATTCACTGAGGAACAATGAACTGAAAACCTCTATGCAATAGACAGTGCTTCAGCCTGAGGAAATAATTATTGACAAATGATGATTTTGAGCAGTGTTTATAAATACACATCTAATCCTGGATCTGGTTTGTCCTAGTATTTGTCAGTGTCTCCCCTCTTGCTGGAATTATCCAAGATGTATCTGTGGAATCAAATATACTCCAATCATCGTCAGGATACATTTAAAAGAATTCTGATACTGCAGGCACAGGTCAGCTTCATTAAAGACTAGTGACAATACAAGGTGAGGATTTCATCCAATAGCAAATACCTATCAAAGTCACTATTTTACTTGCTTTTGGATTTTCTTTTTTTTTTTTTTTTTTTCCACTCAGTAATTGAATCCAGTTCCTGAAGGATCTATACAGTCTCACTAGATAGCAGATGTTATTTTGCAACAAGGTGTATTTGTTAAAAGGATTTCTAAACAGGTATTAGGCTTCACAAATTTGGTCATATCTGATAAGCCTCAAGGGCTGCAGAATCTCTGTACAATGAAGAGCTCTTAGGCAATGCCCAGTTAGGAGCACTTGTCTAACTAGAATGATGCTGTAGGAGATTTACAGAAAAAACACTTATTTCATTAGCCATTAGGATCTTCATAATTTTTACTCCAAATGTCATTAGAGTAAGTGTTTTACATGTATGCTAAGCTGCCCAAAAGCTTGAATACAAGGAGCACCAAGAAATCTTGCCCATTAAGGAATTATTTATCTGCAAAATATTAAACAACATATATTGGATACCCAAGCCCTTAAAAAATACTCCCTAATTCCCCCACTTCTTTAGATAGCATTGATCTGTGTACACTCACGAGGATAACTTCAGGAAGTACATGTGGTAGGTGGCAGACCAGAAATATTTTGCAGGATGCCCACGGTAGTCAAAAAATCCTTATACTCTGATATTTAAGAATAAACAAGCATATCCCCTCTTGTTCATGTGCTTCCTTGTAAATGGGATCTTGAGCCTGTGGCCTTCATCTGACACCAGCTATGCTAATACAGTACAGAGTAACCAAGGCTCCTGGATGTAGACCCATTGAGGATTCCATCCCTGTTCCAGACTGGAATCCAATAAGCAGTGAGAAAAGACCATAAATGTTCCAGATTTTCTTTTTCTGTCAATTTAGGATTAATTTATGATTTATTTGGAACATGCAACCACATAGTTATATATGCTATATAACATCTTCACAGGCTTATGGGATTCTATCTCTTGCGATAGTCTTGGATCTATGGCACAAGTTTGTGGATCTGTAGTACACAGTGAGTTTGTGCTTACTGATATGCATATTCAGATCTCACAGAGAATAATCTTGCTGAAAATTATTACCTTGAGAGTGAAATCCTCTTTCCATGACCCCATGTTTGACTTTCATGTGCCTGGTTAGGTTCCCCTTCAAGGTGAATTTGCTGGGACAGTAGAGGCACTTAAAAGGCTTACTATCTGAATGCAAGTGCATGTGTCCCATTAAATTGTGCATTCTGTTAAACTCCTTTCCACACAGCTGTAAAAATGGTAAAAATAAAAATTATCAGTTTGAAGCAGTATTTCCAAGGACAACATTTTTAAAGGAAATAGGACCTGTATTCCTCAACTTAAACCCTGGCAGGTTTTGGCTGCAATATGTTTTTCAAAGTTCCGCAAAGTTCTACAGGCAAAAATACATGGTTGAGCATCTAAGACATTCTGAACTGCTGACATTTTTTAATATTGGTGACCAGCACATATAGTCAAGGATTCCCCAAAAGCAGTCAATGTTGTTGTAAAGAGGGGAAAGACTTAAGGGAGTAATCTGGAAGGCTCTTAACTTGAATGTGATTCAAAAGTTTCTGCCCTGCAGAACCATTCAATTTGTAGTTTATGCATATAGCCTTTAATCAAGAACAATGTCAGGCAGAAATGAAATTATAAATTATAAAATTAAACCAATGAAGGGTTTCTGTGAAACAGTCAAGCAGAATATTACTTCTATTTAAATGGAAATTGAATGGCTGCATATTTTGCCTAAAGTTAGAAAAAGCAATTCCTTGTTTTTCTTTGTTTCTTGCTTATACCTTTTTTCCCTGTTTCTTTCATCATTTGCTTATCAGCTCTTGTGTTGTGGTGTCTCTGGTGAGTAAGCTGCAATTTAAACAGTCATGAGGCTGCAAGAATGACTCAGCTTTCCCTGAAGCGTGTTCCTGCCAGCTCAAGCCATTGATCGTGCAATTTTCCTTTTGATGGAACAATAAGGATGAGTTTTATTCATTGTTGTTTATTTAGATGGGTCCTTTTGTAGTCTGGACTCTTATGTATTCTTAAGAGATGAGGGTTTGACATCACTATTACAGGCATCCAGTCTTACTTGTCTTCTGGTCTTTCCTTATCAGGATTTATAATTTTATTCACATTCAAGTGGTCATTTCCATCCTCTGCAAACTTTTGTGTTTGCCTTCTACTTTTTTTTCCTGACTAGTTTAACCCTTCAATTTTAATTTTTTAACATTATTCTTATTACCATATGAACCAGAGTCACCATTACTGAGTAACTGAAACCTTCATCTAGCAGGGTAACCATCTGGCAGACAATTACAAAATAGAAATTACTAAGACTCCACCAGATTTTATTGTATAATCTGAATTCCAATTTTATTTATTTGGGTATTACAGAAGAACTGATGCAAAACTTGTAAATTCAAGAAGTCATCACCTGGAATATCTGAATGAACTGCAGATATGAAATGATCCTTGGAGAAACTTGTATGCTTTGTGTTTTAAGCCCTCTCTTGAGGGAAAATTGAATTAGTTCATTAACACAAAAATCAGCAGGTGTATTGTCTTAAAGACCTGAATCAGTGCTGCAAAAAGAAAGCATCTGAAAACACTCACTTGCTTCTAAAAAACTATTTGCTTCAGCTGCTTATGTAGCCTTTTGTGTTTTTCTGTGATTTTACTAAAATTAAAACTCTGGCAAATATATTTATCAACAAAGTGTTAGGACAGTTCGCGGAAAAAAATGAATAGCCACTGAAAGTGAATAATTAATTTTTAAAATTTCCAAGGGTCATCCATCCACTGATGAAAGATATTGTCTTCTTCATTTTCAGAGAAACTTAATATGCAGGATTATTTGCACTCAGAGAAATTATGGAACCACAAAATAGCTCTAACAGTACTCGGCGGAAACAGGCTCTCATCTACTGAGAGCACTAATGGGCACAGAAAATTTGCAGGGAGTAATAGCAGCTAATTGTATCTTGACAGCTGCTGGAACAACCTGTAACACGTCAATATTACTCTTGCTACAAGAATGTCAAGGATAATATCTCTCCACCACCTCTTTGCTGAAGGCTTCTGGTTATCTGCTTGTATTGCAGCTGACGTATGTTATCACCAGGGCTTGCTTTTCTATAGCTAGGTCTTCTCTGTCTGAACTGGTAACCAAGGAAAATCGTGTTGAGTAGATGAGTGTCTTCAGTACTGCATGAAAACCCTTATCTTTATAAGGTCTTGAGTATTTAAATTGATTTAGGAGTAGTATTTAGTTGCTTTCTGTCAAGGCCAATATTTGTTTCTCTTTCTTCATACTGAAAAGACAGGGGCTTGGTAAAAGATAGTTCTTTACAGCATAAGTGTTCTGTGTCTCTGAATAAAGTTGACAGGTTTTCCATTTCCCGGAGTCAAGCACATCTTAGAGATGTGTAATGTGTTCTTGTCCTGAAATCTCCTCTGGGGACATGAGGAAATGGTATTAGAGTGCAGAGGTGTGGCAGGAAAATTAAAGAAATGCAGGTATGAAAATTGTTTTTCTGAATGATGAGTCTCTGTGGCATAATCTCTGTTTTACTGGTCATTTCAAAAAGACATGAGACACCTTTCAGATGAATACTTGTGATCCAGATGTAAAAGAAAGTAGGTTTCTCACTGGTATGCTGGAAGTCTGCAACTCAAATCTAGCTGGAGTACACAGCTAATGCTCAGTGAAGAGCCTGAGTCTGCAGATCAAACTAGAAGATTGTACAAGATTTCCTTTCTCTCTGACATGGCAGGCTTGTGAGCACTGATGAGCAGAGTGTGAAAGATGGCCCTGAAACAGCTGCATAGGAGGAGCTCCAGCAGAACCCATCACAGTGCACAGTGCACTCAGGGAGATGAGAAGTTTGCAAGAGAACTTGGGATATCAGGAGCAGCATGGTTTACTTGTGGACTTGCTGTTAGGCTGTCTATTTTACACAGAATAAAAATTAAAAATTAAAGTCCTGAAGAGAATACCACAGCTGCGAGTCTGCTGAACAGACTTTGTTGCACTGGCTGGTGTGGTGGACTTGAGTATAGTTTGCTAGAATAGTCTACATTAGTTCAACCCTAGATTTTGTCCTCCTAAGCCAGCACGTGAAGTATCATCCTTCTAGATTTGTCACCTGTTTTATTTCTTCTCAAAGTACTTCTCTCTCAGATTTTCTTTGATTTTGGCTCTCGTTTTAAATGCACATTTTTAGATGGGGGAAAAAAAGAGATGTTCAAAACATCTGTTGCAGATATTTGTCTGGCCTGAAGAAAACTCCATTGTATCCTTTATTGGAGATCTGAAACATTGATTACTTCAGCACTAAAAGCAACAGTAAATTTAATGCAATCTTTGTCTATAAGTACAAATCAGTACTGTTGCACCAGTTGGTGGAATACTTTTGTAACTCTTCAGGGTTTTTTTCTTAAACAGAAACAAAAAAGGCAACATGGGCTCAGGCCTTTAAATGCTACAGTAAAGTTCACTCTTCATAAGAAAATCAGAGATCCAGGCTGCAGCT
>JANRGV010000075.1:25849114-25860587 GCA_024734035.1 Alethe castanea | reverse complement strand
GAGAGCTATAGATGTCATTTACCTGTCTGTAAGGCCTTTGATTTGGACCCTCACAATATTCTTCACATAAAATCATAGAATTATAGAATATCATGAGGGGGTAGAGATGAACAATAATCACTCATGTCCAACTGTGATCCTGCAGAGGATATCCCAAGAATCCCTCCATGTGTGAGAGCATTATCCAAAAGCTGCTTGAATCTCTGCCAGAGTGCTGTGACCACTTCCCTGGGAAGTGGTTCAAGAGTCCAAGCACCCTCCAGGTGAAGAACCTTTTCCTGATATCCAGCCTAAACCTCCCAACACAGCTTCAGACCATTCCCTCAGGTCCTGTCACTGGTCACGACAGAGAACACATCGGTGTTTGTCCTTCCTCTTCCCCTTATGAGGAAGTCGCAGGCTATGATGACTGACCTCAATCTCCTCTTCTCCAGGCTAAGCAACCAGGCAACCTCAGCTGCTCCTTACAAAGCTTCTCTTCAAGGCTCTTCACCATCTTGGTGGCCCACCTTTGCAATACTCTCTAGCTTTATAGCTCTCTTACATCCTTGCTGCTAAACTGAAGAGAGATGGGTTTGATGATTGAAGTGTTAAATAGATAAGGACTTCATTGGATGGCCACATTCTAAGACTGAATGGTCCATATCCAATGGTTTAATGTAAAAGCAAAAACCATTAAGGGGTGGTGTTCTTCAAGGGTCATACTGTGAACACTATTGTTTTCTATCTACATTACATCCATTGGAACCCTCAACAAGAGGACATCAAACTGAGCAGTGCAGTTCATCACAGAATCATAGAATCATTTAAGTTTGAAAATTCCTTTAAGATCATCAAGTCTAACCACCAACCTAGCACCACCATCATTTCAGCATTAAACCATGTCCTCAAGTGCCATATCCACTCACCTTTAGAACACTACCAGGGATGGTGATGTCACCACTTCATTGGGGAAGTTGGTCTAATGCTTCACAACCTCTGCCATGAAGAAATTTTTCCTGATACCTAATCATTACTCTCAGCACATGGTATGACTCACCTCAGCACCTCCATGTCCTTCGTGGAGTGAGGGGTTCAGAGCTGAACAAAGAATTTAGGTTTTAGGTACTTAGTGCTGAGTACAGGGGGACAATCCCTGCCCTGCTCCTGCTGGCCACACTTGCTGGAACAGGCCAGGGTGCCATTGGCCTCCTTGGCCACCTGGGCACTGCTGGCTCATGTTCAGCTGCTGTCAGCAGCACCCCCAGGTCCTTTTCCTGTGGGCAGCTTTGCAGCCACTCTGCCCCAGCCTGTGGCACTGCCTGGGGTTGTTGTGACCCAAGGGCAGGACCCAGCACTGGCCTTGTTGAGCCTCACACCACTGGCCCTGGGCCATGATCCAGCCTGCCCAGATCCCTCTGCAGAGCCTTCCTGCCCTCCAGCAAATCAACACTCCCACCCAGCTTGGAGTCATCCACAATCTTAGCCAGGGTACACTTGATGCCCACATTCATCAATAAAGATATTGAGCAAAACTGGCCCCAGTACTAAGCCCAGAGGAACACCACTGGTGACCATCTGCCAGCTGGATGTAACTCCATTCACTACCATTCTCTGGGTTAGAGCATTTTTTTTACATGGGAAACAGAGCACCCATGAAGCCATGAGCTGTCTGTTTCTCCAGGAGAATTCTGTGGGAAATGCTGTGAGAAGCCTTGCTGAAGTCTAGGAAGACAGAATACATGGCTTTTCCTTCTTGCACTAAGCAAGTCATTGAAGGAGCTCCTGTTGGGGAAGTGGGACTCGCGTTTCATGAATCTTTGCTGGCTGAGCCTGATCCTCAGTCGAGCTGTTTGGTATGTGCTGTGTGATGGCACTCAGGATGAGCTGCTCCACAACCCTGATTCCAACCCCTCTTATAGGTGGGAGTCATACTTGCCAACCTCCAGGTGACTGAGACCTCCTCAGATATTCAGGAGTGCTGGTAAATTATGGAAAGTAGCTCGGTGAGCACTTTCACCAGCTCCCTTGGTACCCTTGGGTGGATCCCATCAGTCCTATAGACTTGTGCATGTCTAAATGTTGTATCAAGTTGCTACTTCCCCTTGGACTATGGGGGCTTCATTTGGTTCCCTGTCTCTGTCTTCCAGCTCAGAGGCCTGAGCACCCTGAGAACGACTGGTCTGACTACGTGAGACTGAAGCAAAGAAGGCACAAAGTACCACAGCCTCTTCTTCACCGTTTGACACTGTTTCATCTGACATCCAACAAAAAATGAGGATTCTCCTTGGCTTGCTTTTTGATGTGAATGGATATATAGAAACTTTCTGTGTTATTTTTTGTGGCAGTAGCTGGATTAAGTTCAAGCTGGGCTTTGGCCTCTCCAGTTTTCTCTCTACATAAGTTTGTGACATCCTTGTAGCTCTCCTGAGAGATACACTTATATGAATGTGTGTGTTTGTGTGCATGTATCTAGCCAACCAGGCAAAGGTTGGGTAGGAAAACTAGACACGTTTTCCCTCTATCATCTGTGACATGTTAATTCTATTTATATCATTATTCTTGGAAATGTTGGGTGGAGAGCATGAAGGTGAGTGGAGCACTAAATACACTTCTATTTCAGGAAGCTCCATGCTGGATAAGCCTTCTTCTAAAGATAGATGAAAGCACACCTCTGTGACCTAGTTAGGCCATGGCCTAGTAGGCGAGAGAAGGCATCTTAAAAAGCTTTCTGCAAACAGATTGTTTCCTTCTAATAGTGTAGACTGAGTAATTATCTTTGAGATAAAAGTGTGAAGCTAAAAGCTCAGTGACAAAACTCTAAGACGGAAAGTTTAGACAAAAGGATCAAACAGCTCACAAAGAAGGAGAATTAACTGAAGGAAAAATTGAAGGATATCTAAACTTATTACTCAAAACCCACATTGGATGGAGGGAAAAGATAAAGTAATTGTTTAAAACTTGATCAAATATCTCATAATTATACCACAATATTACTTTCAGTCACTACTGCACTCACTGGAAATAGTGCACATATATATATACACCGTATCAATTCAAGTAATCATGGAATATCCAGATTTTGAAGGGAGCCACAGAGATCATCCAAGTCTAACTCCCGGTCCTACACAGGACACCCTGAAGCATTACTCCATGTACCTGACAGCATTGTCCAAACACTTCTTGAACTCCGTCAGGCTTGGTGCTGTGACCACTTCCCTTCCCTGGGAGCCTCATCCAGGGCTGAACCACTATCTGAGTGAAATACCTTCCTTTGATATTCAAACGAAATGTCCTCTGTCTCTGTGTCAGGCTGTTTCCTCAATTCCTGACACTGGTCAGCAGAGTGAAGAGATTGGTACCTGCCCTGCCTCTTCCTCTCATGAGGAAGTTGCAGAGTGCAATGAGATCTCCCCTCAGCCTCCTCTGCTCCAGGCTGAACTGGACAAAGGACCTCAGCTGCTCCCCCTATGGCATCCCCTCAAGGCCCTTCACCATCTTAATTTATATCTTCCATATAATGTGGTACCCAAAACTACACACTGTGTCTGTGTGTGTGCAAACATGTATATGCAATATATGTGTGTATGTTCCACCAGAGAGAATTTTTACTGGGTATTCACCCTAATGTTTCCTCGTCACCCTAGCTCCCTGGTCAAAATAAGGGGCAGTTAGATCTTGAAAACTCTTTGGGCACAAAGATTTGACTTATTAAAAAGTGAGAAGGGGAAGAGAATCCCCTGAATATTGAAAAATACTCAACTTCTTTCCAAAAGGAAAAAAATTGCTTTTAAGAATCCTTTTTAGCAAAGTAAACTCACACAGTTTGAACATAATGGTTAGAGATCAAAATCTTCCCTACTAAGTATGTGCCTCAAACGTCTTTCAACTTTGTATCTCGTTTTTCTCCAGCAATAAGGGTATAAAATTCTTTAGAAATGCCATAGCAATTGAGGAACCAGCTATGTTATTTACTGCTTTAGTTGGATTATTAAAATACTGTGAAAAGTACACAGAAATGACAGTGAGTTGTTTCTAACTGCTCTCTTGTTTCTTGGCTGCCAGTTACTCCCTTCTTCCACACAGTTTTCTGCAAGGTTTCATTCTTTCTGGAACACAGAGCTGTAGAACTCTTTGAAATTACTAGAAAGAAGCATTTTCCTTACACTACTGACCTTTGACTGCTTTTACTGAGCATATAGACTTATTCCACTGATCACAACTACAGGCATCACAGGACCAATCCTACAAGGGAAAGTGTTTATAGTCAGTGACAAGCACAATCAGAAACATGCTGTATAATCCAACACAAGAGGACTTAAAAGGAAAGGGGAAGTCTAAATGTGGATCACCTTTTTGGTTTTTGTCCCCCTGAAATTGCCATGACACATATATAAATATATACACATTAATTATTTTTTCTTTCATACTGGTGGCAAAACCTTGCTAATTTGAATTGAGGCATGATCTTAACTACGTCCAGAGCTTAATTCCATAAAACCATGAGTTCTGAGGAAACCAGAGAAGAGCCAACGGGTTTGACCCCAATGCAAAATATACTTAGGGAACAGTCCTTGTTCTTTAAATAACTTCAGCAGACAACTTCAAAGTTTTAGTACAAGTCCACAGTCCTCTTTTTCTACTTTGCTCTGGAGTAGATGTCCTTTTGATTCTCAACAAAAAATGAGGCAGGGAGGGAGTTTGAATTTAAATTTTTGGCATTATTTTAATATTAATTTTTATTTAAATGTTTTTATATTCAAATATCACCTAGGGGCCTTTTGTGCTTCTTATCTAAGGACTTTAAAACTCCTTTCTTTCTGCAGAACTTATTATTTAAAATGTAATGCTATGTAGTGTGATTCTAAACATTGGATGGTCATTGAAAATTCTGGCTTTTATCAGTAATATATAAGCTACTAGGTTTTGAAAAATTGGACTGGAAACTCATTGAAACAGAGACTTCCATGCTATATTGGTCCTTAAACAAAAGAACCCCCAATAAACTGGGCACTCAAGAACTAAAGTCAGTTTCTGTAGAAGAGAAAAGCATCCTCAAATTTTATTTCTTTATGTAAATGGAAATACAGTATTTTGAAGAAGAAGACCACAAATTAACTCTTCCTGCCCTTTCAAAACAAGAAAAAAAAGTTACAGAGACTTGAGATAGTTGTGTAGGAATTTCTGAAATAGAATATCTCTGCAGCAGCTAATAATCTTGTTAACTTCCATGAAAGAGGAAGAGAGTTTAATGCAGAATATATATCACCATTTACTTCATGTCCATTCATTTCTAAGACAAAGGATTAAAGAAAGTATGTAAATGATGCTATTTATTCACTCTACAAGCAAATATGTTCTTACAGTCTCCAGTTAATACCCAGTACTGGAGACAACAGCTAATTTTCTTAAGAATTTAGTAGAATCAAGATTCTGCTTCCAGGATGAAAGTACTGTCTATAGACTAATAATATATCCAGCCATAAAAATGTGAGGTTATGAAAGTTTCTCAAACTTAAACACTGACTACAACTCTTACGATTTTTCTCCTGGGCAACACAATCATAAATCCAGAAATAAGGCTAAGATGAGTGAAAGAGATATGGCAAAGGTAAAAGGGTTACTTTATTAGGAGATTTGCACTTATGTTTGCTCTTTCAGAAGAAGATGAAACAGACAAAAGTGTAGGAAGTCTAAATGTGGCCAAATTGGCTGAACAGCTTCTTTTCTCTGGAAGAGAAATTTCATGTTTAATTGAATACGTAGGACTGTAGAAAAAACTACGTCCTTTAAGAGTGCAATTCTGCTCTCCTTTTGAGGCCTGAAATACAGGCATTTACAAGAAAAGAAGTAAAACTAACAGCTGTTTCTGTTGGATGTCATAAGGATTACTGACAAAATTAACACTATTATGTTTCTTGAGCAAAACTTCAGAAGTTGGTGAGCTTCAGCTTTATTGAGCAACCAGCTGGGGTTTTTTCAATCACTGATTCTTGTCAACTGGAATTATGTCAATAATTATCATTATCTTAATAGGTTTAATGAGCCCTTATTCTGTTTTTCCAAATATGTTTTGGTTTTAAATTTATTCAGTTATACAGCTGTTGAACTTAGCAGCAAATTATTTACACTGTTTTTTCTCATTTGCTATTTATGCAAAACTAGCATCTGTCTCAGGATCTGATGGAGGGACTTTATTATACTGAATTAATTTCTTTTCAGCAGTGAAAATCCCTAGTGAATTTAGACTGCTTTAACTAATTTGTCAGACTTTGAAAATGCCGAGAACACCTGCACTAAGGTGAAAATGTCCATTATTGGTAACCAAGTATTTTCGGGTAGTAAACATCTGATCCCTCCTTACAATTTTCCTTGCTATTTTCCTTCAATGAAAGCATGAATCCTTCTAGGCAGAAGGTAATAAAACATGTCCAAAGCCACAACAGAATTTCTCTAAAATCAGTGTCAAACCTACCATCCTATTCTTTAGGGAAGCCAGTGCATGGTATATTCTCCATACATGTTCTCCAGGCATAAATATCCACATTTCAAGCAGAACATTTTGAAAAATGAACCTTATTAACATATATGGAGTGTATGGTAATAAATTCAATATGAGTATATAAACTGTGTGCATATTATATATAAACTAAGTATATATTAACACACCCAGATCAAAGCCTTCAAGTTTCTATGCTACAATATCTGAAGTTAACCTCAAAGATTATTTATGTCTCAAATGAAATGAGCACTTCTTCTGCCATACTTTGGAGCTGGGAGAAGACAAAAATTAGGACTACCTTGTGAAATTTGGACTACCTTGTAAAAATAAATATGGATTTACAGAAAGTATCCAAAAATCAGTGAGTGGAGATGCTGATGAGGAGACAAAAATATACTGCAAGTTTTTAGAAAAACAAACCTGAGCTGGGAATGATAGTCATTGCATTTAGTCAAATCCTTTTTAATACCACTTACTACAAACACTTGTTTTCTCAATCTCACATGCATGTAGACCCAGTGTCAAATTAAGTCCATGATTTAACCATTAACTTAATTGTCTATGGATATAAGGTTTCTTTCTCCATGCCTTTTACAAGGGGTATGTCTGCTTAAATGTAGACTGTTATCAAGATAAAAGTACTGCCATAAACATTCCTCTTCCCTTTTTGGATTACCATCACTAATGGAACTGGAATTGGAAATAAGTAAGCAATTGTTCATGAACAGGATCTGGAATGACTGAAAGTGAGAAGTGGACCAGATCAGGTTTTTTCTTCCTACATTAGTATTGTAGTACTAAGAACATCACTGTCTTTTCACTTCTCCCTGGGAAATTACCTTCATCTGCTGGTAGTAGGCTTCAGGATGAAACTTCTTCTTTCCATCAACAGATGTGGGGATTTTTTTCTCAGTGAATACTTGGTAAAAGAAAAGTGATAATCTCATGTAATTCTTTATAAGACATAATCAGGCCTCACTAAGGCCCGTGGGAAGATTCCAGCAGCATCTGAAAGTACTGCTCACAGTTTTCCTTATTGTTTGTTAAGGGTTCTGTTGCCCAATGAGATAAGAACTCATCTATTCCTCAAACAAAGAAAAAAAACTTGTATCTACAGAACATATGTCAGCAAGTGGCAACCTTTGCAGACAAGCTTAATGAAAATCAAAGATAGTTACTTGATTTAAAATCTGACATCTTGATGTGACACGGTAAACAGAACAACAAGTAATGAACTTTCAAGGATATTTTATTTATTAAATATTTTTTTCCCTTCGTTTACTATTTTGGAATCATCCTAGCTTCACGTTTGAAGTCCAGTCATTTTAGAAATTCTTTCTGATCTAAGGGCTTTCTATCCAGCATAGCTTTATTAATATTGTCTAGGAGGTGTCACCAATACAAAGAAATGGGTCTTCTCACAGAAAACTGTGGAGTAGAAATAGTCTCCCTGAATTGTCTTTGCTCCTCCCAAATGTTAACATTTTAACTTGCATAATTTTTTGTACATTAGCTGAGAAATGAGGAAGTTTAACATACCTATTTGCCTACACTAGCTATAGTCTTTGAACCCATCTTGTATTTGTGTTTAACTTGTATTCATTTGTTTCATTCTTTGTATTCATTTTTAGAGAGCAAGACACTATGAGCACTTCCACAAGAGTATATTTACTTTGGTATTTGTTATAATAGAGAAAATGCCTTAAAATAGTATCAAAATGATACACATTCACTTTTCCGTAACTTACAAATTATTTTTGTTTTGATAATTACTGAAAGTATTAAACTAGATTTTCAGATTTCCTCTGAAAGTCTGGAGCAGTACCACCGTGCAGCCTGGCAAAGCTAGGGTGCTGTTTGTGGCATCAGATGCATTTATAGGGTTTATGGCATAATTTGTGTTCCATGTTTGCATTGATTAGATTTAAACCAAAAATAAGTTGTCAGATGTTGTAGTGAGGTAGCTGCAGATATATTTCTTCTTTCCAGTGTGAGTGCTTAGTTGTCAGTTTAGCAAAATGGTTTGCTGTCTTTCTTGTTGCTTTTATGTGTGCTTATTCTAGGGACACCTTTGCAGTCATTCTCTCTAGTCTTTTCTTGCCTAACAATGGAGTAGGTGAGTGTGACAGAGCAGTATGTTTGGGTTACCCACAGATCATCTACCCTAGCAGCTTACTAGCAATGGCTCTAGCAGTATTTAGCCCTGTGGACCTCTCTAGTTTTTTCAGGTTATGAACAAAGTAGTTTTTGAGTATAGTTTAGACCCTGTTTTGGTACTTTATTTTTCTTTCTCTTATCCTCCTTCCTCCTTTTTTTTGCATTTTTTTTCTTCCTCTTTATGAGTTTTCTTAGTCCTCTTACATGTTCTTCCCTCTTCACTTCTATATTCCATCTGTTGTTCACTCCCTCTCTACTTCTCTCTTCTGTTTGCTAAATGATCAGCAACACAGAGACATCTTGCATGATGAAATGAATATTAACTCAACAGACTCTGAAGTGTTAGCTGCTTGCACAAAGTCACCCCAAACCATAGCTACAAATGTTGGGAGACTGTAAGGCACAGCAAATTATGTGGTCTAAAAGTGTGTAAGGGGACAAAGATTTTATGTCCTTGGCTGAGCACCTGCATCTGCCTGATTTGCTGGTCCTAAGATAAAATTCAGAGCTGCTTTGGAGTGCAAGGAAGAGGGAACAGCTGTTTGCTGGCAGACCTCTGAGTCCACCGTGTAGCCCTGCCCCATCACTGCCCACAGCAGGGTGGGCTCTGGCCCAGCCTCTTACCTTTCAATCTTCTTCCACAAAAGCCTGCGAACTGTAGCTTAGAGGAAACAGAGCCTCTGGAGAGGCACAGGAGGATGTAAAACCAGGCATGTCAGCTCAGGCTAGCAGTGGAGCTAACCCAAGACACTGATTTGTGAAGAACACAAGAAACAGGAAGGCATACAATGTCAATTTTCCAGCCTGATCTTCAGGCATCTTAAAAAACTTCCTGCAAACAGATTGTAACCTGAAGTTTCACCTGGGAGCAGTCCAAACTCCAGAGGGTTGAAGTCTGCAGCCGCTAACGATCACATCTGACTTGCCTCTGCTCCCTGCCCCTTGGCACTTGCACTTTTATTAGTCTAAAGGTCCAGCTCCAGCCAAAGGAGACCAGAGTCACCAGTACAGGCTTCAGCTAGGGCAGTCCCCTAAGCGGTTAGAGATGTGGGTCCAAACTTCTCGGGAGAGAAATTAATCAGTCTCCCACCTTGTGACTGTTGTATTTTTCCCAAAATTTGATGTTGTCAGCATATATCCAGTTACATGTAAGTATTCTTACAGAACTTGTTTCCCGAGAGCACATGGGCATAGGTATCCTGGGTTTTCAGACCCTGCTCAAAGCTCAGGGCTGACAATATCAGGTTGGCTGTAATAGTGAAATTTGTAGCACATGTAGTAGAAGAGTTCAAAATGGGCAAAGTGTAACTAGTGGCAGCAGACAGGGTGGAAAATGCAATTTGATCCTGCCCTCACTCGGCATTGGAATTAATGATGGATTGGCCAGCTCAATTATTACTCAATTAAACAGCTCCCATCCTAAGCAGTGGACTTAATTTTCTCTCTGACATCATCTGTGTTGTACTGAAATAATTATGGAATATCTGGGGTGTAGCTGAGAACAAGATTTGGGATTAGACTACTGTGACATGATGACAATTAGACAAATTTCTTCCTATTCTTAAGTTGATAAGGTGATTTCATGTCATAGGCTGGAACCATGGATGTGTCCCTGCCTTCATGAAGTATGTGGAGTCACTTTAATCATTGTTTATAGAAGTCCTATCACTCCATCCCTGTTTCCTCTCTATCCCATATCTGCCACTGCAAATTAAAAGAATTCATTTTTGGCACTGTAGGAATACTATGTGTTAAATAGTTTTTCCTCTGGGAAATTATCAAATAACATCCACAAAACTTTAGGATTTTTTTCTTTCCATACAGATATAAAAAGAGATAGGGTGAAGAAAAGAACAAATTAATAATGTAAATATTGGAAAGGATTTTGTAGTAAAATGGCAATGCTTGATAGAGGATAGAGTCCTTAAAGAACACTTTGGGTATAATCTTTCCACCTACAATGCACAATCATTAAACACAATAAACAGAACAGAGAGGGTTTGAGCTGTTATTTTAAGAAAATTAACAGAGCTATGAAGAACATCCAAAATTAGAATGATCAAAAAAGCATGCCCTTTCATAACCCTCTTATTTGAGCTGTTATTTTGAGAGCAAACCTTTCACTGGCATTCATGACCTTTAAAAAGGAAATACACTGAGCTTTCCTTCCAACTGTAATCCCAGTGTTCTTATCACCTATGTGGAGGCCAGAGAGATGGTCTGCTCTCCTCCCATCTCTTTGTTGTCTTAAAGGGTAGCTAAGGGCCACCTTCAGCTTGGTTCTTCAAGGCAAACAGCTGTCTCCCCCATCAGCAGATAATGGCACCTTATGGGCACTGTGTATACCTCAAAAAAGAAAGGACCAGATAAAATGTGCATGCATGATTGGAAAAGGGGCAAGGGAGAAAAGGATTGTATGGAAGGGATTTCATAAAAAGGTTCCAAAACAGATAAAGTTTTAATGAAAGGCTATTTTTTTTTTAACATGGAAGGATATTATTAGTCCTCAGCAGGACCATTGCTTTTTGCATTTCTTTTGTGCTCAATTCCTTGTTTCACACAATTCAAAACTCATAGTGAAACTGAAGGTTGCTAAAGAGGTAGATACCATGTGTTTCAGTAAGACATGCTATATCCTACAAGAACTGAAAGAAGAGGATTTCACCCACAAAGTGACAGAAGTGAGTGTATATTTATGTGTTTGTGGGGGGGGGGTATGTGTGTGTGTGTCTGTTTATAAAAACTTATCTGCTACCAAACAGATAGCACTTCTCTTGGTGTCCAGTTATTAAAACTAATTATCAGATAATGATTTCCTATTCATTTAGGAAAGAC
>JANRGV010000075.1:25726296-25736942 GCA_024734035.1 Alethe castanea | reverse complement strand
TGCCCCAGTGCAGAGCAGAGCAGGACAATCCCCTCCCTTGCGTGGCTGGTGATGCTGTCCCTGATGCTCCCCAGGACCCAGGTGGCCCTCCTGGCTGCCAGGGCACTGCTGAGTCGTGAGCAACTTGCCATCAACCAGGACCTCCAGGTCCCTTTCTGTGGCACTGCTTTCCTGGTTTCCCAATGGCACATCTCATTCCCCAGTCTGTCTGCACATCCAAGGTTGCCTCATCCCCAATGCAGAATCTGGCGCTACCCTTGTTGAACTTTATATGGTTGGTGACTAATTTGTGTATTCTAAACCTGAAAAGGTTTGCTAGGTGAATTGATGAGTGTAGCTAGAAGGAGAGATAAGAAAATGAAGATTAATATCTATATATATTAAGCTTTGATCTTGTGGCATTGTTCTAGAAATCTGCTTTATTTCTGTGAGTTGATTGAAGATTGACTATAATTGCTTTCTGTTGCAGATGAGCCAACACGTTCTTTGAGTGGTCTTATCTTGAAGAATAATGTAAAAGCGCATTTTCACAACTTTCCAAATGGAGTAACTGACTTCATTAAAAGTGAATGTCTGAACAACATTGGTGATTCCTCCCCCTTAATTAGAGCTACTGTAGGTAAGTTTTTCTTAATGCTGTCCTCTGCGTACTGAAAATGTTTCTGATATGGGTAAGACTTGCACTCGGGACATAAGGAGTTACTGAATTAGTAAAATGTTTTGTTTCTCATAATTGTCACAACCTCACCATGTTTCAGTGAAATTTTTTCTTTATTGTGAGTATAAACATGTCATACTTTAGATTCCTGTTATCGTAAAAGTGATACAGCAATTCAATTCTTATTCTTGAAATGGAACTGAATATAAGTTTATTTGAGCTTGCTGCCAGCTTATGTACCTAAAAACAGGAACGCGGTGAAAATCTGACTTAAGAACTATTGCAGTACTCTGATTGCATCGATGAAATGCTTCTGTTAGCTGATTTTCTACACCCCACCCCCTGCATGCGCACGTATGCACATCCCTTCAGGGAATCATCATACCATGCATAAGGCATTCATGTAAAGTGCTTCTGTCAGAAAGCAGTAGATAAAGTGTGGTGTACAGAACTTCGTAGTATCATAAAATCATGAAATGGTCTCAGAAGAGACCTTAAATATGATCTAGTTCCAATGAGAAGTTTTATTTTTACATGAATTCTTGATTTTGTAAATACTTTGTTTTGATATATATATTTAATAAAATACGTTTTGTTTTTGTTTTTTACTTAGTTCAAGGTAAAGTTGCTTTTCTGTCTGTTCTTTGATAATATGATTTCCTCCAATCTTGTAGTAATTTTCCTGGTCTGCTCAAAATCTAGAAAAACATAAAATATATATTTGAATACTGAAAATGGATATGAATGTCAGTTCAGAAAGAAATTTCAGTTTCTCTCATTTGACTGCTCTTATAAAATAATCTACCAGTTACTGTTTAGGATAATTTGCTTTTTCTGTAGGATTCCTTCTCCAGGCATTCAGGTTATGGACTCAAGACTAGAGAAAATTACTCATTTCTTAGCTTTTCCCTGCTGTCTTTTCAGTTGTGAAGCTGCTTTACTATGAATTCTGTTAATGACCAGTGTTTCTAATGACTGTAGAAACAAGTCTTTGAGTGGCAAGTTCTCTTTCAATTTCAGGTTGTGGAAGTCATGCTTACTTCTTTGTTCATAGTTTTCAGTGGAGCTAGCTAGCTAAGGAACATCTTCCAGCTCCTTTTGGTTTGCTATCTTAGGGTTGTTTGGTGATGGTCTGTGGGGTGTTTTTTTGAGGGAGGTAGGGGTTGTTTGTTTTCAAGCAGTTACTCTTTCATTTTTCCTGATAGGAAATGCTTGTGGATTAGTAGCTCAATTATTGTTCAGCTTTAAGTGATCCTTACAGGGATTATTAGGATTATTATGAACTCTGAAGATGAGTAGCAGCTGATGAACTGCATGCTTGCGTAAGTGTTGCTGTTTCACATGTGTTTGTCACCCTTCTCTTTGAATTGTTGGATCCTTGTACCTGTCTGACCTTGGTCTGGGACCCACTGGGTTCTTGGTACTTGGTACTAGTGAGGTGTATTAGTGATGTTACCACCTACCTAGACTGCCTTCTTAGCATGTCTTGGTGGGTGGAGATTAGAGCTGCTCTTTTTGATGAATGCATGTTTTTGCAGCTCAAGCACTATCAATTTAATGAGACAATTGCAAGTAGCATCTCAGGAATTTAGAGACCAAGATGAGCAAGTACAGCAAAATGGCATCAGAGAAGATTTAATGCAGAATTCACTCTCCTTTGTGGTCTCTGGCATCTAGTGCTAATCAAACAAAAGGTGATACCTTTTGGCCCAGTTGGAGGCAAACTGATTAATCCCATCTTCAGAAGTCACATTGCTGAGGAGAATGAGCATGTGACTTGATAACTTGATAAATGAGAACTGCACATTGTTTTATCCTTACTTAGCTTGTTCTTATTCTAATCCCTAAATGAATAATGGAGTGTATCTTCTCTGTGCTGTTAACCTGTGGTACAGGTTTTAAAACCCTATGTGCTAATTTTGAAATGTAGATTAAAGCTGCATTTGTTGGGGACCCACAAATCTACCAGGATGTAAATACATATTTTAGAACATGTCTGCAACTGTTCTTAAAACTTTCTAGGGACTCTAGTCTGGGCAAGGCCTTAGTGTAGCTCCTGATTGAAAGCAAGCAGGGAAAATAGTTTAAGTATTTGAAAGCAGTGGGGCAAGTGGAGAACTTAACTGCAGGAGGATATTGAAAACTAACAATGCCCTGTAAGGGGGAATTTCTTTATGAGGTTTGGATTTTAAAAGTTAAGGAGTTCAGAAATCAGCTTCAGGAGTTGCAGTGGCAAAGCACCGTTTGTACAGAAAGTTTATAATGACATATATGGTCTGAATTGCATACCAGGTATTTTCATAATCTGAAATCAGTTCTAGGACCTTGAAAAGATCCAGCATGTTGCATCAAAGGAATAATGCAAAATATCTATTAATTACTATTTGTCCTGTCCAGAATGTCCTTCGCTCTGTAATGTTGTCCTCTGTTCTTTTGTATGTAACAAGAATTTTAGCATTTATTCCAAAGAAAAATGATATATTGTGAGTAGCTTAAGGAAAAAGCTTGGGAGGCTTTTTCCATCACTTTTTGCTTGGAAGATTACTAGTTGTAGTGTGCTAGCTGTTACATTTTGCATGGAGGCAAAATGGACTCATACTAATTCAGTCCTAGTTTATAAGTAGTCTTCTCTGTCCCTGTCACCTAATTAGTTTTCCCCAGGATTTCTATATGTGCTGGAAACAGAATTAGTGACTCTTTGGGTTGACCTGTCTGTTTGCTGGCTCTCACAGCTCCTAACTGGATGACCTACCATAGTGTTTAAGCTCTTAGTTGGTATCTTGGTCTTAGAATGTGTCCTTAATGTTTTGTGTAAATACAGTAAAGTTGTGAACATGTAATTTATCACTAGGTTGTAAGTTTCTTGAATTAAATATTCCCACCTGCATACTTTTGTACCAGAGTAAAAAGAAGAGGTGACTTGGGGTAGATACTCTGTATGTATTAAAGGTCCAGATTTGTACAGTGTTTAGTAAATTTAGTGCCAAATCTGCCCTGCTATGTTATTAATTATAAATTATACAGATATATAAATGTTATAAATTATTATTTCCTTAAGTGAAGTTAGTTGGTGCTTGATTTCTAATGTTTGAGCCCTTCATGGCAGCAGGAAGGAGTAACCCACCTTTGCTGTTCAAAGCCCTTCAAATAACATTTGCAACTAAATATACTTCCTCTTTTTATTCATGCCAGTCTTTTACAGAACCGTAAGTTTCTTAGCTCTTTAGATATTTGACAGGAAAAAAATTGATATGAAACAAGTGAAAGCATGTGAGATCTCATTTTCTCCATTCTTGTGTTTCTTTTAGGCATTCTGATAACAACCATTGCCTCAAAAGGGGAATTACAGAATTGGCCTGAACTCTTGCCAAAGCTTTGCAGCCTGTTGGATTCTGAAGATTACAATACCTGTGAGGTAAGGAGATTTACAGAAAATAGAAGATTATAATCCAAATTTCATTATTTTTATTTCTCTTCACAGACTCTATGTATATGTATATTGTGTGCATGCCTTTATGTATTTATACATGCCCCATGTGTTTTCCTTGCAGAGCAGTGGTTCAGATTTGATACTTTTTCTTCTACCTGTGGTCCGTGTTCTTACTGTTCATTCAAACAAATTGATCTTCTTTGCATGAAAGCGGAATAAGATTGCAGATAGATAATCATAGTATCTCAGCTGAGAAGTCTCCTGAAATTACTGCTCCATGATGCCTAATCTTTTAGGCACCATTAGCATCATTAAGTTGATGTTGAATTTTTTCTTACATAAAAGTAGTGTTCATTGTTCTTGTAACTTAAACTGGAAAAGTGATCAATTGCTATATCAAGGTGAAATGAACTGTTTTGTTCAGTCTGTATGAAGGGAAATAACTAAGTAACAATTATAAACTATGAGAAAAAACATAAAGCTATGTCTGATGTAAAAAAATAAAGATTGTGATCACACCATTTGAATTACTTGATAATGTCTCCACGAAAGAGTGAAACATTTTGTATAAAGTGAACCTTCGAGATGACTAATGATCCAAGATGCCATGTTGTTGTGTGGTGTTATGGCACTTCTTTCGCTCAGGAAGAAAGCCCCACATATGAAACTCAAATTGACCATCATCTCTGTTTTGTCCCATCGTGAATTATGAAAGGAAATACAATTATATATGCAATTAATTTGGATACTTCTGTCTCATTCTACTTATTTCTCAAATAAAAATTAGCTTTTAAGCATTCTTTGAAATATATTTAGATGGATGAGCATCAAATCAAACTAAAATTTTCACTTAGTCACTGCTGACTCTCTCAGCTTGGTTTAAATAGATGGTTTGACAGATGCTGGTTTAAATAAAATGCCTTTAAGAATATTTTAATTTATCCATTAATTAGTTAGCTGCATTTACAATATTAACTAGCTACATTTACTTTGTCATGCTGAAATTACTCATGCTATATGAAGTCTTAAATTTTGTTTTCTTCAGAATGCTAAAGATATACTTATTTGTTTATTCATTTTTAAACAGGGCGCTTTTGGTGCTCTTCAGAAGATATGTGAAGATTCTGCTGAAATTTTGGATAGTGATGTGTTGGACCGGCCACTCAATATCATGATACCTAAATTCTTGCAGTTCTTCAAGCACAGCAGTCCAAAAATACGGTAGGTTTATGAGATGTACTTACAGTTACCTGTTAAAATTTTACTTACATTAGCAGCAAGGCTACTGTTTTCTATATCTGTTTAAAACCTGCTTAACTTTTTAAAATGATCCTGCAGAGACCCACAGAAATTCCATGTATCTGTAATTTTCATGTTTGTCTTCATAATACAAGAATCTGACCTCTATATAATTGGTCAATGATTCTGAAAATCAAATAGCTTCTTTAAGTTTTTGCATATTATTGCAAAAAATTCAGTGCTGTGCTTAGAATTCTAATATTCTGATTAAAAATAACAATTTTATATTCATTTCATAATGGCTTCAACAATGGAAGAGTGAAAATTCTTCAGCTGACAAAAGTTTCTGAGTTGTAACTGAAGAAAAAATTCTGTGTTTAACTGAGCTTCCAGCTGGAATTAAATGGATTCATCATTCCTTCACTGTAAAACTGTATTAATCTCCAAAATAATAGTATAGAAGAAAAATTTCAGAATTGTTATTAATAGTATTCATTGTGAAGAACAAAGCTTTTACTCTGAATTGAGCCAGTAGAATGCCCCTGCCCCAATGAAGGCTAATGGTATTTTGTGGCTTGAATATTGCCAGCTGGATTAAAGGAGGTGGTCCTTCCTTTCATATTCCAGGTGAGATCACACCTGAAGTACTGTGTCCGGTTCTGGACTGTTCATAGTGATAGAGGCATGGATATACTGGAAAGACTCCAGCAAAGGTCCATATCAGGAAAGGTCGAGAGAGCTGGGACTCATCAACATATGTAAAAACTTGGAAGAGTGGGAGGAATTAAAAAAGCCCGTGCTCTTTCCAGTGATGCCCAGTAGCAGAACTAGAGGTGGTTGCCACAAGCAGAAACTCAGAGTGTTCCTTCTAAATATCAAAAAACAGCTTTTTTACTGGGAGGATGACCAATCACTGGCACAGGTTACTCAGAGAAGTGATGGAGTCTCCATCCTTGGAGATACACAGTAGCCAGCTGCATGTGGTCCTGGGCAGCTGGCTATAGGCGGCCCTGCTTGAGCACAGGCATTGACCTGATGACTTTCAGAGGTGCTTTCCAACCTCAACCATTCTATGCTTCTTTGTGATTCTGTGAAATGTGTTTTATCTTCTCTGAAAGTTATATTTGACAGCTTTAAGGTGGCATTTCTTTATTTGCAAAAGTAGTAGATATTGAAGACTAAGACTAATTATAAGATTTTAATACCATTTACAAAGTTATCTATAAAAGATGTTCACTAAGAAAATTATGAAACAAGGTGTGAACTTGGTCTTGTGGAAAGATAAACTTAATAATTCTCTGGAGTTCAGGGAGAGGCAGAAAAACATGCTTTTTTTCGTTACCACACTGTGCAGTCTTTCACTTCTTTCCTGTGCTGCTGTGTTCATGGCTTTGACACTTAAACCAGTTTCAAGCAAACTACCTGCCTACCCACAGCCTAGTTTCAGTACATAGTGCTGCGGTATGAAAAGGACTAGTAGTGCAATTCTTTAAATCTATCAAAAGATAACTTTCAAACAATGTTTTATGACACAGTCTTCCAAGAAATGTCTAAACAGAATAGAAATCTGAAGATACAGTAGTAAAAATACTGTAGTGAATATTCAAAGGGTTTTACAGATAGTTTTTCCTTGTGCCTATGCCTCGAGAATGATTTTTTTGTTAGAGAATGAGAAGGATCTGTAAGTAATGGCTTTGCATGAAATGGAATGGAAGAACAGTGCTTCATTTCTTAGAACGTTTCTTTCAAAAGTATTTTAGTATGTATCCAACTACTAGTGTGTTTTTGTTCTAAGCTACATCTATATTGTGAACACGTTCTGATCTCAGAGAATTCTAAACATATTGCAAAGATGGCTGCATACTTCACAATGAAGAAGGTCAGGCTAAAATGTCACCCACCATGTTGACTTGTATGGAATTATTACTGTCTGAGAAGATCACAGTCATGATACGCTCAAAAAGAGCATTCATAGTATTCAGAACAAATATGCCAGCTGTAGTCATCTTAGCCTCTTTACTGAATACTTTATTTTCAAATATTAGGTATATCAGAGTATAAGGCAGTACTTAAAATGTAGTTTAATAACCTTGCTTGGTAATGCTACAGATGCACAGATTTGTTCTCTCTTGCCTATAAAGATATTTGGGTTATGCTTTTGATGCCTGAATACACCTTAAAATGTTTTAATTTCATAAAACATATATATTTTAACTGTTTTTGTTGTAGGTCTCATGCAGTGGCATGTGTCAATCAATTTATCATCAGCAGAACTCAAGCTCTTATGTTGCACATAGATTCTTTTATTGAGGTGGGTGTGCATTCTTGTTTGGAGTTTAAGTCAAGTTACCCATCTGATTTATCAAGATAAATAACCTCTAAACTCCCCATTTCTCGTTGCCCGTTCTTAGCTTCAGCCCCCACGGACTGAAGTTCATTTCTTGTGTGTGCTTGTGCTCAGAGCTAACCACTCTGTAAGCGAAAGAAGTAGGTGTCTTTCAAAAGATGTTTCCTTTTCCTAAGTAGGGAAAACTCTTACTGAGTAAAGATGCAAAAGTAATGGCAGCAGTCTGTCTCTTACATGTCCTCACTGAGAAGTGTATGGCACTGGGCTTGCCTGTCTGCCTGTCTGAATAGTGTTACTGAACTTGGGTGAGAAGGTTCTGGGTTGTGTAGAGTATTTGATTTGCTCCTCTTACGTACTGGCACAATTTATGTTTATGAGGAAAAAATAATCCAGAAGTACTGTTCTTGTGCCACAGTGTAATTGCTTTTGTTAATACACAGTGTCGTATTTATGTATAAAATACACACTGAGAGGCTGAAGAGTTAATTTGCTAACCCATATGTCTTTAAAATATAAAATAGTATTTTGAGGTGTTCATTGGGCAAGTACAGAAATACATCTCCTTTAGTCAGCCAGTAATGTTAATTCTAATACAAGTTGAACTTGATGAACTGAGGTTTTTCAGCTGTTACTACTTTCCAACAGAATCTTTTTGCACTGGCTGGTGATGAGGAGCCTGAAGTACGCAAAAATGTTTGCCGTGCTCTGGTAATGTTGCTGGAAGTTCGGATGGATCGCCTGCTTCCTCATATGATTAGTATAGTTGAGGTGAGTCTCATTTCTTAGATGTTCTGCAGATTCCCCTGTTTGACATTGCAGAAAAAATAAATAAAAGCATTCCTCACGTATGTTGCTCTTGCACTTGCTGGCTCTTTGTTTCCCTTTAAGATTAAGGTTGCAAAACATTATTCTTACCTAATTGAACTTGACATTGTGTTTGACAGGCAGTTCATATTGCTGTTGTTTATTCTTCATTAAATCAGTTAGCCCAAAATGGCTGGGATCATAGCCAGGCATTGCTTGACCTTAAGTGCAAAGTTTATGTTAAAAATCTAGCACTAGTGCTGAAACTGCTTCAGTTACACAAATTGAAGCTGTCACTTTTTCAGGTGTGCTGACCATAACCAGGATAAAGCATGTTATGTTACATTGTGTTTCAAGCTACTAAATAAAAAGTTCTCACGTAAGTTTTCTATTTTATACAAGTAATTTATTTTTATATTGTGTAGTACATGCTTCAAAGGACCCAGGACCAAGATGAAAATGTGGCTTTGGAGGCATGTGAATTTTGGCTGACTTTGGCTGAACAGCCGATTTGTAAAGAGGTATTATGTCGGCATCTTACTAAGTAAGTATCAAGAATTACTTAGTAGCACCTAATTATTTCTTATTAACCGAGAAGTAATAAGTATCAACTCATGTTTATTTTGAGACAGTCCTCTTAAAATGTCAGTTGACTTATGGATACTCTTAGAGAGGGTGTATATGGCTTGCAGTGTGCTTAGAAGAATTCCGTAACTGGTTCTTGTGCATAGTAAAATTGAAAAGACTGCTGAGGGTTTCAGACCCAGTGAACTCCAGAAACAATTTAACTGTGTCGCTGTAGTGTTTACCTCAAATTTAACAAGCTGTTGCACTTCACATGAATGCAAAAATATGGTAAAATGCACTTAGGTGAACAGCTCCATGTGACATTACCCGTAATATCTGGTGTACCATGAGCATATCATCTTGACTACTGCTTATGTAGGCATCTCTGTGCAGTGCTTGAATGTGCATAGTCATGCAAAGGGTTCTTCATATTAGAAAGAGCATAAAACAAAATGACACGACTTGGATTTAGAAATCAATTTTGTATCAATTACTGTTACAAATTAAATTTGAAGAAAGCCTGTACAATTTGTTCCTTCATTCTTCTGTAGCCTGATAGTACTTTAAGTTTCAAAATCTGCTTTTTCAAAGTTTCAGAAAGTTTTCCAATGCCTCAAGAGATATATCTTTGATCAAATGGGAGTAAATATCTGTATGTGTAATGTAAATACCTTTTTGTCTGCAACAGTGCTTGAAACTTCCTCCAGACTAATTTGAAGTCTTTACAGTAGGAAATTAGTTTTTCAGTGTGGCCAGCAAATGAATACTCTTTCTTTTCATATATGCATGGAGGATTTTTTAAATAAGGAAAGAGTTCTCTCAAGATTTTGTGTGGAAGAACAGAATGACAGAAGAGACACATCCTTCTCAGCAAAAATAGGCATTGTAGATGTGAAGTAATTAAAAAAGAAAGCAAAATTTTGGTTTCCTAACGAATTAAAAAGTTGATTAAAGTATGTACTGTTGCAGAGAAAGACTAGGAGTTAAAAACAGGAGAATAAGTGTTACGAGAAATTATTTTGAAATTTCAAAATGGTCTGATTTAATTCCTTTTGTAGTTCAAAAAGCAAAAGAATGATAGTACATAATACAAGTTCACAACACACACGACATAGTTAATAACTACTAGTATTAAATCTCTTTCGGCCTACATGAACCTTGACACTGCAACAGCATCATACTCACTTAAAAAAAAATAAAGTTTAGATTTCTAGGCAAATAAATTAATAAGAGTCACATCACATTTTCCCCATGATCTTTCAATGTCATATGTGTTTAAGGCAGCTTATTTGTTGGTGAGTCCTGTTTGACTAGGAAGCTATATAAGCTTGTCAGTACTTGATAATCTTAAAATTTTGTATGTTAAATTAAAACTGGGGCAAGATCTTCTTAAAACTTACGCATGTGGTTTGTAACACTGTTCCATTTTATACCTGTAGGCTTTCTCATAAAATGTATGCTTCACAAAGTGTGCTGCAGAAATGCCAGTGAATTGGTGATAATGTTTATACTTACTATTCTTAGAACATACTATTTTATTCATGGGAAAGGTATACTGCAGTGATGAAACTTGTTTAAATAAAAGGGTCTGACTGAAGAGG
>JANRGV010000075.1:25568062-25579704 GCA_024734035.1 Alethe castanea | reverse complement strand
TGGAGTATGTCTGAAGGGGATTCTGCAGTTATTCTGGCGTGCGGTACTCTCGTGGCTGATTCTGGCGCGCAGCTGGGACGGCACAGGTGAGGAGGTTCAGGTGCTGCTCCGTCACGGAGAGGTGATGGAGAGGTTGCCCTGCGTCGCTGCTTGCTCCAGCGTGATGCATGGCAGCTTTTGGGGCATAGTTCATTTTCCTGAAGGTCTTACTGTGACTTAGAAGACTAAGTGACTTAGAATGGACTGTACCTGATGGGCTGGTGCATGAATACTGCTTTCCCTAGATAGAGTTTAATTGCTTGCCCGTTAGATTGTCTGGCTTAATGCCCCAGGCCAGCGTTAGGAAACTGGGACAGGATGGCTTTACATAGTTTTTGGACCCCTACATCTCCCTGATGGTCACCGTGGCCTATCTTGTGGTCAAAAATCTGTAAGTCCTTTTGTCTTGTGCCTTTTGCTGGTTTGAGATACATCAGCCCCCTGGGACTGACCTTCCTGTGAAATTCCAGAAACTGGTCTGTTATATGTTACCTATTTGAAAGATGTCAGCTCTGTCAAACTATATCTGTCTGCTTTCTCCCTAATCTCCCTGCAGGTCCTCCAGAATATAGGAAATACTTTGCCACAGCTCTTGTGTACCACTAGTGTGTCATGTAAAAAGCATCCCACCAACATGCATGGGATCCTTCAGAGCTCATTTTTGAATCTAGGTGCTGCCCTATTTGCCTGCATGGCATTCAGTCAATGGGTTACCAAGCTTTGCTTTGCCAGCTTCTCACTGTTCAGACAGACTTTTGGGGTCCTCCTGTCCAACTGTGGTGTCAGTATTCTTTCTGGTGAAGTGAATGACGAACATTTGTGGACCATCTTTCACTGTAGCTGCTTTTCTCTTGTAGCCCACAGGAACAGGAATTGGCAGCTTTGCAGAATGCGCTTCTGTCTGGCACAGTCAGAATCCCTGACAGTGCTGATTTGTGGTAAGAGAGATCCCTGGTGCACATATCTCTGGAGAGTGGCAGGATTCATCCCACTTTCTGGAGTTTCCTACTGCAGCTGCTTTCCAGTACATGTCCAGGTGGCTCCTGCCCTGCCTGCAATGATTACACATTACACACACAGCATTACTCTTCCTGTACTCTAAGCTGGAACAATAATTTTGTCGACCCATATGAGTTCTTGTGGCATCCACTCCCAGCTTAGGACTCTTTATACACACTGTCTAGATCTTGAAACCTTTTATGATATCTGAGTCTTATGCTCTGTCAGATAAGAGCATGTCAGGTACTAATTAGTGACTACATACATAAGAACAAATTGCATGTATTTGGCATCTCAGAACTTGTAGTTTTGTTTCTTCAAAGTAGAAAACAAAAAGTCCATTTTGTTGGGCATTTCCCACCAGTTCCTCAAATAAGTTGTTAAAAACACTGTGGGGAGGGAAGTGTGTTGGAATGAAGGTTTAACCAGCATACTCATGGATGAGTGTCTCTGCATGCCAAGTCGAGAGTCCAGTCCAGGGGGAAACTGAGATTTAATGAAGAACAGAGAATGATGTGGGTACAGAGGCAGATATGAGCAAAGATGGAAGTTCAGACATAGGGAGCCATTCATGTTTTGGTAAGTTGAGAGCATTTTTCCTTACAAGTAGCTTGACCAATAAGGAGTCATGGTTTAATTTGAAACCTGGGAAGGGAAAAAAAAAATCACAAAACTGTGCAGTGGCAACTTCCTAGTAGTAGTTCAAAACTTGGAAACATAGGTAAAAAAATGGAAAACTAAAGTCCTTGAAAAGAATGGCTTATAAATGCTAATGGGATTTCCATTGTGGACTACAATAGAGTATTATAGTTTTTGAAATAACACAGACTAGACCTGAACCTTCTGCATGAAATTATTTGTGTGCTTTTGCAAGGAAAAAGACGGGGAGTGGGACCTACTCTGGGAAGCATAAACCAGAGGGACAGCAGTGTTTTAATTCTTCCAATGCTTTTCTTTTAATTCTGTTCCTGAATTCATAATGTCTGCATGAAGCTATCGAATTTTGTATGAGTAAGTGTGAGTAAATTCATAGCTCTGGTGTTTGCAGTGGAAATCTTGGAAAATATGAACTCTGAAGAATTGCAGTAGAAGTATTTTTAAATTCTTGGAGTCGTCCATAGTATGAAAATCGTAATACAAGTGTTACACAAAAAAATGACAAGAAATTGCTAAGTTATTTCCTGTTCTGGCATAGGCCTGACTTAGAAAAAAGTAAAGCACTATATCATTTAGGTTGAGCTTATAACCAGACTTCCTTTATAAGCTGAGTTTCCAATTCCCTCTTCCTGACATACTTAATGAACACTATACTACTGGATTATATTCTAGTTGTTTCTGACCTGTTATTTCCATGTCTGTTTTCAGAGTTGAGTTTAATATCAAGGGAAAATTCCTTTAGATCAATATGCCTGTGGAGATATGAGATCTTGTGGAAGTGTTTCAAGCACATAGACCATAAAAGACTTGTCTCTTTGTTAAAATACTTTTTCTTGAAACACACTAAATAAATTTAATCTTACTTTGGGTTTTTTGCTAAAATTTCATGGTAGTGTAAATGGAAATTAGTCCTCCCTTGGATTTTCTAGCATAAAATCTATGGCTTTCATCTTCAAAGCCACAACAGACTGTTCTGAATGTTCATTGTTTTATGGCCTGAAAGAATGAAGAAAATATGTACATGCTTCATTTCTAATGTAATTAATCTAATTCCTAATAGCTTAGTTTCATGATAACAAGATTGATAGAAGAGAAGCAGGCACTGTGTTGGAGTAAGGAGGACAAATCTCTAGACTTTTCTTTGTAATGGATATATATTTGAATTAACTTTTTTTTGCCTTCACATTATTTTATTTTCTTCTAATTTGCTTGTATTTAAGTCCATGTTTTCTTCCCTAGAGGGAACTGCAAAGAAAGGATTAAGATTTCTCTCTAGAGTGTTGGTGTTATAATGGTTAATGTGCCTCAGCAGAAAAGTGTCTAAAGACAGTTATGTCTGAAACTGGGCTTTGCTGGGATTTATTTATTTATATGTGTGTTTCAGAGGTGTTTTACTCAGATTTTTACATTTAGTAAGTCAGAAAATCTGAGCCAGCTCTGATAATTTGAGAATGGGACATATGCAGTAATCAGACAGAATTTTATTAACTCAGCAAAGACCACTGAAATCAAAGAAATTACCATCCCAGTCTGCTTTTTCTACCCAGAAGTAGAGCCTTCAGACTTATATAGTGTGAAGCCATGCATGACTTCAGCTCATATAGTATTGACAGTGTGCTGAGCTGAAGGTCTTCAGTTTGAAACTGATCAGGATACCTTTTTTGATTGGTTGGTTGGTTTGGTTTTTGTTTTTTGGGGGGTTTTTGGTTTTTGTTTGTTTGTTTTTTGGGGTTTTTTCTGATATGCTATTCTATTTTATGTGCTCTTTATAACTCTTTTTTCGCTGGAGTGAATCTGACTCCTCTGCCAAGGGACACTCAGTTAGCAGTTTTTCAAACTGATCTTAGTAGAGGGTTTTTAGTAGACTGAATTCAAAACTCTGAAGAAACACTTAGCAGTCATAGTTTGCAAGTTAACTACTTGCAGTAATGGAATGCCCTAAGGGGTGGTCCCCCAGTTTTGCTGTTGAAGATGGCCAGCTAGGAAGCTTAGTTGCTTCCTGCAGTGGCCTTCTTGCTGTGTTTCCTTGCCTCTCAGATCATGTGCTTGTTGAGCCTTTTACCTGTGTGATGTACTCTGCTTTCTCCTGTGCCCTTGTGGGGGCCTGTTTTGATGTTCAGCAGTAAAATGTGTAATAACTTCATCATTTGTGTATCTGCTCAGCCCATTCTTTAATTGGGTTATACTCTTAAAAAGTGGCAGAGTAGTGACTCAATAGATTGGCTTGCACTGCAGATAAATAATTATGTGTTTGAGTCACTAGTGGGTTCTATGGTTTTATTTTCATCCCAGTGAGGCACTGCAGTTTCTGGGGAGTGACACATGTTGTGGCTGACACATGTTTAACAGTTTGCTTCCAGAAATCGCATAATACCTTGTTTTTCTTGTGGAATAAGTGTACCAGAGGCGTGTGTAAGGAGGATCCAGTCTAATTTGAAGTTTTATTTTCCAGTCATCTGTAGTAGGACAGTAGAAGCTGGTAGAGGAAAGGGTGAAGGTTAACTAACAAACAGTAGAGCAGTAATTAAGCTGAATCCCTGCTTCCATCCATGACAAACTCCACCAGTCCCTATATATCAGTCCTTATATATCCAAGACATAGGAGAAATTGCCTGTCATAGGAGACACATGATGATTGATGAGGGGAAGAGGGCAGTGTCAGAACACTGTGGCACAAGCATGCTTGAGTACTTCCTACGCTTCATAGGGAACAGCTTTTCGTGGTCTATCCATGAGACTTGTTATTTTCCATAGTCTGAACTTCCTTTGCATTTCAGGTTGGCTTTTGATGGATACTAGCCAAGATCTGCATGGCTGCTAGCCACTGTGTGGTGGCTGGTGTCCATCTGGCTCTGTAGGCCAGAGTGTCAGAGTAGCAGTAACTTCCTTGTAGGTAACAGCAGTGTTGTTTGTTTTTTTTTTGTACTAGAGCTCACTGACTGGAACTCTGTCCTAACTTTCAGTCAGACTTCCCTTGGTCCAGTAAATCTACATCCAGCTGGTTTGTTATCCATACTACCATATGGGCTGTTACTAGCCTCAAAACTGTTTTCTGTTTTCTTCTATTTTACTTCTGAATATAGAGTCTTATGGGCTCAGAAGCCTTCTGGGAGCCACCTTCATTAATTTATTTTTAAAGATCTTTCTAGCAAAGGCAAAGTATTCAGAAGTAGGGGGAGTTGAAAGGAAATGTAGGAGTACTATGCTTGCCAACTCTAACTATCTAACTGAAATCAGTGAGACTTGAAGGTTTTTAGAATGGTTTTTTTATTTTCTTTTTTTGTTTTGTCATTTCAGGACAGAACCAAAACCCATCTCAGTACTTGCTTTTGACACAGCATAAGACAGGAAACTCATTTAAAGAGAGAAACAGAAAGGTCTTTACTGCCTGTGGAAAGAGAAGCAGGATTTATATGCTTTGAGAAGGTATGTAACAGAATATTTACTTGGTTAAAAAGTCCAGTAGTCATTACTCATTTGCATTAAGGTACTATCTCTCACAACCTTCACTTCCTGAAGTTCAGCACAGAAATAGTGTTCTCTTTTCAAGGGGAAAGCTAACCTGTCCTCATTCCTAATATTCAGCATTTCAAAATAATGTCCCCTTAATCGTAAGACTGTTTCTCTAAAGAAAAAATTAATTTAGCTGTGCAACAGCAATTACAGTTTGTTTCAGTCAAACTGTAAAGCAAATTCTGTCTTTTCATTGGCATTTAACATCAGTAAACTTGAGTAGCCTGTAATCCATAGTGGAGGTAGTGCAAAACAGAAAATACTGGTGCATATACAAAAAAGGCTGAGTAGCAAATTTGAAGGTAAGAAATACAACATATTCTTCTTCTTTTTGTTTGTGTATTTTCATGTTCACAGATCTGCTGTAGTTTGCTGCCTTTTAATTCTAACAACTCATCTGCTTGAGGAGATTCTGTTGTAATGTATCCAGTGGCTGTTCCTGCACCAGGAGGTGAAGGAAGCAATGGACAACATGGGAAACTTATTTTTTTCCTTTTTGTTTTTGGAGCTGTGTTGCTCTGTGTTGGATTCCTTCTTTCAGTTTTTATTCTTCAGTCATGTCCGTCTGGAAGCTTCAGTGACTGTAATGAGGTCCTTAAGGCTGCTGGGCCAGTGCTGGCTGTAACTGGACTGGTTTGTGTCTTACTGGCACGTTCAAGGGCCAGGATGTATATAAGACAAAGACAATTGCAAAATGAGCAGGTGTACAGCCTTGTTTTTTGTCGTGGGAACTGTCAGTTTGCCCAGTTTCTTATATTTGGATTCCTGTTTTTAACTAGTGGAATGTTAATTAGCATCCTGGGCATTTGGGTTCCTGGTTGCAGCCCTGGCTGGCATATGATACAGCTCAACCACACTAGCACTTCTGACGTGGACCTCCAGGGCTGTGGATTCCTGTCGCTTCAAATCATGGGACCTTTGATTGTGCTCACTGGGTTGTGTTTCTTCGTGATAGCTCATGTTAAAAAGAAGCAAAATTTAAATCTCAACCAAGAATCCTGTGAAAGTGAAGAACATGCTCACAGCCCTGAATCTTTTCAGGTTACAGTAGGTGAGTAAAAACTGTTGGAACTTTACACTGGGAATTAGTGGGGTTTTTTCCCACTAATAATTTACATCTGGATATTACTTATTTGAGCTCTAAGCATGTCAATTCTGCCTTGTCAAGATAGCATAGTTTCAAAATAGAATAATGTTACTTTGTCTTATATGGTTTCTGTATGGTCAGTTCAGTTACCTTTCTCAAAAAGGCAGAGTCTCTTTGGCATGAAAAGAAAGGTCTGACTGTGTAAGGCAACATAATCTGACGCAAATGAGTCTAACCTTAATTCTTTATCAAATGGTGTAATTGACACAGACTTCTATGACTATATTTAAGATTTATTTTAACCTTGAGCTCTGACCCCTTAAACAGAAGATTCTGATTCATAACCAATGTACTGTATTTTTTAAATTGTGGCCACATCCTCGGTCAGTCAGAGGTATAATTACAAGTTTTAAGCTCTTCAGTTAGAGAGTGGAAATTGGTAGATTTCTTGCTGTACAATATATTGAAGCAGTAAACCGCGTATCAATAGTTGTCATTAGTGTGCCTTGAACTACAAGTGAATGAGTAGGGAAACTGTCACAACACACAAAATCAGTCCTCAGAGCCATTAATGACTTCCATTATAGCACTGCAGTACTTATGGAGAAACTTAGAATTACCTATGTTATATTTGGAAGGGAAACTAAATATCTTCCTGTCCTTACAATGTTCCAACAGTAACTGTGCTTTGCACTTCCACTTATTGTAGACAGTCAAGTGTATTTGTGTCTCTTAGCTAGATAAACACTTCCCCTTGTCAGCTGTATTGTCTAAATTAAATCCTTCATTTATAAATGTGCTGCATCTTTATTTTGGGATTATTTAGGTTTTGGATGTACCTCCAACCTACTCCAACAGGCCAGAATGTATCAATTCTGTATGTAGGATCATTTATCTTAGAAGCTAGGCAAGTAAAAATTATAGGATGTTGTTAGTATAACCAGAGGTGTTCTTCAGAGGTAGTAATTGGTGTTCTTTCCCCTAGGTGATGCTGTGATGGTATTCCCACCCCCACCACCTTCTTATTTTGCTGACCCTATGTCACCAACTGTGACACGTTGTCTTATGTCAAGTGTTTTGCCTACAAGTGAAAATCCTCCACCGTACTATTCTATCTTCAGTGATGGGTAAGACTGTGTTCATCTCTGACTTGAGAAATCTGAGCAGTTTTTTTAAGTATCCAAGACCTTGTTCTTATATAATCACTGTGAATTAACTACTAGGCATGACTTACTTCAGATGCTTTACCTGAATTGGCATTAAAATATGGTAGTATACTAGGGGAACTACAAACTGCAGAGTGTCCTTTGAGGATTAAATTAGTATTATGGCTGGAAAGAACTTCTGAAGTTCTTAAATCAATGGCCCTTAGTAGATTTCTTCCGCAGATTGTCCAAGAGCATTGTGGTAGTGACTTGTTATCCATATTGCCAGATTTTCGGAGGCTCTGTAAAAATAGAGCAACAAGTATTTCATGGCACCTACCCACAGACCCTGGGAATGTTAGTTTATCTGCCAATGTGTTCCATTCTCTTGCGTCCCTTATCTCTGCCTTGAGGAAGTGAGACCTTCTGTGCTGGTCTCCCTTGTTTCTGCTGTGGCCTTATGTCAAGATTAAAGGATTCCTTGATATCGCAGAAAGCTCCAGCATGGTGATAAGGGAGGATGTGAACGCAGTTTCATTTCAAGATGTTGTACTTTATCCTTGCAGCCATTCCTTACATACATGGATTATAACAGAATTGCCTGATATTGACACCACCAGGCTCAGGTATCAGGAGCTGCCAAGTTACCAAACACTTGCCTGTGTCATAATAACTTGCAGGATTACTTATCCACTGTGGGTTACTACCTGTAGGCTGCTAACTTGAGGGTAAAAGAGGTCGCTGCAAGGGCCTCATACTAGGAGTCTGAGCTAGATCTGGCCAGAAGAGCTGGGTGTCACATGTCTAGAGTCCCTAACTCACCTTCTAGCCCTTAATTATTCAGATATTACTTGATTTCATATCTTTACAATGGTCCTACATCAGCCTGGATTTAATCTGTCAGTCAGTAAGTTGTGTGGTGCTATCATTTAATGACTTTAATTTACAAGACTGTGTGTGCAACATGGTATCACTGAAAACTGGGAAATAAACTCTCCAACCACTTTGTTGGGTTACAAAGCCAGTGTTAGTTTATTAGCATTGCTGGAGGCATGGAGAATTCTCCACAAAGCACGTATGCTCAGTAGCATAACAGACCTGGTTATATTCCTAAAACTAATACATATTCATCACATTTCCTGAATACATGCAGACATGCTAATTATTTCCATGGACTTGTTTGGTTATGGTTCCAGATCTTCTAATGAATCTTTTCTTCTTGAGAGTATCTCAAATCAGTCATGCAGTCATAATGTGCTCCTCTTACCATTCTTTGCTCTGACACACAATCCTTGTTCTCAAAACTAAGATGTCAGCTACTATGTATTAGTCACTGATACAAGGAAGCATTAACGGGAACAAGACTTGTTAGTCACAGATGTAGGGAATTGACACAAGGCCCCTGGTATTTGTACTAAGACTGTATGGGACAAAACTAAGCATTAACCATGAATACAGGGATAATACACTTATTACGCTAAAGTTCCAACATCTTCTCCTCCTGCTGCATAGACGTCTTACAGAAATATAACCTATTTGGTAACAGTTGGAACCACCATCACTGCCATTCCTGATGAGTGTCTGGAAAGTTGTCTGACAGGAAAGGATCTGGAAATGGTGGTCAGCAACACCTGAACATGAGCCATCAGTGGCCAAGGTACCCAGCTGCATCCAGGCTTGTATCAACAATAGTGTGGCCAGCGAGATCAGGGTACCTAAATCCTCTGTTCAAGGGGAGGGGGACAATAAGTGGTTTGTTACTGGTAAACTGTGGGATGAAGAGCAAAGATTAGAAGGACAAGAGGCTCGCAGGGGTCTTCTTCTGAATCTGGAGTGTGCTGGCCACACTGGAACACACTTGTAGTCTTATGCAGTTGAGCCAAGGGCTTTTAAGGCAACAGAAGCCAAGAGGGAAACACTGGAGAACTATCTCAAAGGAACTAAGGGATGTTCTTCCGGGAAGGCAACATGGCCAGCATCTCAGCTAAGGTGCCTTTACACAATGCACATAGCATGGGCAGCAAACCCAAGCAGCTGGAAGCTGCTGTGCTGTGGAAGCCTGTGACCTTGTTGCTGTGCCTGAAACTTTGTGGAATGAATCCTTTTTGTGCAGTGTGACTTTTAATGGCTGCAGGCTGTTCAGAAGAGACAGGGAAAGAAGTAGAGGCAGAGGGATTGCTCTTTACAGCAAGAGGTGGATTGAATGTGAAGAGCTGTCCCTGAAGTATACCCGTGAGCAGGTGGAAAGCCTGTGAGAAGTCAGAGACTGAGGCAGCAAAGGGCACCTTGTGACTGGGGTCTGCTGCAGCTGCCTGAGCAAGGGGAGCCCATTGACCAAACCTTCCTGCTCCAGCTGCAGGAGGCATTGTGCCTGCAGGGTCTGGTCCTATGGGGGGAACCCCACCCCCCCCAGCAGCCTTTGGGAAAGGAGCTTGGAGGGCTGTAGGCAGTGCAGGAGTCCCTGGAATGTGTGGAGGATAACTTCCTGAGCCAGGTGATAGACAGCCCTGCTGAGGGAATGTGTTATAGGATGTGTTGGTCACCAGTGCTAGTGAGCCAGCTGGGACACCAAGAGTGGAGGCAGCCTGGGCTGCAGGGATCATGCATGGGTGGAGTGTGCAGTCCTGAGGGATAGGGGCTGGGTAAGGGGTTAAAGTCCAGCTCTTGAACTTTAGGAAAGCAGACTTCCAGTCCTTTGGGAACCTAGTCAGTGGGATCCCCTGACAGACTGTGCTCAGGGACAAGGGAGTAGAAGAGACCTGGCAGATCTTTAAGCAACTCTTCCAAGAGCATAAGAGCTGGCAATCCCCAGGAGCAGGAAATCAGACAAGGAGGGCAAGGGAATGGCAGGGTGAGTAGGAACTTGCTGGTCAGAATTAAGGGTAAGAAGCAAGTGCACAGGCAGTGGAAACCAGGACAGGTAATCTAGAGTTTAGAGATGAAGTACGGTTGTGTAGGGAGGCAGTGAGGAAGGCAAAGGCAAAACTGGAACTGAAGCTGGCAAGGGACACAAAGAATGGCTTTGTGGGCAAGGAAGGGCTTCTACAGGTATGGTCCATTAACCAGAAATGGAAGGTCAAAGAAAAGATAGCCCCTGATAAACAATGCTGTAAAAGTGATGACAGTGGATGACAAAGCCAAGGTGCTCAATAACTTTTTTACCTCTGTCTTGAATGGCAACCTCTCTTCCCACTCAGGGATAGATGGACAGCAGGATGGGGACTAGGGGAGCAAAGTCCCTCTCACTGTAGGAGAAGATCAGGTTCATGGCTGTCTGAGGAACTGGAATGTACATAAGCCTGGGACCCGATGAGCTGCATCCCAAAGTCCTGAGGGAATTGTCATTAGATACGGTCAGTAGATGTCAGTCAGATGTGGTTGTCAAGCCACTCTCCTTGATGTTTGAAAAGTCATTGCAGTCTAGGCAAGTCCCAGGTGACTGGAAAAAGGGAAAAACATTGTACCCACCTTTAAGAATGTTAGAAAGGAGGAATACTGAGAAATATTGACCCAACAGCCTCACCTCTGCCTGGGAAGATCATGTAACAGATGCCCCTAGAGCTGTGCATGTGTAGGACAGGGAGGTGAGTCAAGACAGACAACACAACTGCATCAAGGGAAGGTCATGCCTGATCAACCCAGTGGCCTTCTATGATGGGGTGATGGCATCAGTGGACAAGGGAAGGGTTACAGATGTCATTTATCTGTCACTTTACTGTAAAGCCTTTGGAACCCACAATATCCCTCTCTCTAGATTGGAGGGAGATGGACTCAATGAGTGGACTGCTCAGTGGATGAGGAATTGGTTTGACAGTCGCATCCAGAGGTAGTGGTCAATGGCTCAGAGTCCCAATGGGCTTCAGGGACAAGTGCTGTCACTCAGGGGTCCATAATGGAACCAGTGTTATTAAATATCTTCATTAATGACATGGACAAAGGGATTTGCAGATGACACCAAGCTGAGTGGTGTAGAAGTATGGGATGCTATCCAGAGGGACTTGGACAAGATAGAGAAGTGGGTTTATGGTAATCTCAGGTGTTTCAACAAGGCCAGGTGCAAGGTGCTGCACCTGGATCAGGGCAATCTCTGGTACCAACACAGGCTGAGGGATGGACAGGTAAGACCAGCCCTGCCCAGAAGGACTTGGGGGTGCTGGTGGGTGAGAGGCTGGACATGACCCAGCCATGGGCACTGCCAGCCC
>JANRGV010000075.1:25509884-25520875 GCA_024734035.1 Alethe castanea | reverse complement strand
TAATGGTCCTTCCACCATTTTTTTTTTTTTTTAAACTTTGTAAAACTGTTTAGAACAGAGGGAGTGAACAGAGATAACTCAATAAAAGACAGTCTATTTTTGCATATATTGCATTGTCCGTCATGGACAGAAAATCTGCCTTGGCCTAAATTCAGGAAAATCTGGGGCTTCTCAGGACTTTGTCCTAACCATTCCCATGTCCTGCTTAATCATAAAATCAGTTATCTGGCATACTTCTTGCATGATATACACTTAAGAATGTTGGCATGAGGAGATTATTAAAGTACTTTCTATTGGATCATCAATATAGGCCTATTCAGTATCTTCTTGTTTAGCAGACCACAGCAGACCACAGTAACAGGGAGCTCACTGCTTCGCAAGAGGAAAATGCTCCAGAAATGTGCAAATGATTTCCCTGGAGTGGGACACTGCTGGTGAGCAGCAGTGTGTGCTGGGAAAGCATTGCTGAAGACCTGGAGCAGCCACACGTGAGCACAGAAGAATAATGGGGAAGCTGACAATGGACTATTAGTTGCAACTTAAACCACTAACAGGTATTTTTACTGTTGTTATACATATTAACCTCCATGGCCACAATAGACTTTATCAGGAAGAAACTGGTTGACTGGCATACCTGACTTCACACTAGAAATAATTTGCCTTAGTTACCAAAACATTGTTTGAATGTTTTCCAAAATGCAATGTTGAAAAGACAAAAAATCCTAAATATAGTTTAATCCATCAGAAATTAGTGCTAACATTGTTCGTTTTTCTCATTGGAAGCTGTCCTACTGAGTCCAGATAGTACATTCAGAGAATTACATTATTTGTGAGAAATACATTTGTCAGTTCTTTTTATATTATTTACTGCTATCCTTAATCAAAAAATATAAGCCATGGGATGTAGCACAAAATTTCTGATCTTTTGTTCTTCGGGCTTCTTTCCTGTATGAGCAAATTCAGCTTCATTGAAAATGCTCATTTGGAGATCATATGAAATCAGAACATTTCCAAAATCATTGTTATTGATAAGGGTGTTAAATCAGAGTGGTATGTTCAGCTACATTCCTCCCTTCCTCTGCAAGGCATTCTTAGACTAGATTCATAAAGCTGTTCACTTTCTTTTTATTGTCACTTCCTTATTTTGACTGACAGTTTTGTTTTGTATTATCTGATGGAGATATATGCAAACTAACAGAACAGAATAGAAATTGAAGACAATTTTCTTTACTATGAAGACGTTATATGCCTTTATAGAAAATTTGCCATTTGAAGTTAAATTAGAAGTTTAAATTAAAATTGTTATATGTGATGTTCCTGAAATTCAAGAAAAAAATTTAAATGATCCTTAGGAGTGTCATAGAATCATAGAATGGTTTGGCAGATGGGACCTCAAGGATCATCTATTTCCAACTGCCATGTGCAGAGACACCTTTCATGAGACAAGTTTGTTCAGAGCCCCATCCAATGTGATTTTGAACACTTCCTCATGGGACATCCGCAGCTTGTCTGAGCAATCTGTTCAGCACCTCACCCCCCTCATGATAAAGAACATTTTCCTAATATCTAATCTAAGCTTATTTTCTCTGAGTCTGAATCCATTGCTTTTTGTCCTGTCACTATATGCCCTTATAAAAAGTCTCTGTGTTTCTTGTGGAGTCTGTTCAAGCAGTGGATGGATGGTTACAGCTAGGTTGCTCCAAGGCCTGAACAATCCCAATTCTTCTAGCCTTTCCACATAGGAGAGAGGCTGTACCTCAGTACTACTGTGTTGTATCAGTATTAACCATTTATGGTGTTGGAAACTTGCTTATTTTGAGCTGGGTGACCAAAACCTTCCTTATGATGGCACTGCTTCACTTAGGGGAGAGTCCAGGCCAGGAATATAGGAGAAAAATATTTAATATGAAACGTGTAGTCTTCCCCTGGATTTTCAGACGTCACTTCTGACTTTCTGCAATCTGACATTCCTAGTTGCATATAAGACATGCTAGTAGTAAGACAGTAATAATTTGTTGAATAATGTGGGAACAACATCATTAAGCATCTAAGTGGCTCTAAATTAAAGAGAAGAAAATTGCAGCTCATGCTCTATGCAGTACATCAAAGATGTAGTTAATCATACAAATGTATTTTCTTTGCTTATCTGCTGGTCGATGTGTGTGTTATCAGCTGTGAAATCAGTTCCAGTGCTGGAAACAATCCCTTTCAGCACAGGCTTTGTATTCTTGTTCTTTCCATGGGAATTTTGAAATTGCTGGCAGGGTATTTATTAAATTTTGCTGACACATAGTAAAAATACATATAAAACTGAAACGGTTTCAGAGTTTTATGTCAAATTTTTGCTCTTCACTATGCTAATATTAATACAGAGGAAAGCTACTGCATTTCTACTTGTGTAACCAAAAACAGAACTCTGCCTTAAGGAACATGAGTGCAAATGGCAAGGTATTAAAAACACAGATGCAGAGAGAGAGGTCCATGTGTGGAAATGGTTTATATTAAGGAGCAGTTGCTGAAACAAATGAGAGTTTTGCCCATGCAAGGCCCTCTTCTTGATTCTGTATTTTTTTTGTGATTTCTTGTTTTAGAGGCATCTATAATTAAGACAATTCATTCTGCCTAGTCATAACTGCTTTAGATCACTTCTCATTTTCTTGGCACTCTAGGTATTTTTCTGGACTGATGCTGAACCAAACTTCCAATTCTAGTTGTCCATATGTTCAACTACTGTTGACAGTGGAGCTGTGATTTTTAATATCTTCAGAGGATTACTTTCAGTTAATCACAAATGTTAATTGTAACAACTGGCTGCATAAGATGTATAAAACTTTCAACTTCCTTGTACATAAAAGGGTTGCTAAATTCTCTGCACAAATTTTCAGTGCATCATTGTAACACCTAAAGGAATTTCCGAGGAGAAAATGTTCCATGAAGAACAAATTCAGGCCTGACTATGCTGAACAGAGATGATACAAAATATTAACCGAAGTGATATCTGTTTTCCATTGCCTCCTGAGCAATTTTGGCACCAAGCTTCAGCATTTCTAGTAATTAGATAATAATACATTGAGTAACACTGCAATAATAAATTGTTACACTAGCAGTAGGTGAATAATACTCTCATTTTTTCATTATCTTTCTTAGATGTAGATCTTGAACACTACAGTCAGAGCCCCCATTCCCTTTATCCAAATATTCCTGAGGATCAAGAATGACTGTGGAAAAAAAGTGTCAGTCATGGGGTCAATACTGAATAGTAGGAAGCAATCATAATAATATTAAATTTGGTAATTTTTAAATGTTTTGTTTTTTTGAAATTATTTTCATGTAACTTTAACCCTAAGACAATAATACAATTACTTTGAAGATTAATTCTGCTCTTTTGTCAGTCACAGGACTGTGTATTGTTTCCTATGGATCACTCACATTTATGCTTCTGAACTGGAAGAAGTCATCTCATAATTTGTGTGTCTGGAGATTACAACTGCTAATGTATTTTGCATTGAAAGATGCGAGTGTGCCTGTGGAGTAGATGTATCTCATGTTACTGATTACCACCAGGCTGAGTTTGGGTGGTGTCTAGGAGTCTGTATGCATGCAAGTGGACTCATGAAATCAACAGAGCCTTGAGCGTGTGCTGGGAATCTCCATCTTGGCTTGCTGCTAATACTCTCTAAAATAGGAAACAATGCGCTTGTTCCAAAATCCTCCACAAAGCAGGGAATATTGTTTTATACATAGTAATCCAACATAAATGTAGGGGAGTTTTCCTGGTGAATATGAGGAGGAAACAAGTCCTTAAAGCAAGGGTACTGCCTCTCTTCTTGTTTGGCTTTGGGTTTTGCTGTCTATGCCTGGATTTGTCTGAGCCTGGAAAAAGCCATGAAACATTCCTAGATCTTGCTCTGTCCTCATAATGTTCTGGCAGATAGCATAAACACAGCGTAAGTGCAGGATCCTCCTCTGGTGGCTCACTCAACAAGTGACTTTTTGCTGTCCCAAGTCATGACAATGTCTCAGTGGCAGATGAGGCACATTAGGATAATGTGGCTGGACAGACTCTTCCAAGGCTCATTCACACTGCAGGAGAGCATGTCCTCGAGAATGTTTAGATACTTGGTATGCACAAGAGGTTTTCCCAGAGAATCTAACAGACTGGCCTCAAGCTGCTCAAAAAGCCCAGTGGATAAGCAGTGGTGGACAGATGGAGAACTTAGCTTCAAAGCCACTTGGCATTGCAAGGTAGATATTATCACCTCAAGATTAATATTTGCTTAAAAATAGCACTGTTTTGAGCAAATTGTAAATCTTGTGATAATTTACTGCCTTCTGAAGGGATGCAGTTATTTGTCTTGCCACTTTGCACTGTTTTTCTCTTTGACCTCTAAATTTTTAAATAATTTGGGCAACCAACCAAAAACCTCTCATAACCAAGGAAGAAACAGTAGTCTTCTAAGTTCCAGATATATGCATTAGTGTAACCTCTGTGTGTGCATAATTATTTATTATCATCAATGGCAATGTCTACTAGCACATGCAGGATTGCTCATAGTTCAGTAGATTCATTAAAGCTGATGTTATTTCATGCAAATGTATTTTGAGCGTGTCTCTTAGTGTGGCGCCAGAAGTGAAATAAATTTCACTGCTCAACTTCTTTGCTGTGGCTGACTGAATGACTTCAGGCATGGCTGTGAGCAATACTTCATTCTCTGGTGCAATATGTATATATGGGTTATTCGTGAAAAATTAACTTTTTCCAGGGAAGCATGGAAAACAAACAAAATAGATGAAGAAAGGACAGTTGTCAGGGTGTCACATTGAACACAGAATATATGGCAAAGAATGCTTTTTGACACCTTTTTTTGGAGCTAAATTAATGAAAGATCAAAAAAAATCTTAAACAGTTTGGAAAAGTAATAAGTACCTAAGAAAAATGCCATGCTTCTTATTACACGCACTGGCAATACAACTGAAATGAGGAATTATGTTTCTATTAAAGTTTGGAAGATGCACAAATGAACTTCTCATATATTGTGAAGTGCTAAGAATCAGTAACCACAGATCTACCAAGCTGATACTGTTGTGGCATTGGCACTGGACTCAGTTACATTAGTATTATTGATCAGCAAATAGACAAATAAACCTAGGACAGACGAGCTGAAATAACATATGATTCACATGAGATCAAGTGAAGATGCAAACACAGAGCAGCTTTTGTGCACAGAAGAGTAAGCAATACAGAAGTTGTGGGAGAGCATTTGTTGGTCTCTTCTTTCAAGATCTTGTGTCCAGAAAAGAAATCACTGTGCAAAAACATATATGTAATGCTAGAACCCTTCCCATCTAAGTAGATTGTGAGAGTGACAATCTCTTTTGTGGGTGTGCATTTACTAACACTTGCTAGGAGATTCCCTGCAAAATGAAAATTAAATATTATATAATTTCAGCCATGACCAAGAGAAGTATCCCAGACCTGTAGTGGAGCAAGCCTTAATTAAAGGTAACAGCAGGAAAAATTTGCAAGAGAAGCTGGTAAGATGCTCTGGATGAACATTATTTAATGGTATTTGAGGGCGGGTGTTTTGGGTTGATATCTGGCAAATAGTGGGTCTCAGAGAGGACATCTTCATAGCACAGCTGGGAAGAACAGAGACCCCCTTCTCTGCTTTTGAAGGCAAGGAATGGAGCGAATGGAATAAAGCATTGCTTTGGAATAAAGCTGTGAATAGTGTAACATAATGTCATGCCAGGCACATTTCTATCTTCTTGCACTCAATATAAGAAGCAATACTTCATTTATATAAAGATGTTTTTGGAGGGAATTCCTACCTGCTTGAAGAACAGCTGCAAAACAGCTCTGAGTTTAAACTAATACAATTGCTACCAAGAAGTAGCAAATCCCTTCAAGAGGAAACTTCAAAAAAAACCCCAAACTTGAGAACCATGCAGAGATGGTGAATTTTAAATTAAGTTATACAACTAACAGAATGGAGGAGCAATATGGTAGCTATTAAAAACCAGACAAACCATACATGTGTATTGTTCAAATCTAAAATAAAATTGCATGATGTGGAAGAGAGAGAATTGCCCTGTAATTACACTGATAATTGAATATGTTCAGCTTGAAGTAGAAAAAGAGATGTGTAGAGGTTTTGTAAATCAAGTACACATATTCCTGCATTTGTGTAGTTCATTTTCATGTTAACTATTTATTGTCACTAAAATTGTGCAGTCATGTTCATAAATTTTAGGTTAAGCAAAGTTGCAAACTTTTTCCTGAACACATCTGCTGAACAGCTTATGCTATCCAGCTCTAAAGGAAAAAAAAGGAGAAAAAAAATAAAAAAGAAAAAAAGAAAAAAAAAAGTGTGTGTTGTGCCTTTCTACTGTGTGTACCATTTTTACAGGAAGAAATATGTACAAAAAAAAAGGAAGTTGCCAGCCATTGCATCCATATTTTGTTTGTAGCTGAGGGAGTATGCACTCCTCCGTGGGATCCTAATGGGCATCAGAGACATGGATGTGCTTCATGATTTTTTGCATGGCATGGATGAAGAGAAATCACCAAAGGTAAGGCAAGGCAAGGTCAGACATTTTTTTCATGGTTCCTGAAGCTTGCTTTGATCCCATGTGGGGCTACCTATAAACAAAGGCCTGGCAAAATCAGTGGAATAAAAAGCAGTTATATTTATTGAAGGGCCTTCAGGTACACTTAGGGCAGACAAAGACCCTCCAAGGGCTACACCCAAAATGGATGAGGGGTCATGGGTTTTAATATTTTTATAAGTTTGATCCATTTGCATTTTGGGGGTTAATGTTCCAAATACAGCTTCAGGTAATGAAGTCCTTTACCCCAAGTCTGCTCCCCCCAAGCTCACTTTTGTGTGCATTTCTGTCCTGAGATGGTAAAGTGTTCTCTATTCCCAGGCCAAGAGAGGAATTATTTTGTCTGACCAAAATGGGAAAGTAGTAGCTAACACTCTATACGAAGTTTAGACTTATACACTAAAGAATTGCAGTATTACAAATATATGAAATATATAAAAGCTAAATTCCTAAGGCATCAGTTTCCTCAGCAGTGTGGATCAGAAACTCACAGTGAAAGTCTAGGCCCAGTATCTGTAAAGGGATCTGAGCTACAATGACGCACACATGCTGAGGAGGTCCTTACAGAGAAGTCACCAGCATCAAGTGTGGAGCGAAACTGCTGTTCTTTGCTGGAGCACAGCTCTTTCATTACTTGGGATTTAATATTTGGCTGCCAAACTGGGCCAGAGTCCTTCTCTTTAAAACACCACCACCAAAGCTACTGCCTGCTGTCTTTTGCTAGCCTTCAAATCTGTTAATCAAAACGTAGAATGAGATACTCACATACTGCCTGTGAAGAGAGAGGCACATCTCTTGGAATTTGGTGCAGAGGAGTGTCATAACCTCTGCTGCAGAAGCCACATAGCCACTGCATAGCCCTCCTGTAGCCAAAACCATGAGATTCTATGCAACTGGCAACTAGACATGGACAAGTTTTTGATGTATAAGTTGGTATGTAATTACTCAAAGCTCAGCAAACCTTTGCAGCTACTGGAGTAATTTTTTTCTGGATTATTTTCTTGAATTTGAGTACTTCATAAGAGTGTTTTTACATGCCAAAGTAACCTTTCTAACTCATTTCCATTAGTACTTCCAGCTCCATGTGCACTGTCTCTTGGAGGTCAGCCAGGGCAACAACTCAAAACCCATTGTGTTTTCTGATCTAGGTACTACGCCCATAATCTCATTGATGAGACTCACACTCTTTCTCACCCAGAAGTACCTCTACATTTGGATGACATTATTCTATGGAGGCTTTCTTGCCAAAATATTCTCCCAAGCATGCTTCCCTAGGAAATTTTATTGTGAAGAGGAACCCCTTGCCCCATCTGCTGGGAGGTGACAATGACATTCTAATTTCAAATTTAAAAGCATCATGCAGGCTGGAGTTCATGTAACTTTATTACTTGTTTAATACCAAAACAACCTAAAAAAAAAATTCATTCTACTCACTTGTGGCTTCCCCATCTGGAGGGCATTGAGCTAGTCTCAGAGAGGGCTCTGACAAGCACACTGGGTGGATCAGATCCCTGCCTGTGTCAGTGAGATGTGCACACTATCACTCATTGATTCTACTGGCATTTTTAGTACAGCAAAGGAGGAGGTATGCCCTTCCATTAACTAACATTCCCATATGAATTAGGGTATCCCAGTGTTTAGAATTTGTAAACTGATTAAAACCAAAACCAAATCACATGCTGCTAAGTTACACTGCCTCCTTGCAGGCTAACAATGTTTTAGAGTTCTGTGTTTAAGCCCTAGGAAAACTGGCATGTATTGTGATGTGTATTTCAAGCAAAGTAAATAAGGCAGCAAAGAGGAAGGGGCAATTTTAGATGACTAATGGAAAGAGCTGTGCAAGGAGAGCATGTGCCACTTAGCAAGGCCTGGGGCTCTCATGGCCCCAGGGGAGGTTCTGCTGCTGCTTTAGTGCTGCGCATCAGGGCACTCCCCCGATGCATGGCTGGCTGCATCGTCAGGCAAGTGCACATGGGAACCTGAGTGAGTCTTCTCTCAGCTGACTTTGAATGCCTTTCTAACACACATCTGCATCCAAACAGACAAAAAGCATCTCCAAAATCTTCTGGAGAAGATGTTATTTCACTGATTTTGGGTTAGTAAGATGTATTCCATTCAGAAAATGTCCTTGATCTTCTTTTTCACCACTACTGTAAAGGAAATACAGATTATTTACTTGATGCACAGAGTAGTTTTATACAACAGATGAAGCTTACTCTCAACAGATGTGTTTTCATGTGAGTTCAGCATGTGCACTAAGGGGAGGAGAATTGGAGTTTACCTGAATTATCTGCATATATGCGCTTCACCTAACAGCCAAATTGTTAGCACTGACTTTATTTCCAGATCACAGAATATTCTAAGTTAGAAGGCACTTACAAAGATCAATCCCACTCTCAAGTGAGTGGTCCATGCAGGGATTGAACCCACAACCGTGGTGTTATAAACATTATGCTCTAATCAACTGTTTACTCTCAGGGACAATTCCAAAGTAGCAGGCCATTCCCAAAACCATTCCCTCACCTGGATTTCAAGTGGGGATTGAAGTAAGCTCTCCCTTATCCCAGGAGAGTAGATCCACTTCCAATCTGTTGGGTAATTGCACTGCCTCACTCCCATTGAAGCTGTTCTGTATGAATAATTAACTAGTCATTGCAGCAGTGATTTGAACCTAACTTGCCCACTTCCCAGATGAACATGCTAACTAGCAGGCTGGAGAATCACTCCCTTACATTTCTGATTCCCCTATGTGGCTCACTGTACACTTAATTTTTTATATTAAGGGATTTATGAAGCTTAAAGAGAAGAAAGACTCATTTGGGGATAGCCCAGGGAATGGGAGACCTGAATCCAACTCCTTGCTCTGAATCAAGCCAATAGAGAATTTGAAAGTTAGTCTCTGTCTTCAGGTAACCTCTTTCTCTTGGGACCTTTGGGTTAAGTCTGGTTTTGCAAGCAACAGGGCACAGGAAAAGACCTTCCTCTGTGAAATACTGTAGCAATTAAGCCTCACTGTCTTCTTCCAGAAAAGGGGCAGTAGTTGAGAATCCTTGGTTCATGTAGCTGGGAGTCATGCAGTTGCATACCTTAGACATTTCTCACCAGGAAAATGTTTCTCTTATATAATAAACCTTTCCTGTGGTGTGTATAGGAAGTGAGAAGCGGTCTCCAAAGGGACCACAAGCCTCAGTTGTTAAATCTTTGTCATCTTTATCCTTGTTCTTCTTATTCTCTAAATTTGACCACAGAGGTTCCAGAAAATAATAACTGAGTCTTTAGATGCTACCATCATATTTAATACCTGATGTGAGCTTGAATCCTTCACCTGAATCAATGCTCTTTGGCTGCATCTGTACTGCCCAGGCTTTTGCACTTTCAAAGGTTGCAGCTAAGAGCTGCAAATGAGTATGGGATGTCAGTGTACATTCGGTAGTTCTGCCACTCGGCGCCTTTCTTCATAGGAGTCAGGGATCACAGACAAACATAGTGCCCCTGTGCAGACTGACAGTGGATGGGTGTGATCCAGTGTGAAACCAGGTATTACAGCCTGCAGGCAGCAGGGACACCAGTCTGACATGTCATCACAGTGTTCACAAATGCAGTGATACGGTGTTTAGTAAGAAACCTATGTCCCACAGAATCTTTCCTGTGCTTTATGGGTCATCAAGGGGAAAAAACCTTTTCTGGTGATATTGTCATGTTTTATAAAGAAAACTGAAGCTCAAAAAGATGAGAAATTCTACCTGAAACCACATTATTAACTAAATTAGGACTAATCAGTGTTGTAACTCCATCCCATTAGAACTGTCTCAGCCAGTAAAGATTTGAGGGGAGACCAATACATGCTTCCACTTGTTAAGTCTGTGGCTCTCAAGGTACTGCACAACATAATGCCTTTACCTCTCTGACCCAGAAATGTTGCTTCATCATGTGATTGTGCAGCAGAGTGAAGGGGGCAGTAGTCTGCCTGGGCACGCAGATTCACCTGATGCAGAAAATCCAGCTTTCTGTGTTAATGGCTCTTGCAAGAGATGAGATCCATTGCAATAGGCTTGAATTCACAGCAATTTCCTTAAGTGAACAGATTGATCCACTAAGGTTAGAGAAAGCCAGTGAGGCATGTCATATTTGTTTCTGGTGCTTTTCCTTAAAAAAAAAATAAGGAAAACCAACTCTGAAGTACAGGTTCTGTAGAAGGTGCTGAAATAAAGCAGCTGGATTGGAAATATGGCCTGGAAGTTTTTATGTCAAGTATTTCTTATAGCATTGTTTTGACTTGGCATTAATCTCCAAAGGAGTACTTCTTCCCCTGTGACCCTGCACTAACTCAGAGATGTTAAGTCTGCAACTTCTGTCTTCAACTGGGAGAAAGTGTTCAGATC
>JANRGV010000075.1:25453571-25467364 GCA_024734035.1 Alethe castanea | reverse complement strand
TATTTTGTACAACAGGGACCAAAACTGAACACCAGGTGAGGCTGGACAAGCACTGAATAGAGCAGGATAACAGCTTGGTCATCTCTGTGGGGATGCCCTTGATGCTCCTGTCACCTCCGTACCACAGCAGCCACTGGTCACTCACACTGAACTTGGTCCACCAGGACCTAAAGTCCTTTCCCACAGAGCCCTTCCCCAGATGGGCAGATCCCAGCCCATGCTGCACTCCTGGATAATGCTTTTCCAGGTGTTCAACAAGGAATATCTTACACTCATCCTTGCTGAACTTTGTGAGGTCCTCATTAACCCATTCCTCTAGCCGATCCAGGTCTTCCTGCAGGGTGTGTCCCACAAAGTGTCCATTTCCTCTTGGAGTTTGTTATCTTCAGCAAATTTCATTGGGTCACACTTTATCCTATTGTCCAGAAAATTTATGGAGATACTAAGCAGCACTAGGCACAATATTAAGCCTGAGGACCTGCAATTGTGACAGGTTGCCAGTTCGAAAAAGAGCTGTTTACTAACACTCCCTGGGTGCCACCTGCCAGCCAGTTGTTCACACTGTGCATGAACCACATGTCCAGACCATAGCACAACAGTTTCTCTAGGGGGATGCTGTGGTAAGTGCTATCAAAAGCCTTGCAGAAATCCAGGTAGACAATGCCCACCACTCATCCCACATTATCCAAGCAGGATACTTTGGTATAGAGGGTAATCAGCAAGTGCATTCTTGAAAACATTTCCAGCACTTGCTGGCTTCTCTGGCGTCCGTGAAAGCTCGCTATGGAATCCCTCTCAATAAGTTCTGAGTGAGTTGAAATTTGCTATTCTAAAACCTCAACAAATCTAAAATCTTTGCCTCAGTACTAATGTTCAAATGAGCCCCAAACTCCTCAATATTGTGATTGCAGCAGCTATGTCTATCACCAAGCAAGATATCACAAAGCAGATGTCCTTGGTTTGTGAATACAAAAAGAAAATGTTATTTTTCCTATGATTTTAGTAAGTTATCCATAGATGATAGCTCTAAAAATAGCAATAAATTTATAGAAATCACTGAACAGTGATTTTTTTTTTTCCAACATGCTTGCACTGCTTGTATTATAAATACCTGGAGCAGCCTCCCTTTTGCTATTCCCTGAATTTGTCAACACCAGACACATTACTAAATGTGTCTTCAAGTCCGTTCACCTCCCCAGTGTTTGCTTGTCTGAGTGCTCAACAAGTAATGTTCAGCAAACACTGATTTTAATTAGCCTCTGCAGAGGAAGGAGTACATAGCTCATACTGCAAAAAATGCAGATTAAGAGACCAGATTCTGAGTGCTGCTGCACTGCTTTTAGCAATGCATGTAGACAGCCTGCAACATACTTCTGAAAGAACGTGCACTAGTTTTACACTCTAGCTGTCTCTTCTTTTAAACCCTTTTCCTCTTCCTATTTTCAGTTTCATTTCATGTATCAAGTGTTTTTCCACATTTTAAAAGCTAAATGCAATCATGTTGTTTGGGTATCTTCTTTTAATTATCTGGATTTCTGCTTGAAATTATTGTAGAGATCATAACTAGTAATTATAAGTAATAATATATTTTGGTGAATATTACATAGCCAGTATTGAATTTTGCAGCCTCACTGATTCCTCTTATCCTGCTCTACTACATTGCACGATGTGACCATATTGAGCAGATAAATGATAGCCCACAATTATTTTTCACTCCAAAATGCTTCAATGATCCTTGGATAAAAGCTTGAATCCACTGAAGTCCTCAATTAACTTTATTTCAAATTTCAGTGACAGTTAGTGTAAGTAATATCTTTAGTAGAATGAGAAAAAGCAATTAAAATATTCACAAGATTTCTTCTTTTGTGTCATAAAAATACTTGTATTCACTATAACATCATGTTGGAATAGTGGTACCTGATGGACAACTCTGTTCCCACATCTGATGAATTATTCCCAGTCTCACTGGGACTAATGGCTTCACCTTGATCAGAATTACTTCATGCTTGCACATGTATAACAGAGCACCATTGTAGGAACCTGTAAGTGTTACTAAAAGCTATAGGAAACTACAAATGCAGCACATGAAATACTATACAAAGCTATTAGTTTATTTTTAAAAACTGTTAATATTAGAGAATAATGTGTGGAATCTTAGTCTACATGTGGTATGGCCTATATGCCTTAGTCTATACCTAGTAAATCATAATGTAATTTAGAAATATTGACTGAGATCAAATGACACTGAATCTGTCACTGTAAAAATGCATATGAAAACAAAATCCAGATTTTACCCCAAGTCCCTGATTCAGATTTGGATCTGTCCCCTTTTGCTGTGGCTAAACATGTATGCTCAGCCACAGAGACTCTAAATTGAGAAGCAGTTGAATAATGTTGCTTTCAGTTGTAAATCAAACAGCAAATGTGAAACATATTACAGCTTTAGAAAATAACCCAGATCACATACATCTGAAATTTAATATTGGTACACCTTTTGGAAAGAAACTCCCTATTTGGTACCTTCCACCACTGATTTCCAAACTATGTTGACTGCCTCCCTACAGTTGGTGCATATATTTGCATACATGCAAATATATGTGTATGTATGTGAGATCAGCTTTGCTCCAAACTTTCCCAGAGAGATGCCTCTGCAAAGACAACAGGTGCATGTGGACTTTTCATTGGATCCTTTCTCCTTTGGTTGTGAGGACTTCCAGCTAATGAAGAAATGGTCCCCTGTAATTTTAGTATGCATTTTTCCCTGCTAACCATCATACAGGGCTCTCCAGATAGTCCCAAGTCTGTTTATCATTAATTCATTTCTTTCATAATCAAGCTGTTCTTCCTGAACAGCAGATCTTTCATCTTCTGTAAGAGCATTTGCTTCAGAGGGCGAAGGGCATATCAGTCACTTGTTAATAACAAGGTCAGACCACTTTCAATCCCACGGTCTGCTGCAGCAGCTCAGCTTGGTGGCCATGAGGAAAAAGAGCCACAGGAGTCAGTTCTTACTCTGGCAGACAGAGGGGATTTTAGGGTCTTCCCTGCACCCCCTAATCACAACAGGCATTTCTCTCTCTCCTCCTGAGAGCCACATACTTCACATTTTCCCTGTACAAATAACTGCTCAGGCCCTTTTTTCAAAGAGCCTTTATTAAACCACCAACTATTTGCTGTCAAGACATTTAGGATGAAATCATCGTGTTAAACAAATAAACGCAGCTTCATACAGATCTCTGCTCTGGGAGCAGAATAAGAAAATAATTTCTGTCTGCTCTCCACAAAAGCGGCTGGAAAGGCTGAAAGAAAAATATTATTTTTACTTCATTGTGTGAAATATCGTTTTGGAGGATCTGTCGCGTTGAGCGTTTGAAGAGTTTTTGCTGGCAGGTTTCAAGGGTCCCCTGGGTTGACCTCCTGGGATTGTTTTCTTCATTAATAAACTTTGCATGATGTGTGTTAAAAGGAACATTTTGTTTGCTTTGTAAATAAGGGATGTCAAACAAGAAGCAGAAGCCTCGCAGACACTAGATGAGGTGCTCTTCAAGGGCAGGAGAAGTTTGTGTGGAAAAATAAAAGTCTCAGGGATGTTGATAATAATGTGACTGCCCTATCCAAGCTGAGGCACTGCTGTGGAAACTATTCTGCCTGTGGACCTAAATGAGATCACTTCTTCGCAAATCCCAGAGAGAAAGAGGCACACTGTGCCCTAAAGCAGCAGGAGGGATACTTTGGAAGGCAAGTGCAGGACCATCTACCCAAAGCTGGGCAAAGCAGGCAAGTTGCTGCAGAGCAGGCATTGCCATCACTGCGTGGAAGAAGCATTTTGACAGCTCTGCAAACAGCCCCAGGGAGAGGGACTGAAGAGTATTTCTGCACCAGCATTTGATAGCCTGATGCTGCTGTGGAAATTACTGTGATAAAGCTTTTGACTGGATTCAAGGCAGTAATTGGCAAGAAAGCAATCAGCCTTTTGCTGGTCCTGGGGTTTTCTCTCCTATCACAAAGCAGAAATAAAAGTAGTCTGATGTTCGTTATTGGTGTTTATTTTCTATTGCCTGCCTCCTTGCCTGTATTGCCACTCAACTCTGCCACTGCTTCTGAACCTATTCATTTTGCATCTATTGTTGCCTGCTCTCTTGAAGAGCCCTAATAAGCCTTATGAAACAATTAATGACTCCTGTCATTCACAGCTAGGGTATCAGAAATGCCATAGCCAGAAAACAAAATTGTCCCCGATGTCACTTTGGGTCCTGTTTCAGGCAGGGGTGGAAGCTGGCAGACAGGCTATGAGACCCCTGCTAGGCATTGGATGGACCAAACCCCTCAGCTGGCTTTACCAACCTGCACATATTCCTACAGTGTCCAATTCCTCTGGCTGTCATCACAGGGAAAAAAAAATACTCAGGCTGCTTAAAAGTTGTTTAGATTACGAGGAGAACAGTCAAGCACACTGTTTAAGAGATGAAGGAGGACCAATTCTCTAACTTCAGTGATCCAGGAGAGGAAACATTTCAGTGTCCAATAGTCCTTGGATGTAATTACAACTGACAGGATCCTACTTACATTTACTATTTCGTGCAAAGCTGTGCAGTGCATCAAGAAGAGATGCAGCTTCCACAGCTAAGCCTCAGGCTGGCTTTAGAAGCGATTCTAAAACAAATATGAAATTAACAATATTACCTTTTTCTTAATCTGTATTGTATCTTTATTACTGAAATATTTATCATATGTAGGTCACATACCACGCAGTCGGTAAGCTCACTAAGCTGATTTCAGAGCTATGTTAATAACTGAAAGAAAAATGTTTAATTTCTCTAAAGTAAATAAATATATTGCTTCAATAATACTGGTCACAAAAACAGTGAAATGGAAATAATTTTTTGAAGAGGTGAATTGGGTGCAGAATCTTAAGTCACCATAACTGGATGGCGACAAATAGAATTTCAGCTAATTTAATTGACCAATAAACATAAATGATGGAAGGATGTCTACTAAAAATTATAAAAGAAAAGAACACCCTGGTTTTGAAATGATTTGCAGTGGATTTAGAATGGTGAAACAAGATTTTAAAAATCTGTTTTGCCTTTTTAAATTTGACTATGTATATCTCATTCCACAAGCTCTCTGCCTGGAGTCTCAAATTCTGTTGTCTTAGAGTTGCTGTCACTCCTTAAAAAATCTTGTGCAATGGATAAGATTCATTAAGAACTTGCTCTGTGTAGTGGTTATGCCATATATAGTGTTACCATATACAAATATTGCTATTTTGATTTTGCATACAAATCCCCCTTTACTGATTCTTTATTACCGAGAAACCTAGTCTTGATTCACAAAATTTGCTTGATCTTCCGAGGAAACAAGCTGAGTGCCTGGTCCAAGTTAACTGAATTGCACTAGCAGCTATTTATCAGCTTGTGAGTTTACATAAGGGTAGGACACTTTCATCGACAGGATGGACTAGAAAGCTGTCAAAAATTTTTCCAGGTTTGGGTATTTAGCTGCAATACAGGTCAAGTCATTTGTCAAGTGCTAATTTTTACTGAATTTAGGGATTATATGAAATTACTCTCTTCATCTTATTCTTTTCCAGACAGACGATATCCATTGAACTGATGGCCTTGATGGCAACTATATCAGAAATACCAAAAATGGCATGGACATGGAAATTGAGGTGACCCATTTGAAAGACAAAGGTCTGATCAGATAATAGTACTTAAACAAACCCTCACACATCACTGATACAAAGCTGGGTTGGAGGCATAGTTATGTTAAGACTTAAAGACACTAAATGTGGAAGCATCCTTAAATGATGTCCAAGTATTTTTAAAAGAAATTAGAATTTATGCTGGTATTTCCAAGAAACAAAGCTATGGATAGGGACAAGTAAAGTATCCTGAAGCACTGCCTCATGAAGTTTTAGTGATGGAGTACCATGATACACAACTTTTAGACCCTTCAGCTTCAAACAAGATATTTATCATAGTTACTACATGGATTTTTGGTGAAAAAGGTCTAATGTTTGTATGGTGACAATGCTAGGGACAGCTCTTCATCCCATATGAATGGTGCTGAGCACACACTTTTGAACAGATTGGAAAGATTAGCGTGCATATTACCTTTAAGGACATAAAGACCATATCTTACAGGTGTTTGGATAACCTCTTTTAAAAATTTAAGATTCCTCCGTGCACCTCTCTGGGTAGGCTGTTCACTAGTCTCAGAGTTAATGAATTGTCTAATCTATCTTCTTTACTCAAGTTGGTGCACTTTTTCACATTCTGTCCCCTGTGGACATGGGAAATGATTGATCACTGTCCTCTTCATAACAACTTTTTACATATTGGGAAATTGTTATCCCTTCCTCCCCCTCCCCTTGAGCCTCATGCTTAGTCTTCTCTTTTCTAGACTAAACAAACCCAGCTCTTTCAACCTTTTCTTGTAGGTCATGTTTTCTAAACCTCTGATCATTCTTGCTGTTCTCCTTTGCACTCTCTTCAATTTGTCTACATCTTTCTTGAAGTGTGTCTCCCAAAGCTGTACAAAGCACATCAGCTGAGGCCTCACCCATGTAGCCTAAGGCAGAACACTTACTACTTTTTTCACCCGTAAGGCATTCCAGGTGAAACACCAAAGAATAATATTTGCTTTTATCCTAACACTGCGCCAGAAAGTCATGGTATTGTGATTGCCTATGACCTCCAGATCACTTTCTACAATATTGTTGTAGTCATAATCTTTCTTATCTTGTTTCTGATTATTTAGGTTCTTCTTAACCCATCTAATGTATTTCTCTCTCCTGTATCTCGTCTTGAAGACTTCAGACCATCTCTTCTATTTACCAAGACTATTTTTGATTCTGATCATATCCTGCAAAGAGTGCCTGTATGATACCAACTGCCACAGCTCATACAAGCTGTTGCATGCTGTGGTCTGTGACCTGTTACTGTCCCAGGACTCTAGGCCATGTCATGTCTTTAGTTGCAATGACATACGTGCCATTCTGCAATCCTAGTAACTCACCAAACATACAGGAAGGAAACTTTTGCCCACTTCACACATTCACCACATCAGGTGTGCTGTTGAAAGCAACTGGGAGAGCAACTTCAGCTTTAGTCCCTCTAGCCATGGAGCCCCTCCAAGAACACCGCTCTCCTGCTTGAGTACATCCCATACAACACCAAGTATGAATCAAATGTACCCTACATATATCTTTTCTTTGAAGTAAAATAGTCTGCTTTTAAGACGACTTCATCAGCCTAAACTGCTTTGTCTCATACTTTGTCTTCTGAAACCTGATGCACTGGTTCTTTCATTTAATGCTTTATTTTTTTGAACTATAATATTGTTATTCTTCTGTTCTTCTTACTTCTTTCCACCTGTTCAGCCTTCCTTTTTCATCCTATGGTCAATTTTCCTCTGCCTTCAGATTCTAATAGTATTTTTCCAAGAACCCGTGTATCGCCCCCATAACTGTCCTTTTCCTGGAACCATTTTCAGAGGACATTTTCAACAAATTCTGGGAACATAATGGGCCATTTTTTGCTTTTACAACAGATAAGCAAGCTCTGCTAAAACTGTGCTTTTGATATTTCAATATTGAAGGATTTGAGGTTTATATATTTTACAACTTCGGCTCACCATCCTGTATGGTGATTTGTAATTCAACCCTGCTAAATCTTGCTGGCCCCAGACATAGCCAACAGCACTGCCTCATGCATGTCTTTGAAATTTCAAAATAATTACATAACCAGTATTCAGGTTCTTATATCAATACATGATAGAACCTACATTTGCATTTTCAAAATAAATCTACGAATTTAAAATAAAAGCAGAGGTCTGTTGTTACGAAACTGGTGGTGAAACTTGCTTCAACATGGTCATCAAATTCTCGACATTTGTCTGAAGATGCATCAGAAAATTGTTTTACTATGGTATTTAATATTTCTCCTCTCATGTTTCTTTCCCCCATTCATTGTCATCTTCCAAGGTTTTTCTTGGATCTCTGATTCTGGGGCTTTGTTCATCTGAAGGTCTTCTCAGTAGTTTCCTTCAAAGCCAGTGGAAGCCCAGGCCCCACAGAAAGTTTTTCACTGGAGTGATCCTATTTCTGGCTAATTCTCTTTTGCAACATACTGTCTGGTGTCTAAGGAAGCCAAAATCCTTCTGTCAACACTCTGTGCAGTGAAGTACTCTCCTGTAGCCTGGCTATTGTAATCTCTGGGATCACATTCAGACCTTCTGTTCTTAACCTGCCAGAGCTGTGCAGCTGCTGGTCATGTGGATCCAGTAAATCAGTCAACCTCCCCTTCCCCATCCTCCAGCTTCTCTCAGCCTGATTCTGGGTTATTCCAAGCTTTCTTGGAATAACCTTTCTTCTCTGAGTCACCACTGCCTGCCCTTGCCATTCCTCTGCTGTGCACACGAGCAGGGGCCTCTTGAGGTGCTCCCTTTGCATGTGCCGTGCCTGCCCAAGGGCTCTCATGGCTCTGCTGCTATGTCAACCCTCTCATGTCACCTTGCCATGCTCCTCGCCCCATGGAAGGCTGCCACAGCCTGTCCACTTGCGTGTCTTCTGCTGGAAGACCTCAAAAGGCATTGCAGATTTTTCCCAGCAATGGCTGATAGGAGCAGACAAACCAGTGATGTAATCATTGCCATAATTGACCTGGTAAATTAAGAGTCAGATTAGAAACAAAACTAGTGACCTTATTCTAGCCAGGACCCTCCAGTCATGTCTGAGTTATGCAACATCTGCAGAGGTCTAGAGGATCTCTTAACTCTCCCATAGATTAGAGAACATTATTTGGCCTGCTTTATACTCTGACATGGATAGTCCAAGTGGTTCGTTCTGGGTCACTCAGCAGAAAATTTCCATTGTTCCTAAGCATTACCAGGCTAGACTCTGCTGCTTTCCAGGTTCCAAATTTTTTAGTTACATCTCTAACATTTTGTTTTTTTCAATTGCTTGGTTTATATAACATGGCATATTTTAGAACACTGTTGCTGTGACATTTATTTGGGACAATAGATTTTACAATTATCATCTCTGTTCAATGATTGGTTCAGAGCTCCTTGAGGAAGCCCATTCATTTCTCTATATTACTTCAGTCTTACAAAAAAGATGTATTACTGCAAAATAAAAATCAAGTTTTGGAAAACTTTTCAGTTCAATGCCATCTACAAAAGATGTTTTCCTTCTCTTTTTTAATTTTTAATTTTTAATAATGGACTCTTTCCATTGATGAGTTTTTGACATAGCCGTTTTGAACTGTTTTGAACCCTTGGTATTCGAAACAGCTCGCTGATGTTTTCTTAAATTACATCCTCTTGTGGGTCCGTAAAATCCTGAAGTTATTACAAATAAATAAACAAAATTTCTCTTCGTGATGTAAACCAGCTTTGAATGAAGTCATTGAGTGGAAGTTTGACTTGGATTGCTTCTGAAAAATTGCTCAGACCCAAGGCAAAATTCTGTTTTTCCTCTGTGTGCTGCAGAAATGGGTGAGCAGCTGTTCTAAGTCAACTGAGGGGAGAAAACCCCTGTTGCTTAATGCCTTGTTTTAATTTCCAGTGGGAAACCAAGTATCAGAAAGTCTGTACTCTCCAGTCCCTTTTCTTTCATTCACTTTTTCCAAGTAGTATCCTCCTGAACAAGTTGTACAGTTGAGTGTGATTGAATGATATGAGATCTGAGTTCTCCCTTCTCTCATATGTTAGGCGTCTCATCCCATCAGGCAATGCAGTGCACTTCAAGCTTCCCCCAAGTAGTGGAGTTGGTACCAATATTTAATGAGCTGTTCCATTCCAAGCTGAACCACAAAGACTGTGACACCAGCAGACAGCACAGTTCAGACTCTGCTGTGAGATGCAGGACATGAACAAGCAGTGCTATGGAATCAGGCCTGAACTTCACTTGATTCTCTCCCCATTCCTCCCCACTGCGGTCATCTGCTCTTCTGCAGATCTTCATCACTCTTATGGATAGCCTTTACACCACCAAGAGAAAAATGAGACCTTCTATGGTCCCCTGCAAGGATTGGAATCTGAGCCTGTATCACCTCAATGACAGTTTGCTCCAACACACAATGAGGACATGCCAAAAAAGTTTTGTTGATCGCTTGTAGATTCAGGAGATATGTTTAGTCTTAGCACAAAGCTGTACGTTTCTCCAACTAGAGTCTGGAGTTCTGATCATTTATATATATAATTTTATCTTTTCCTATTTAGTAAGATTTTCACAAATATCCATCAACAACCCAAACACTCAAACAGATATAAATCATTTAATGCGTTGAGCATGTCAAACAAAATGCTCACAATGTGCTTTTTAATTATTTCATTAGCTGTGCTAATAACTTAGCAATGCAAGCAACAAATACAGCAATCTCTCTCATAATACTGAAAAACAATGGCTAGGACAACCTGCTCTCAATTCTCCTGAGAGACAGCCAGATTCTGACATTGGAGTTGTAAACCATGTTTTAAATGATGCTGCTGTCTGAAAAGCCCTACGCAAGCACCAAGATTGCTTATGGAGTAGGGTACTACCTAGTCTCTTGTCCACAACTGACAAGCATCTGGCCACAATCTTCACAGGAATCAAATCATGGACGAAGAAAAATACAAATGAAATGGTAGGACCTGAAAAGTAAAATGAAAGTTTTAGTTACAGCACAAATTAAAAAGAGCAGTCTGTTAATAGATAAAAGTCTATATAAGTATGACATTTAGCACTGTGACTGAGATCTAAGTGCTATTTGCTCCTTCTCAGTTGACAAAGCTCTTTAGCAAGATGGCTGCTGCAGGGTTGTCACTCTGATTCTCCAGGGGCTAAGCACTCACACCACCACATTCCCCAGTTCCATGGGCAGATATTAGCACTGGTTGGAGAGTGATGTTTTATTCCTACCCGTGTGTCCCCCTACCTGAAAACTACGAGCTGAGAATCAAAATACCGGCAGTTATTTCTTTGTACCTGGAAATGCTGTCGCTGCAGCCTCTGGCAGAGCTTCCAGACTTCTCCAACTCCTGCCAGGGAAATGGGGAGATGTCCCACCTCATCCTGCTCTGTGGGATGGAGGTCAGTCGAGCAGCACATTTTGTCAGACTGAGTATAACCAGACATCCTGACTGAGATCAGGAGAGCTGCTACATTCAGCTTCCAACCACAGCTTCCATTAAACTTTGTGGCAGCATTTCAGTGTGGAAATACTTCGATTTTCAGACATTGTGAGGTAGTGTATGAGATGGAAAAAGCTTGTTGAAAAACTTATACTGTTCACAGAAAACTGATACTTAAACAAATAATTCATTTAGCTGCACACCGATTTTCCGTCAATAAACAGTTATAAAATGTGCCTGATCCCTAGTCAAGTCTGCAACCCATACTGAGCTATTTTATTGCTCTGAGTACCTCTGAATCAGTTAGCCCTGCTGTTTTCTCTTCCTCCACATAAGGTAGAGATTTGTTCATCTCGTGGGATGCTCAGTCAGTCCTTGGCTCCCCACACTGACAGCCAAGTTACAGTTTAAGCTCCACAAAACAGTGTTTATATAAGAGCTAGAGAGAAAAGACACCTATGAACAAGGAAAAATAATTTTATTTGTTTGTGTTATAGAAGCCCTCAGCAGCCTCACTCACAGTTGGGCCCCAGTACATAGCACAGGGAAAGATCATAGTTGCAGTCAAAGCTGCTTGCAATCTAATTAAGACAAGATGTTAACACTCTGATGCAAAAAATGGTTGAAAAGGGGATCAATGATAGAGGAAGCATTCACTCCTTAGGAGGAGAAAGAAATTAGAGATTTTTTGCTAATTGCCTAATTCCAGTATCTGGGGCTTGCAAAATCTTGTGGGATATCATGAAATCAACAAATTATCAGGAATTTGCAATAAATCTTGAGAGCAGGTAAAGGGTTGGTACATTACTTGAAATTTTTGTAGATACTCAAGTACTGTGTTTATATCACAGTCCTAGCAACTACCTGTATCTTCACTGTCCCAGCTCCCATTGTTTTCTAGACACTTGACCAAATCACTGGATTTTGGAAGGTGGAGCTGTGGTTTCCTATATAATTGAACAGAACAATTCCTCTTCAACAACTGGAGAGAGCAGGCAGTATGAATAGGGTACGCAGGAAGTTTTACATCAGTCAGAATCATGATAATGAGTTGTAATGTCAGACAGAAATGTGGAAAAAGTGACAGTATGCTCCCCTAGTCTAGTGTGTTGATGTAGAACTGACATATTGGCATGCTCAGTAGGAGTCGTTTGGTTGCTGTTTGGAGTCCACTTGTAAAAGAAAAGTGCCTGGCAGAAGCAGAAAGTAATGGCAATTCATTCTGCAATACGAGTTCAACAAAAATAATGTTCTTAAAAAAGGTCTCAGAGTAGTAACTAGGGAAAAAAATTCAGTAAAAGATTCTTCATTCAGTAAGTGATTGTGGGTGGTGGAAGCTGGAAGAAGAAATCCAAAAATGTAAGTTTTTTTACCTTGTACCTTGGAAGGGGCATGCTGAAATCTCATTACTTTCATGTGACATAGTCTTGAAAATGTGTAAATATATTGAGTTTTGAAAGTGTTCACAAAACTTTGCAGCTGCTACATACTTAGATTATCAATCAGCCATTTGTAAAGTACTGCAGTAACTAAATTACAGCTCAGCCAGCCTAGCCTGAGAGTGCCAGTCTCCACTTCTAATGATTTCAACATCATTCTTAGAATTGCATAGTTCTAAATACCCCTCAAAACTTTACTCCCACCTGGTCTAATTCTTCAGAAAATATAATCCTTCAGAAACAGTACTGAGTTAATACTTCGATAGGATAAAAAGGGATATTCATGATGCTGATTAGAATGGACTGTCAGTCTGACAAATCATGAACATTAAATACAAACTGCTTGTGATCATTTAACTCTTTGCAGCACAGTGTCCCAAAACAAGGCTGTTCATTCAATTTCCCAGTTAAAACAACTACTACTTGCTCATGTACAATTTTAGAGAAAATTAGACATAAAGATGATATATTTCTTCATTTCCTGCCCTGAGTTTATGTAGTATTGCTGCATTATGTTGAAAAAGCTGCCATATTCCACCTACCACTGGATGTATTTCAAAAGTAATTGAGCTAGTTGTTAAAGTATACAAGGAGCACCCACACTGCAAAACTGGTTTGCACAGTTATTTCAAGCTATTTCTCTGTTCTAGTGGATAGGAATGTTTGTACAATGACTATTCACTTTTGTCTACACTTAATATTTTTGCTCTTTGGAATAATAGCACCCTTAGGCATTCCCCTTAGGCAGGAATGTAAAATGTTAAAACATGACCACAGAGGCTGCCCACTACTGAGCTGTGAACCTGCTGTTCTCTGCACCTATTTTGATTTCTGTTTCTTAGTCAAATCCCAGTGACATGTCTCTCGTGTGACTCAGTAGGACTCCCAAGCTTGCAAAACTAGCGTATTGGCTGGGACCTGAAAATCCAGAATAAACTTTTGGAGAAGAGATTTTTTAAAATAATTTTTCAGATATTAAGCCTTCCATCTCAAGCTATCAGCATATTTTGTCCTTTCTCTTAGCCTGATCAAAACCTTTGTGTGCTTGTATGAAGGTATGAAGACTTCCCTTCCCACCCCCCCACCCTCCTCCGGAGTTCTTTATGGAAATTTATTCATGGCTTGAAGGAGAAGAAATAAGAGATGGGCAGCCCTCTTCTAATCAGGCAGTCCATGCTCCATCAAGTTTCCCCAGATGAAACAAATGCCATTAGGACCTGCCCATGGGCT
>JANRGV010000075.1:25283039-25293837 GCA_024734035.1 Alethe castanea | reverse complement strand
AGTGTATCCAAGAGTATTGTGATACCAGGACTTTTCAGTAATGTGTTAGCTGTTGTAGAAAGAACCGCCTTGAAAATATTATCTGGTAGAGCCAGCATATGTGACTGAACCTATATATATATGCCTGAAGGTGGAATGAAGTCTGTAGAAATGTTTAAATGCCCCAATGAGTTGTGGGCCTGGTAGGAGAATATATAAATGTGCTAGGCAGCACATTGAGAGACTGAAACACCACTGGAAAGGTATTTTCAAGATATGTAGAAAGCTGCAAGAGCAATAGGCAAACATAGGCTTGTGGCAAGTACAGCAAGCTGGAAAATATTATGAATAACTAAGCTCTGCAAGTGGGAACTGTTGTGCCAGGCAGAGACTACTAATCTGACATCACTGGCCTCTGGTCCAGGGCTGAGCTCAGAGCAGCACACATGGAGGCATTCTGTATGTAGATTTTGGTACTGCAAAGTGAAGATCCACTTTGTCTGTGCAGAAAGAAAGGGGATAGATATGTGTGCATAGAGGGCATATATGTTAGAGAGAACTGAGCTTATGTAAACTCAGAGACAGTTCTAAGATACGAAGCTGGCAGGTTATTTTATTACCTCTCACTAAATCAGCAGTAGATAATCTGTTATCTATGGTTTTAGCTAGTGTTATGCCAAATACCTGTATTTCAACTATTTAAAGATGCTTGTCTCACTGTCCTATACAGGGAATACAAGAGCTCCTTAAGGGAATTGGGACTAGTAGCAAAAACCCTAGTATTCACAGTCATTCTAACTTCAGTGCTTTTGAGAATAGGACACTGTACCACTCTTTGCCTTGCTCAAAAATGCAAGATATGTGGGATAGTAGTGCCCATGTGTTCAAATCTGTTTTGTCAAGCAAGACCAAAGTATTGGACTATATCTCAGTGTAGGAGTGTGGGAGTCACTGGGGAGTGATTATGGTTTGTTAGTATGAAAGCCACATTCGCTCCTGTCTTTGTTCCAGTTATACCATCTGGACAGAACATAAAGTAATTTAGAAGCCAACGAAGTAGAAGTTCTCCCCCCTGTAATGATAGCTGATATTTCTTTTTCTTACTCCTGAAATGTTTTTTCCTTCTAAGGCATCATTTGCACAGCACCGCTTGAGACAGCTGAAACAGAAGCCAGGCCCTTTGGCTTCAGACCTGCTGATTTTCTGATGCTTGATTGGGCATATGCATCAGGTCCTGAGTCCTCTTGGAGGAACAAGTGACTTTGGCCATGGTTTGTACTGTTAGGAGTGTTAGTAATGTAGATTTTTAGAGAAGCTAAGAGGGTAAAAAGAATGGTGAATTTGCATATGATTTGGACGAGTTTTAGGTGATTAAAATTTGATTCAAATTATTTTTCTCAGGCATCTTATTTGCATATAAAGTAAAATTAGAATGTGTAGATATACATATATATGTAGATATATATATGTGTTCATACATGTGTGTATGTGAAGTGTGTCCTGGGCACAGGATCATCTTATATTAAACTAAGAAAAATTCCTTGTTGTGACACCTGTTTGAGAAAGAACCAACCCTCTGTTGCCCCCTATATCTTAATTACTTTAGAGCCTATTTAAGAAGTTGACTGGTTTGTGGAAAAGCTGCAGTGAAATCAGTTTACTTGCTTTAGACATCTCTGTGACAGAGAGTTTGGTTGCCTTGTGTGAGGACTGCAGCATGGACTTGCTGCTGGCCACACTGTGGGCTGTCCTTGCCCATCTCCGGGTTGTGCACTCAAGTTAGCCAAAGCACTCATCACACAGACATCCAGTGGGATTTTGCCATTGAACTCAGCAGGGTCTGGAAGGCCTCCAATGAGCACCATGTATGAGATCTGATGGGGTTGAATTGCTGGCAAGGGAATGAGAGGACTGTTGGGTGTGCAATAAAAAGTGGAAGTGGGGAGGGATGAAGAAGTATTGAAATAGAGTTTGGCGACAGCCAGAAATTTGTTAAGTTGACCAAAGCTTTGTTTACTGGTTTATTTGAATGTTAAAAGCATATGTTCTAACCTGACTCATTTAACTGTATTGCTAAATATCATATTTTTCTTACCCTGAATTGTTTTAAACTATTCTAAAAAAAATGTTTGCTTGGCAGTGTTGTTAAATGGCAGTGGTTTTGGCAGGAGAAGCACACAGTGGGGGATAAGAAGAGAAATTCAAATAGTTGTCAGTGGGGGAGAGGGAAATAGCTAAGGGGGATTGAATGAAAAAGAATGAATAGAAACAAGCAAACTTGGGAATCTCACTAGTAGCCGGATGTGTAAATCAAAGAGGACTTGTAAAAGTGAGAATGCATGTGCTCATTGAATGGGGGTACAAAGTCCCCCACTTCTGTTTCTCACTTCTTTTTCTATGTGGTTCTTGCTTTAGAAATCTCTACCAAAAATCAATGTTGTCATGGAATGATTTTGTTTGGAAGGGACCTCTGTAGTAGCAGTGACTGCTGGAAAGGCTCTCGTGTTCCTGCTGTCTGTATTCTTCCTCAGACAACCCTTTCAAGCATGTCAATAATTATGGCTCTTTCTCCACAGAGTTTGGAAAGTGCATTTGCAGAAGTGCTTTTGGGGTTTGGTAGGGTGCTAAAAGCGCACCAGTTCTCTTTTCTCCCTGATTTTTTCATCTTTGGGACTTGGTTGCCTTAGGCACCAGGTCTAATAGTGAGTCTTATAGTTTGGTTTTGAGAATTGTAGTTCAATTTTTTTTGTGCAAGATGTTTCTCATCCTCCAGGATGTCTGGAAAGCTCCAGAGATACCAGTCCAGGAATGTGATGGGCCAATAAGAGGCCAAGAAGAGGATGAGTTCTGTGTTTGCACTATTTAAGAATGGAAGGAATAGGAGTAGAACACAATAGGATGCTAGACCATGCACAACAGGAGGCCATAGAGAGACACTCCACTGCTAGTTACACCTGCCAGTGTTTTTCCCCCTCTTTCTGTCTCCTTTGGAAATTGTTAGAGATCTGTTTTATGTTTACAAGAGAAGAAACTGCTAAACAAAACTTAAAACCAACCAACCAAACACCCCCAACCCCCATGCACTTTTAAATTTTTTTCATTGAAGTAAGTGTGCTGGAAGTATTGAGAGAAAACCAATATCTGGTTGGGAAGAGCAAATAAAAGAAATAAATGAAAAGCAGTAATTTTTTTTTCCCTTTCAATATTATGCATGTGTTTTATTGCCAGGCATTGTCATCCTCAGAATCAGCAACCCCATCAGTACAACGACAATCAGTACATTTTGGGACAAAATCTAGGAGGTGACAGCTGTATGCTGTTACTGTTGAGCATGTAGCAGTGTGAGCAGGGCATGGGCTTTTAAACATTTATAATTCCTTCCTGTTTTGCATAGCTGGTTGGGAAAGATAATGTTCACAGGGCCATTTTTAAAGCTGCAAAAGTTTCTCTTTTCCATTAAGAAAAGTGACATAAACACCCAGTTTTTCCTCCAAGGATATATAGCTTTTTTCCCCCCCTAAACTTCAGGAGAGGATGATGATAATAATTTTTCAAAGTTATTTCCATGATCCCTTCCTTATATTGCCAGCAACCTAGGGGTGTCTCTTTTATTCTGTTTGCTCTGCCAGTATTGAAAAACTCCTGGAAGCCATGTCTTGCCAGAGATAAAATTACTGATGCCAAATTTTTGGCAGTTCACTTTGTGACCAGGCAGCTACAAAATATTTTTAGTAGAGTCTGCCCTTTGATTTTCATGATTCCACAGACATCCCCATTTAACCACAGATCAGTTTAAGGAACAGAACATAATTGCCATAATGATCTTCTTTTCTGTAAACCAGTGGGCCTGTACTGAAACCTGCAGAAAAATCTGGTTTCAGCGTTGCTGTTTGGTTCTTTTCTTTGATTGAATTTCCTCACCATGGTGGGTAAGACTTAAAAATGACGGAATTTCTTTTTCTTTCAAGATAGCAAAAAGCATGGTCCTGCTGTCTGGAGTTCTACCTTGCTGCAGTTTTAGTTATGTGTATAAAATCATTATTTTTTGTACTTACTGTGGTCATATCTTTTGCTCGTTTTTTTGTGTTTGTTTGCTTCTGGGTTTTTTAGGGCAAAATGTTTGCATTTGGAAGCATTTGGAATCAAGAGTGTCTGTTTTGACACTGGAAGTACAGGAAATAATTTTATGGTTGCTGATAGGGAGGAGTGAAAGTTAAGTCTTGCCTATTTGAGACAGTTACAGGAGTCCTCAGATTCAGGCTGTGCAGATCTTTTCTGTTTGCAGTCATTTATATATTTTTCTGACAGCTTTCCATCCTATCTTTACGTATACTTTGAGAGGGACAGAGTGATCCAGCATAGCATTTCTAGTCCAGGACCTATAGGCTTCTGCTTCAGTGTCCCTCCATAACAGATTTCTAGAAAGACTTTGGGCATATCACTTATCTTTTCTCTGCAATAACCCTTAGACAACATTTAAACATGACAGTAACTTATTTCAGTAGATAAGGTATTCACATTTGTTTGGAATGTCTATAAACAATGCAGTATTGAAGACTGCAGAATAGTTAGGAGCTGCAGAAGATGTGGGAGGTCAAATTTTCCTGGGATGTGAGCCTTAACTGAGTTTAATTAAAAAGCTAGGAAGAAATCTGGAAGAAGCAGCATTAGACACTGAAACAAGCTTGTTCTTGTTGCTTGGAGTTTCCTCTAGATTTTCTGAGGCATTATAATTCACTCTTGATTTTCTGAGGCATTATAATTCAAGTTAACCTCAAAAGGAAGGAAGGAAGACAGGAAAGAAGAAAGGACGAAAGGAAGGACGAAAGGAAGGAAGGATTCCAGGAAGGAAGGATTCCAGGAAGGAAGGATTCCAGGAAGGAAGGAAGGATTCCAGGAAGGAAGGAAGGATTCCAGGAAGGAAGGAAGGAAGGAAGGATTCCAGGAAGGAAGGAAGGATTCCAGGAAGGAAGGAAGGAAGGAAGGAAGGAAGGAAGAAAGAAAGATCAGCAAGCTACAAACATATGGTTTCTGGCATCCAAAAACTTGTTCTCTTTGTCTGCCTAAAATCCCAAACAAATTTAACAATCTAACAACAAAATAACCCTCCATAAAGGTGCTTTTAAACATTTGATGTTTAAATAATCTTTTTTCAGCCTATCTTCTGCCCAGTTTCATTTCATGCTAACATAAATGAGCAATCTGGGATTTATCTGATGTCAAGTTACTCTCTAAATGTGAAATATAACCCAGAAATACATTATGAAGAAAACAACTGTAGTCTTGAGTGTGTACACAAGAAAGCATTTCTCAGCTTTCTTCCTCCTCAAGAGACAGCCTTCCCTTTAAGTCTTCCCTGAAATATAGAAAATTGGATTTTTTATGAGGTGGGTCTTTGGTGGACTTTCTGGCATCACAGTCTGCCAGTGTGACTGGCAGTGTGAGTGTAGACTCAATAACCAAGTCATTGGCACAATTTCAGTAGAAGTGAGGTCCAGGTCAAAATTTGGTATGCTTTCACATGAGGCAATATGCATGCTTCTTGTTCCTGCTCTCATTGGCCTCCATGGAGCTGAAACAAGGAAGACTAATCCCTTAGTCCTCAGGCTTTTCCAAATAATCTCTCATTTTCATCAGGGAGCTTCCCATCAGGATACTGGACAAAAAAGTCACGAACTTTCCACCCACATTTGTTCTGTATTTCCCAGCTAGTCTTTTGATCGGAATAGATACTGGACAAGGAGATAATTTAGGGAAATTATCTCTGTATATGCTTTGCTTTCTGGTTGTTTTGAGAGTCAGGGCATACTGACCGCTGCGCCATGTGAAAGTAGTATAAATGATCTTCTTATCTTAAACCCAGCTTGCACGTTACCCTAGAGCAATCTTGATGTTTTAAAAATGAGTAAAAAAGTAAATACCTACCATCAGTCGTGAGCCAGACATCAGAAAGGTCTGATTTGGAGAAACGCTGTGAAAACTTACCAGCACGTGAGTGAACTGTACAACGTGAAGAGTTTGAGACAAAACCCAAGATGATGCAGTGTGTGTGCCCATGGGCTCTCTGGAGCCGTGTTGAGTCAGTATTAGGCATGGGTCATGTTCTTGACTAAGTTTTATAAAAATATTGAGCCCTTCTTTATCCCAGTCTGGTGAGTGTTTTCAAAGGATGTTGGAGTACTAGCACAGTTTGCACAAAGCCGTTTCTTTTAACTTTGTGAAGGTACATTGTTTCTAAGTTTATCAAAGAAACAAGCCTAAAGTACCACCCCTTACAAACAGCTGCTCTTCAAGAGAGGTATCTATGGCTAAGACTTCTTTGTCGGAGAATGCATCATTCACTGAACACCACAAGCATCATATTTTTATTGTTTATAACAGTGTTATTCTTGTTATAGGTATTCTAAACGTAGTTGCCACCCTGCTTTCAAAGAAAGCATTAAAATTAGCCTTAGCAATTAGTTTAGTAATTCACATTACAATTAGAAATGTATCTGCTGGGGTATAATAAGTATTTAAATAGCATGAAAGCAATTTAGATAGCATGGTCTTCTCTCAGTCTGGATGGTTTGCTGCAACACAGTGATTCCATACGCCTTGTCTGGGAAAGATAAAAAGACAAATCCCTTTGGAAATAAATGCAGTTAAGCAAAAAAGCCCTTGAACTGGCAGTCCAGCTTAAAGCAATCCAGAAAGCAGTGCACACAAATTGACTCTGCTTTTCCTGCAGCCTGCCATAATTGCAGAGTGTTTCAGTAAACTTGTAGTGTCTTAGAACCGTGCTTTTGGAGATGGATAGAGTGCTCTGCTGTGCTCAGCAGAGTGTCTGTGAAGGCAGCATCTGTTCTGTGTTCCCGTCCAGGCTAGTGTCCAAAAATGGCACAAATAACTAAATGAAAAATTGACCCAAAATTCTAGTACTATATCATTATCTTATATTTTTCATTATTATTTCTGTTATCTGTCTAACAACATCTACAGAAGATCTACTTGTTATGGTAAAAGAGGTCCCTAATGTGGACGAGTTTTGTCATCAGCAGTTTGAAAGGAAGAGTGAAGAACAGAGCATGCGGATGACATGTGAGTGAGAGGTTTGTGGACTAGGGGTCAGGGCCATTTAATCTCATGTCAGAATGTGGCTGGCTTTGATACCAAATTCATCTAGGACTGCACTTTTCCTGGGAGTGCAAATTCTGCTGCTTTAAACTTGTAGTGGAGGAAGAGGCTCTGTCATGCTGAATGGTTGTGGTCCTTCACCCTGTTGAAACCTGTGGCTTCATCAGGGTTGAAAGCATGGAAAATAGGCATACACCTCATTAATGTGTATAAATTATGAAAGGGTGGGGGTAAAGAGGATGGACTAGGATCTTTTTCAGTGGTGCCAGACAACAGGACAGGAGGCAGTGGGGCAGAAACTATTGCACAGGAAGTTCCACCTGAACTTGAGGAAGAACTTCTTTACTGTGGATGTGGATGACTGTGCACTGGAACAGATTGCCCACAGAGTGTGGGGTCTCCCTCAATGGGGATACTCAAGAACCATCTGTGCACAATCCTGTGCCATGCACTCTGGGCTCCCTGAGCAGGGAGAGTGGACCACGTGATCATTGTGGTCCCTCCCATCGAGACCCATCCCAGGGTTCTGTGATTCTGTTTGCAGGGAAGTCATGCAGGGCAAGAAACTCTGTGTTCTTCCTTCCCCTGTGCTGTTCCCTACCTGCCCTTCCTAGCTCTGATCCCCTCTGGGTGATGCAGTGTGGGTAGGCTGCCACAGGGTGCTGGAAAGGGAGATGGAATCTACCAAATACTTCCATAACATTGGGAGTGATAACGGACAGTGACTGCCTGCCTACACCATTTGAAACCCACTGCTGAACAGTTTAAACCCCAACCTGTTGTGTTACTTGTGGGAGACCTCTGTTTGCAAATAAGAAAATAAGGGGCCAGTGCCTTAAACCAATTGTCTGAATCTTCCCTCAGAAACTTAGCAATAACGAAGATTGCAAAAACAAGTGAAGGAGGTTATCAACTAAGATCTCAAGGTTCTAGGCTTGGTTCTTTGTTCTTCAGTGATCAAAGATTTGGGAAAGGGAGAGGGAGACAATAGCAATGTGGCAAAGTTTTTCTAACAAAACCTGTATAAACTTTCGTAAGAAAGATCCCAGTCTTTAGTAAAGAAGAGAAATTATAAAACTAGTGTCTGTGACAAACCATCCTTCGTGACCTATGAAGATGTTGACAGCCACAGTCTGCATTGCATCATTGTTGTGGGCAAATAGTGTTTCAATTGGAGGGTGCCAGGTGCCTGGCTTCTGGTTGGTAATATATTCCTTTTAGTTGCCTTTAATTCATATTTGCTGAGTCTTGTTAAGGCTAATGTAGGGTAAAGCGTATAGTTTGTCTAGGTACATTGTCTGATCCTCTCTGTGGGAAGATATGCTCTAATTAGTGAGAACAATGCAATGAAGTATGTAGGGAAGCCACGTGGGCCTGTGGATCACAGAGACCAGTGGCGAAGATCACCTAACGCCTTCTACACCATTTTATCTTGTCAGATGCTTTGATATACTTTGGGAAAGGATTGCAGGCTCTGTTGGGCCTGGGACAGTATCAAGCTGGGGGAAATCAATTTTATTGTTTATATCAGGAGAGATTCGTCCCGGAGCTAAGCGAACAGGATGTTTTTGGTAGAGCTTTTGTTCTGGCAGCTCTCATCCTACCTGTGTCCGAAGGTGACCCTCTCCAGCTCTGTTTGTGGAGCTGTCAACCACATTTTCCATCCCCTTTTTGTCCCCTCTCCATCAGAGGAGAGGGCAGTGACTCCGAGGTGTCCCCTTCTGCTCTGCCTGAGACAGAGAGCTGCCAGCTGTGGCTTGGCAGTGTTTGGGGAGAGACAGCCCACCCACTCAGCACCACAATGCTGTTCACTGCGCATGCAGGGAGGCAGCAGTGCTCTTGCGTGGAGTCTGCGGATGTGGTGACATTCCTTTGCTTCCTTCTGTCTTGCCATGAGCCACAGGAATGGCCAAACAATAGACAATACACTGTACCATCTCTGAAAAACATTTAGATTTTATGAATGTATTTTGGTACGCGTTGCTTGAAAGAATTTAAGGCATTACATTATTTAGCAAAAGTGCTAGCTTTAAATAATATGGATAAATCCCCACAGCTGTTCTTTATCTTCACATCTGTACCTTGGTATATATAATGAAAAATATTTTTTCAGTGGAAAGTGAGGTTAATATTTTCCAGCAAAAAGCACTTTTTATCTCGTAAGAGGCCAGATCTCTGTGGTGGCTGCCTGGAAATGCCACTACTTTCAAAAGAAGGAGTGGCAGGTGAAAAGTGTGTTGGATCATCCTACTAAGTACAAGAAAAAAAAAATTTTTGGTCAAGAACTGCAGGGCAAAGCCCTTCTTTGTGGCAAAGAACAGCATAAAGGAGTTTTACAAATAAAAAAGAAGAAGGCTTTCACAAGACCCAAACAGAACAAGTAATGTGAGTGGTATTCAATTAACCCTTCAAAAGTAGGGGTTAAGGTTGATAATTTATCTGCACTTTCAGACTGCGATCGACAAATTCCCATGCAAGATCCTATTCAGGCAAGGCTGCAGTATGCAGGTGAAAAGCCTAAGATAAAAAAAAAAATTGTAAACAGTAGGAGTGCATGATCAGGGTTTTATCGCTGCAGAAATTTAATTGTTGGATTCTCTGAGAATTACGTAATAGGGCTTCTTTTGAAAAATTATTTAACAATCTTAATTACTTATTTGTGTTAGAATGTTAAATGAACACGGCTTGTTTAAGGCAGGGAGGACAGGCAACAACTGAGCAGTCAGGTCAAACATTTATGCAGTGTACAGAGGTCATTCAGGAAAGTAAATGTCTCGGCATGTAAAATATTTTAATGCCATTAAATACATTGGCTGCATTTCCTCATGGTGAGTGTTTTGTTCAGCTCTAGTTACCCGTCCCTGGACTAAACGGAAGTTCAGGAAGACCAATGAGAGTGAGTTGTTTCAGCTGTATCTATAAGTGAAATCTATAAGTGAAAAAAGCCAGATTTGCAGAAAAGATGCACAAATGGAGATATCATAGAAGTAAGCAAAATTTACCATTTCTCATAATATAGAACAAAGGAACAGTGGATGAAATTAAAGGTGAGAAATTTTTTAACAGCTCTCTAAATTTAAGCTGCCCTTTGTCCACGGATCACTGCCATGTGTTTAAGTCTGACATGAAAACTTTTATTCTGGTTGGCATTAAATATATCCAATGAGCCAGACAGCACTCTCCTGTAGGGAAAATTGCTGTGTAGAGGGGACATCTCTGTTGGAGCAGTTGGGAAGGCTTTCCTTGCAATACTCTCTCCTTTTCTCAAGCCGTGGCCGTGGTGGGAGGCAGGCAAGTGCCCTGGGTGGTGTGCAGGTGGGAAGGAGTACGTCAGTGCCTGCGTTCCTTTATGCCCAGGGGATTTATCAGTGCAACTTGAACCTGACATTCCAGGGAGCAGAGATATTTTGAAGTGGATGCTTAAAGGACGGATTTATATCCTCCCTGTATTTTCCATTGTCTGTTGTAATTCCCTGGGGCTGTTAATTATACATATAAATCAAACAAAGTCTATCTGAGTGTCTAATATTTAAAGTGAAAGTCTAAGGCTTACAGTGTCTGGGGTGAATTATTCTTTTCAGGCCAAACAAAGCTGGCAGAACTTCAGTTAAGGGAATGGCAGAACAATGATGTGTTTCAACTGTGTTTTATGTAATTTGCGCACTTTATAAAGGGCTTGTATAATTATTTAATCCCTGAAAAT
>JANRGV010000075.1:25217998-25230238 GCA_024734035.1 Alethe castanea | reverse complement strand
TTGTCTTTTTCTCAGCCCATGAGTTCTCCAGCTTTTATCCTGCTAATTTTCTTCCTGATCATTTTGGTAGGTGAGTGAGCAAGGGGCTGTGTGGGACTCGGTTTTTGGCTGGGGTTAAACCACCACTAAGGCTACCTTAACTAACATAAGTTGTGGCCTAATGACATTGCATAAAAATGCCTGCTCTATGTTTGCATCAGGGAGGTTGAGAACTGTAGTCCTGGCTCTTTTCTCATAATTGTGCTAAGGTGAATTTGTTGCAGTCAGGAGAGATATACAATGTAAAACTGATGCAAATGTGATAAAAACAGGTGAAAAATGCTTTGCACTGCAGTGTTAAAAAGCCAGCTGAAGTGGTACAGGCTGTTTGTCTATGTTTCTGTCTCGAGACTGGATTTTGGCAAAGATCAAATCTCAGTAACTCAGGGAGTTATTCAGATAGCAGAGCTACTGCTGCCAGCGCTGGAGGTGGCTGATGGAATCCCATGTTGAGGACTTTGTTAAGGAAGATTGCTTTCATCACTTGGAACCTGGTAAATAATGATTAGCAACATCCCCAAAAAAGTCACCACATTTCTGCATATGTGATCATTGTGAATTAATTTTTATATTGTTGTTGCTGAAAGAACTCCTTCTGAGTACATCTGATTTTTCAGACCTAGAATGTAACTGAATGTAAGTTCTATGTATGCCCATAGACCACACAATTTATAACAGCATCCTTTGGAGTCAGTGACAGGCCAGCCCCTTATGACCTGCAGAATTGCATGTGAAGATATGTTTCAACCTAATTTTTTTTTGTATGTCTAATAATATTTTTAATAGTGCCATTTTTTTTCACTGTCCCATACAGTGAGCAAATTCTTTCTGTTTTCCTTTCACTTGGGAAGAGGGAAATTTTTAAAAAGCAAGGGATGATATGACACATGGAGCTCCCAGTTTGTCAGGGAGCCTCCTGAGTAGGTGTGATATTTTGCACTACTTTAAATTTTTTGTCTTTTTTAATTGAGTAGATGGCACATTGGGAAAATTCCAAATTGATTTTTCTGTGTTCAACATATCCTTACTACTCTTAGTGTGGATGGCTACACAGGTGAACACAGCCCATTCAGTGCTCAGTGCAAGTTATAATGAGAATAAAATTAAATGGAAATATATAAGAATATGAAGTTGAGTAACATCAGCACCAGCATGTTCCAAGTTCAAAATCTCATTGATTTATTGGAACAATTAATCTCGAACTTTTGACTCTGCAACAGACAAGAGGAAATGTGCCTCTTCTCCATACCACAAAATACTGATTTTCTTGCTCTGCTGAAAGGCTTCTGTGTCTCGGAGATACTTGGTGGAAACGAATCAGAGAGCGAGTATTTTTTTTTTCCTCTTGGGAATAACGCTGCTGTTTTCTTAAAGCAAATGGCCAAAGGGATTACATCACATGGCAGTGTGATACCGCAGTGACAAATATGTCATTATGTGTCATCTACAATTAGTATATTTCAAGTAACACTTGCTTTTCACCTCCGTAGCAGTCAGATTTTGTTATTCTATCACTGATTTTCTCATCTCAAAACACTTTTCTCATTTCTGAAAATAACCAAGTAGATGCAGTACTATAACATAACCCTTAAATTAAGGCAGCTAATGATATTTTGGTTTTATTTGGCACATTAATGTAAGTAATGCCTATCATGTGCAATGCCTGCCTGATTTTATTCTTTCTGTTATCTTCTCTTTTAGAGTTCATTCATTTGTGGAGAGAAGTTTAAAATAGCGCACATCTTTAAGGTTGTGAATGGAATAAAAGAGATTGCCTAACCCGGTCTTTTGAGGAACCACTGGTGTTGGTGTAAATCTACACACTAAATTCAGGCTCTCATTGACTGCAGACATAATAAACAGCAACAGGATGGTGCCTGAATCTTTCTCGGTTTTTTCACACTTATGCTTCCACCACCTTCACTGTAGTGGTTTATGGAGTCAATGGAATTAGTTGTGCCAATGAAATCGGAATTGTGTGGATGATCACCCTTACATGCAGATTTATTCTTTACTTAGATTGGCTTTTTCCAGTAGGTAGAGGTTTCAGGAAAGTAGAGGGATGAAAGGAGAACATTTCAAAGGAGAAAACCATGGGCAGAGGGTTTTTAGCCAGACAGCTGATTTATAGTAAGTTGGATCCTGTGCTCCAGCTCAAGGATGTGCAGAGATAGGACTTGGATAGCAAGTCTGCAGGGAAAGAGGTGATGTCTCAGGAAAGGGGTCACAAAACAACAGCATTGCTGTTTGTTTGATGTCAATAAGATTCTTTGGGAGGTCTTTGTATTCCTTGGGAAATGCTCTCTGTGGGTGGAGATCTGACTGCAGTGCCCTGCTTTAGCACATTAAAATATTTTGTATATATTTTGCAATGAAGTTAGAGCCTGAAATAGATGCAGTAGTGTAAATAAATAATTCATCCTAATAGCTAGGAGAAACTGTTTATGGATGATCAAATTTTGCAAGATACTGAGTATGCAAACACACTCTATAAAACTGTGTAGCTGAATCACCAAGTGTATCTGTCTGGCTTATTTTGAAAAGTACAATCTCATTTTAATTATATAGTATAATACTTTACATATTCCAAGAAATGGCCTGTAGCATGTTGTGCAAAAATAATGAAGTGTTAGTAATATGAAACCTCCTCAGCATCATCTGCTGTTAAATATTTATTAAGACACTGAGGAAGATTGTCTATCTTCTGCTAGTATTCATCACAAGAGCACCCAACTGCCTTGTAATAAATTTCAGTGGCTGTCGCCAAACTGCTAGAGGAGATTTCATGGAGTGTCTTGTTCCCCACTGCCAGATGCTGTAGAAAAATTTTTAGTGGGGCACTAGAGAAAAGGAGCCTTGGTGCTGGTGTAGAAGTTGGTTATAATTTAATCAAGATTCCTTGAGTGTTCCTTGGAAGTCCAATCTAGAACTGGATCATAAATGATATAAATATATACAATTTTTCTGTATTTGTTTAGGGTCTGTTGAAGAAAAACCAAACCTATGTACTTTTTAAGTAATTGAATATATTCCATGATAAAGAATACATGACAGACAGGGAAAGCAGAGCATTTGGCAAGGATGAAGAGATTTTTTTTTATCTTTATTAAATGAACTTGAAAATTGAAGGCTAATTGTTGCTGACAGAAGAACTGCAGGGAAGCTGTCTTCTGTGCAGAGCAACTTGCCATTAAAGTACAGCCATTGTGGAGGGGATGAAGGTCTGAGGAAGGCTCCTGCATCAAACACAGGCAGTTTAGAGCTGAAAGTGAAAATTAATATAGGCAAGTGTTTTAAAACTTTTACTAAAGGTGATGTAGAAGGAGGAGGTGATGAATTTGGGCTTAAGGGTAAGATCAGTGCTGCTCATACAAGGGAGAAGTGGGAGCAGAAGTAAGGAAAGTAGATCCAAGTGCTCTCCATGCACTCATGGAAAGCACTTGGCTGAAGGGATGGACGCACATGCTTATTTGATAATTGCAGGGGTTTATTGCTTTGAGGTACAATTTTTCCTTTACCTTTTATGCAAACTGTTTTCACAGCAGTTACGTTTTCACAGAGCTTTTAGCAAACAGTTAAAAAGGGCATTCATTTCAAAATATTCAATTGCACTGAGAATTCCTAAGCTTACAATGCAAAATTTGGGAAATGTGCAACTTTCCAGTTTTTTCTTGATTTTTCCAAGGACTCCAAGAAGAAAACATGAGCACATATTCTTTCTTCCAAAAATGAATAAAAATGGCTGTAAAAATACCCAATACACAATCAAAAATTAGTGAATGTTTCCCTCAGTTTTGAGCTCGGGAGAGAACAAGTATCTCTGTGACTATGAGATAAGAGGCTTCTCTCAGATGCTCACTCTTGTAGTAATGCCTGTATTTTTTCTGTATTAATCAACAACAGCAGCTTCTATTAAAGGTTAAGATTAGCATGTAATTGATTTGAAGCAGGTACTTTGCCTGATTTTTTTCTTCAACAGCAATTCTATATATTGACTCAGTGTTCTGCTGGTCTCTCTGAGTTTTGATCTCATCAGCTTTTATGAGAAAGAAGTGGTGGATCTGGTCTGTTGTTGGGAAATTGCCCTATAAAACCAAAGTGCTTAGGAGGAGACTTGAGTGTTTTATAAATTACCTCCCCCTTTTGGCTTTTGTAATAGAGCTGTCCCCTTCTGCTACTCAAGAAAATGTTTGCCGAAGTCCAGAGCACACTTCTTTATGTTGCACCTGAACGACTGGCTACATGCTGGGAACTAAACTGATTTTTTGCCAAGGTCTTTGATTTCATGTTTATTTCAAAGTGAAAAAAAAAACCCCAACAAAACAACCCACAACCAAAGAGAGTCCATAAAATATGAGGTATAGCTAATCAACACGCTAACATCTGTCTGTGGTAACAGCTCAGAAGAAGAGTTTTGAAGTGTAAATGTCCCCTTTTGTTTCAAAGGGAATGACTTCATGTTCCAGAGACTGTTTTTTCAGGTTAATGCTAGCTGCTTCTCTCTCTCTTTTTTTTTTTTTTTTTTTTTTTTTTCTGGAGGGAAGGAGATAAAGCCTCACTGCAGTGTTTTATTTTCAGGGTTTGAACTGGGGCAGTGGATGAGGGAAGTGTGGGGATGTGCAGCCTGGCAGCAGAAAGGGGAGCTGGTTCATTGTCCCTTGAGTCCTTAGAAGTGCTGCTTGGGTCTGTGACTCTATGGGGTTCCTGTTTCTCTATCAAACATTCAAGCAGGAGTGTTCCTTACTGATGGCAGTTTGTTTTGACTTCAGCCTGCTGGCCAAATTACTTCAGCAGATGATGGGCTAGGAGGAAATGGTTGCAGCCCACTTTGTTCACACCCGAACTGGACACCTGAAAGAGGAGGCTGTGGGGGTTTCCCATGCCTCCCCACCACTGCTGTCGCTGGGCAGGGGCGTTGCTCTGCCTCTGGAGAGATGCTCTGTGTGGGTGTGCTACTACCCTGGGTGGGGCAGTGGCCCTGCGGCGGCAGCTGGTCACACTCCTTATGATCCTGTGTAGGAAGAGTGTTCTGGGGGTTTTATGGTTCTTTCCTCTTGATCATTTGAGTGCAGCTGTGTTTAATGAGCTGGAAAAGAAGTAGGTCAATAAAACATGTGTTCATTGTTAGCAGAATACCTGTTGGACCACGTGTTTGTCTGTAATTGACCATCTAAAGCTTCAAAGCGTAGCACAAAGTTTAATAGGGAATTCATACTTAAATAAATTAATATTAAGCAGAATCAGACAGCTGTCAGGCAATCTGCCCTGCCAAGGTGAGACTGTGGGTACTTAATGCACAGACAAATTATGATTTCAAGTCAGACCTATTTTTAAGTCTCTCTTATTGATATGCATTAGAAAAACAGCCTGCCAAAATAGCTTAAAACCCATGTGCTTTAAAAACCAATACAGCTGATAACTTAGCCATGTAACTGGGTTAAAATTTTAATCAACCTAATCAATTTTAATCAGCATGCTATGAATATGCATGCTGGTGTCAAAGTGACACTGTCAGTATCTGAGCTTGAGTTAGTTTTAAAATATTTTCTTTGGTAAATCCCAGTGTTAGAAATAGTATGTTTACTGGGCCTTAATAAAAGAAAAAAAGACTGCATCATTGTATTACTCCAAAACCTGGAGTATGAATTGGAATTTTATGATTAATGCCATTTCAGTGGAATAAATGTGTATTTTGTGTTTCTTGTGCCAAGAATTAGGTCCAAATTGTCTAGACCAAACTTCTCTGAAGACTTACAAGGCAAAACCAGAAAACGGAACCTCATTGTTTTACCTAAGACAGCAACTGCACAAAGAGCAAAACATGCAGAATAATGGCAATCCCAGTAATTTTACCATGATTAAAAATCCAGCATACAGATGCAGAGAAGAATTATGTTATGAAGTATAGACTTTATTCATCACAGACTTTGAATTCCTTCTATTCTCTGTCTGGTAACAAAAAATGCACCAAAAGCTGCTAAGACTAATTAATGTAGGATCTCTTCTGAAATAATTCCTCATCTGCTTTTTTTGTAAAGATCTCTTATTCATGAAGGTGGTTGTTTGCCTAAGAAATGCAGCAGCTGCTTTTTCACGGGGTTGGGCTGGTCAAAAGTAAATAACGGCATTACAATTCCCAGACCAAATTTCTTGCCTTAGTCAGCTGGGAAATGGATTAGCCTCCTCTTTCCTTGGTAGCTTTAGGAAAAATATTTTTTCCCAGTGTTTTTTTGAGACTCAGTACCAAATTCAATTCCTGTTGTGAAATCAGCTTTTTTGAAGTGCGAAGGTCCTGGCTTGTTGATGGTGTGTGGGATCTCAACTGCCAGTGAAACTGCTGGGGTTTGTCCTCAAATCTTCAAGGCTTACACATGACTTTTCTATAGCAAGTGCTCTGTTCTGAAGTGGTAGCATCAGCATCTTGGTTGTTCCAGGGCAATGCCCTGGCATTCCAGGGTGATGCCCTGGTGTTCCAGGCGCCCATACCACTGCATGGTGGTCCCTTACTTTCACCAACTGTAAACAACTGAATTTGTGAAGGTCTTAGTAGGCTTTAAAAAAAGCAATCAAAACTCGTCATGGTGCCTATCACGGTGAGGAAAGGGAGAGAGGCTGAGGTACTTGGAGTTCCCTAGGGAATCGGCTGTCTGTTGCTAATGAATCTGCATGGAAACCACTGGGAGCATCATTAGAGACAAAGAGGTGCCATGGGATTTGCTAGTGGGTTTTTCAGTGGAGCCCATGGGAGTTAGGCTGCTGTTTGCTCTTGAACTGTGATGGCAAATGAGAGCCTGTTACCCTTAAATTCCTTTGAATATCCCAGACCCGGTAGACTTAGCACTGGTTTTTAGGTGTCTGATTGTGCTTTGCATTATGCATGAGTGCCAGTTCGGGGGATTAAGTAGAGCAGCTATGCCATTTCAAATAGCTGTGGCCTGAAGCTGATGTGTCAGCTGTCAGTCCAAATGAACTTGGTACCAGTTGTTACAAGTACATGCAAAACTGAAACCTAACTCTATTTATTATTTCAGAAGGTTAGTGCTTCTGTGAATCTTCAACGTATTTGTTGCTAAAAGTGGCATAAATTGCTCTTCATTTTAAGTAGTTTTATTTTCTAAAGAGGGTTGATATGACAGATCTGACAGTCACAGCAAGGTAATTGTCTGCAAAATCCATGTGGTGTGTTCCTCTGTTCCTCCCTGCCTCCATTTTTTTTTTTTTTCCTGTTCTTCCTTTTTAGAAAGGAATGAGAAGTAGAAGAGTATCCAGCCTGGCCTGACCTCAGAGCTAACCCAGCTTTGAGGAGGAGTTTGAATCTGAGGCCTTCTGAGATCACTTCCCACTTCAGTTATCCTGTGATGCTGCAAAACCAGGGTCAGAGCTGAAGGAGGATCACTAAGGGCTTTCTGTTCAAAACACAGAGACCTGAGAGGTTTTTCGACTGGAGTGTTTCTTAGTGCCTTGGTTCTCCTGTTCTTCCCATAATCTTCACTGTGGGCACTCTAGCCTTAACATCAAGAGCTCTGATCCTGAGGGAGAGAGGGGAGGGGTGAACGGGGTGAAGGAGAAAATCTGTGGCATTTATTTGATGTGGAAGTGCTTACATCCTATGACAACAGACAGGAGGTGAGAATCACTGTGACTAATGAGTTGTTTACTTGGCTTTTGTATCCCCCTGCCCCCCCAGGTGTTTGGGCTGTGTTTGTTTTTGTATGTATTGATTTCAGATTCCTGCAGATACCATTCCTTTGTCCTTAACCTTGTCAGCAGTTTGTGACATACTACTAATCCTGTTTCTTAGTGCTATGAAAAAGGCAGGGTAGTTAGGATGCAGAATGCTGCTTTTTCCCCCCTTTCTTTTCCCATACAACAGTACCATGCTTTTAGCCAGGAGCTGTCGTTTCTGAGTTTGGACCCAGACCCTGTTTGGAAAACCGAGGTCCCCTTATAAACTCGCTTGAGGAATGATCCCACATGTGACAGGCCTGCCATCTGCCATTGCTGTTACTGAGGCGATCTCAAACGGTATGGAAACAGTAGAGTGCCTCTCTGCAGTTTCCTGATGCTTGTCCTCACGGCACCAGACCTAAACTCAAGGAAAATGGGGAAAACATTGAATTTGTTTTTAGTGTTGAATTTGACAGTGTCTGTGTGAATGAGACAATTTGTGATTGGATCCAGAATTTGCTAGAAACAGCTTCTAACTCCTTTTGCAAAAATTGGTGGGAAGACTGGTGAGAATGCCTGAGGTTTCTTTATTTAATGAAATGGTCTCAGCTGAGATTAAAAGGAGTAAAAGCTATACTTTAGGAGTATTTAATACTGAGGTGTGGCACAAGCTAGAGGTCCCCAAAAGGCTGAAATGCTGTCACAGATTACCTAATATTAGGTCACCAGCCTCAAGCACGCCCTTTTTTGCCTTGGGTGTTTGACCAGCCCAACTTTGAAAGAGTGGATTTCTCTGGTCTGCTGTTTGCTTTTACCTGGGGTATCCATGATGCAGCTGCAGATCTGGCTTGTTCTTAGGAAAGAGTTACCTGGAATATTGAGGACAAATATGCTTTTTGGAAGTGAGAAACAGGTAAAGGGGTTTCAGTTTGCATATAAATTCTGCATATAAAGAGAGTCCAGGGTGCAGAGAGATGCTGTCAGCTCTTGACTGGTACAGAAGTGGGAGGGAGCAGAAAGCTGTGTCTAGAGTAGATTGTGGAATGATCTGAGCTACAGCTCAGTTTTGTTAGAGCTTTGGAAATAGGGAGTGTTCTCTGAGTTTGTCTGACTATGAAAGAAAAGCAGTACAAATGAGCAAACAGATGGCTATGGCCAGGTACAGTCCTTTTGTTTGTCCTTTCTGCGGGGGTGTGGGAGCAGGGCAGCAGGCAGAGCCCAGCCTGGGCAGGAGGGGTGTGGGCAGGGGCCATACCCAGCTTTTGCCAGGTGCTGGTGATGTGGGTGCTGGTCTGCTGGGCGCGCTGTTGAGTCTAACTCAGCCTGCCAGAGAGAGCATCTGTCTAGCTTGGAGGGGAGCAGAAAAAAAGGCTAAGTAAATGCTGAATTTAAACAAAGGGGATATCACAGAACTCATTTTATGGCTGAGGCTGACAGGTGAATTACAATCACATTGAAGGAAGCTCATATAAGGCCAATGGTCTGTACTTACCCGACTCTTGATCCGCAGTGAATTTTGATGTTTGCTTCAGTGCAACAGAGAATGGGCCTGGAGAGGGACTGGGGAGCTCCCATGGGTGTCCCAGCTGCCAGGGGAGCATGGGAGAGCTTCTTGGATGTCTCTTTCTGGTAGCAGCCCCTTTGCCTTGCTGTCTGCACAAATAATTGTTTTCCTTTTTAATTTTTATTAAGCATCCTCAGCTCTCAGAGTTCTTTAGTAGACAGCAGCTGATGTTTTCAAGTCTGGTTTCAGAAGTTTCCTCCTTGTTTTTGGAGAGCATTTCAAGAGGAAGATTTCTCCCACCTTTCTCATTGGTGATAAGGGCAACTCAGTTTCCCGATGCTGTACCAGAGAGCTCACGGGAGGCTTCTTGGCTGCTGTCACTGTTCTACATTGTAAGAACCAAGGCTGGCTGGCAGTTCAGCCCACTTTTCCCGCTCTCCCTTCACCTGAAACTGTTATTTCAATTTCTAGCACTGCTTCCACTCTTCACATGCATCTGCTCTGGGGGCACGTCACGCAGCTGCCTGTGATACCAGCTGGCCTCCTGGCTCAGCTGCTTGCAGCATGGCACTGGGCAGAGAGACAGCAGCCACCCTCCCCGATGGCAGTCTGAGTGTGTTGGCCTTGGTGATGCATTGTGCTTCCATCAGGCAGAGTCTGTGTTGAGTGCCACCTGAAGTGCATCCAAAACCAGCCCCTTTCCTCTTCAGTTAGATTAAGCACAATCTTTCCAGCCTGAAGCCAGTGCAACGTATTCAGGAAAAAAAAAAAAGAAGGAAAAGCAGCTAAACTGACAAATAATTAATTTTGATAGTGACAGGATCTGATTTATTTTTCCAGAATGCTGGCAGTTTCCATGCTGAGCTCTGATGCTTATAGTTATAGCAGTTAATGAAAAATGGCCTGGAAACAGCTACCGTTTTAATTGGTGAAGCAATTACTAGTTTAGTTTTGATGGTGGAAAATAACTTAATGTAAGGTGTTTTTCTTTCTTTTCTGTGTATTTTCAAATTTGTAATTAGGCTTCTCAAATGATGTACTTCATAGACTTTGGAAACAGATCTTTCAAATAAGTGTTTACTCCCTGGAATTCTTATGCACATAACTTGGTTAATGTGAATAGACTCACAGGACATAAGAGGAATATTAATGTAGGTAAAATTACCCCAAAATGCACGTGTTTAGAAGTTGAGGGACTTCTGCTAGTAGGGCTCATTTTAATAAATAAACAAACCAAATGCATCCAGTTTTCATAAAGAAAGACAGACAGACAGACATATTTTTGCTTTCTTCTGTGGGCTGCAAATTGCAGTCTTTCTAATATGACCATCAAAAAGAAATGAATACAGACACCATCATCTAAAAATCAGGACTGTTTGACTAAGTTAGGGAGTCAAGTCCTGCTGTGTTACATATTGCAAATAACTCACTTGCAGTCAAGACTTACTCTAGATTTTCATCAAGACTAAAACTTAATCCAGTATAAAACAGTAAAAGAAAGACAACTGAAGACTAATTTTTGTAACATTCTGTGTCATCCCACTATGACTAAGCTTGTTTATAAATACCTTGTTCCTGCCATTGACCCTGCAGTCTTGGCAGCAAGAATAAGATTCATGTGGCTTATGCTGGGAGCTGCAGCCCCAAAGCCTGTTTGCTCCCCCAGCTGTGTGAATATCAAAGAGGAGAAGATGCTGAAGGCAGAGGCTGTGATATGATGTGTTCCCACATGCCCATTGCATAACCATCCCACACTGCTCCACACCCCATGCCAGGGAGCAGCCTGAGAGCCTAGGCCTTTCAGGCTGCCAGCAAGCTTGTTTTGCCTTGAACTCCTGCCTCAGTGAACAGGACTGATGAAAGTCACATATATTTGAGGAATGCCAAATGTGGGCAGGTGCCACTATGAATTGCCACCAGTTAAGTGACATGGTGTGCAAAAACCCAGATAGATCCTTCATAATAGGTTTCTGATGCACATGCATGTGAGAAATAGGGACCAGAGCTAGCATGAAATGTCTCTTCAGCTCTGTATGAATGATGAAGGCTCAAAGAACCCCCGTTCTTGGTTTGCATGCTTCTGGCATGCTGTAGGAGGAGTTCCAAACTCCCTTTCTTTCTTCAGAGTCCTTTTTTGAGAGAAAAAATGTAATAGATGTAACAGAATGATGTTCCTGATGTAATAGAAGAGTTGGTCAGGCTACGGTTACAGTGAATAGAATTGCAGCATATCCATTACAGACCTTTTTCATCGCTATATATGAGGATACACATTCTTTGTTATGCAGCTCATTTTTATGGTAAAGTTGCTTTGAAGGAACACAGATGTAGAAAAGCCAGTTACTGAGATGCAGTTCCTGAGGGCCCAAACTTCTACAGAACGCTGACTAGGGATAAAACCCAATTGTAGTCATGTTTTTTGGTTTTTTAAGCGATACATGGATCATCGTAGAAGTGTTCATTGTGCAATGCTGGGAAACAAGTACCTGATTCTCTGCATTTACGGGAGAAAAGTGGAAAGATAACAAGATCCATGTGAAAGAATGTTCTAGTGTTTGGATGCAAGTGTTTCTCTTCACATCACACCAAAAGGATCATGACAGAATAGAGTAGGTAGTTTGTGCAAATAAACACAGGTAAATTTGGTAGAAAAAACCGAATGCAAGTGCCAGCCATGTAGACTTTTAATTTTGCTCACTTAATTCTTTTGCATCCATAAAAGGAAGGTTTACAAATAAAATTCCGTGTAATGATGGAAACTGTATTAATGTTACAACTTGATTATTACTAACAAAGGTACTGATTATATGCTGTGTGTTTCCCTCCAGCTCAATCCTTATCTCATTTTTGTCTTTCCATTTTTGTTTGTCTGTTTAGTAAAGTATGGTTACACATTTATTGTTATTATTACTTGAATGGATTCCACTAGCTTTGGGTAAAGTACTATGCTGGTGTCGCATGGAGAGAAGTTGCCTGAGCGAGGCCTGAGAGGAGCAGCACCCAGCCTGGAAAGAGAGGAAGGCTGTTTT
>JANRGV010000075.1:25178990-25189557 GCA_024734035.1 Alethe castanea | reverse complement strand
TGGTGCCCCAGTCTTTCGGAACTTTGTAGAAGCCATCCCAAAGTGTGATCCCACCTTTAAATGACAAGCTCACTGAGGACCAAGTGGCAAGAGTATTCATGCAGGAAGGGAGAAGTTCAATAATTTCTTCACAGAGGTATGAACCTTTGTTCTCCACACCTCAGGAGACTGGCCCAACTGGTGTTCTCACTCTAGGCTATAGGAAAGCCAGTGATACTTTTTCCTCTCTCCTGTGCCTGGTGCAGCTGCAAGGAACGCCAAGCCTCTTCTGGTGAGCAAGAGAAGGGTTGCAGGCTGAGGACTCAGGGACAGAAAAATCCCAGTCTCTGCTACCAACATTGCCTCTATGTTTCATTGATGGCTGATCAATGTAAAATGCAGAAATAATGCAAATTTTACTCAATTTATACTTATTTAAACTAAAATCCTAAAAGCTTTTACTGGATTTGTGTCTGACTCATATTGAAGATTCTGACCAGGTGGTGAACGGAAGGGAGTCTTTGACAATATCCTCTAAAGGCCTTTTTAAGAAAAAGCTAACTTTTTTCTACAAGCAGACTAAATTATTGAACTTTGTTTCTGGCACAGTGACTATAAAAATAGCCTGACCCTCTCACCCTATAAACCTATAGCAAATGAGAAAAATAATTGCTTTAAAGTACATTTTTTTGTAAAGGATCTACTTGGGATGGCCTGAAATGAAAAGGAATTGCTTTATCTAATCTTGCCAGGAAAAGCATTTCAGCACAGAGGAGTATGAAAGTGAATACTTGACCCTCCTTGGAGGCCATTTTCCATATGGGGTCAGGCAGAAAGACAGAGCCTGATGATAACTGATGATAAATCCAGGATAAAACACGGAGGCTGACTGAGAGTTCAGGCTTTGTGGTTTATGCTTGAGCCTTATCACTGCTGAAAGAAAATTGAAGTGATTATATAGTACTTTGAACTTAATGGAAAGAAGAAAGATAGTGAATGGTTGATTACATCTCTTCTTGAAGTCCTTCAAGTACAGGCCACTGCCCATTAAACTGTTGCCAAGGCAGTTATGCTGGCAGCTAGATGGCTTAGGGTCCTCTCTCTAGCCTTCCCTGGTAAAGATTAACTGTATCACCTCACCTGCCTTCATCCTCAGAGCCAGTCAGAGCAAAAAGTGCTGCAGATTTCTGCTCTTCTCTGTTGCCTTCAGCCAGGATCCAAAGCAGGCTGCAATTAAAACAGTGGGACTCCTGGGTTCCTATGGGGATGAGTCAACCTGATTCACGGGAATATAAGAACAATGCTTCCTACATTGCCATAAAACAAGTTACAAGCTGCAACTCCCCAAGTGTTCCTCAAGAATAAATTACCAAGAATTACCGGTGTTTTCCAAGAGACTCTCACACAGTGTTGAGGCCTGAGTCATGATTAGGAATGTCCCGGCTTGGCAGGATGCAGCATGCAAGGAACAGCCAGAGACATATATGTAGGGTACCCTGAGGTGCTGCAGGAAGGTGTTTTCCTGGGACCTGATATGAAGACACTGCTAGGAACAAGGGTGGCAAAGTGTTAGCCACTACTAACAATAAAATAACTTGTTATGCAAGTTACACTGCTACCACTCATTCAGACATGACAGATTATGAACTTGCCTGTGATGGAATTTTGAGAGTCATAATGAAACTGTGGTAGAGTGGACAGATAGCAGAAAGAGAACAAGTGGTGATAGTAACATTGTGACTGTGATTAAATCACTGCACTTTCCTCCCCCAGGGTCACCACGTAGGGCCAGCTCAATGTCTAATAATGAGCATTAAGGTTGTCACTGAAGATGCTACAAACGGTTTCCAGTTTCCTACACTGTTCTGCAGCAGTGTTGTAGGTCTCCACAGAAAAATGCTCTCCTGGGAGAAAATAAAACTGAAGTTTGTGCTAGGGTCCACATCATTAAGAGAAAAGATGCCCAGGATCCAAATGATAGTGAATAGAATATCTTTGTATTGGCGCAGGCAGAGCCCTAGTGCTAAAGCTGATGCACAGACCAGAGCTTATCATGAGTGGCAATAGCAAAGATTTAAGCCTGTCAGTCTGAGACAGCAAATATTAGTGCATCCACTTTCACACAAGAAAATCAGGAGTGCTGTTGATCTTGCTAGCCTTGGGCTGTCCTGTTTGTGAAAGACTTGATCTGGAGCTGATCTACCAGCCAGCAATGTCCTCTTGCCTCCCCTCTTTTTTAAAAGAGGAGCAAAATAGACACTTGTACTACATTTCATTATAAAAACAACTGAAGTCAGGAATCTAGTGGGAAATTTATCATTCTTCCACTGTGGAAATACATCGAAAAGAGAGAGATTGCTGACCTGCATATAAATGAACTCCAAGTTTAGCCACAGAAAGCAGGCACTTTTATGTAATTCAGCCAACCAGGAAGATACATATAGAGCAAAATTCCTCTTCATTCAGAAATAGAAAAATCTCTTCCAAGTGGTACATTCTTGGTCCATTCCCACTAATAGTGACATACATGGGAGTTTATTTGGTGGAATAGAAAGAGTGGCTGGGAGCTGTTAAGGTACTGTTTTATCTTTGAAGGGAATGTAATACCATTTTATTTTCCTATTCACAATGTGGTTAGTTTGTGGCATGTTTCTTGGTTTCAGCATATGATAATGGCCTACCCTTACCTCAGAGCAACACCACCAGTTCCTCACAGTCATGGTCCCCCAAAAGATTCAAGCTTCTTCTTCTATTCTCCACTCATACACTGCCCAGGCTCCCTCCTCAACTCCTTGCTATCTCACCAGCAGAAAGCTGGAGGGCTTGGTGTTCAGGAGAACACTAAGCTGGCTGGTGGAGGAATTGGTACCCTTAAAACATGCCTTTATTGAAGAAATTAATCTTCTCCTAAGTAGTTACTGATTTTATCAAAACTAGGAGCTAAGAGTTTCTGTCCTTTTGTCAGATGTGATTTCAATGGGCAATGATCTGAAAAGCTCAGAGGAAAGACAGTCCTAGAGAAAAGTAGTAAAATCAAGCTTTCTTAGGAGGTAGGGGAAATAACAATAAAAATAATCAGTTTCAAGCTCTTCAATTGTGACCTGTCATAGGCAGGTATACATTCTGATTTTTAGGTATTAAAAGAAGGTAGTTCTTAAAATAAGGTAGAAAAGGAATGTATATGCATATGTATACATAAGCACATATGAAAAAAATGGTAGAATAACTTCAAAACAGAGTTTAGACAGTGAAGCCAAAGAGCAAGATTTCTTAAGGCAAACTCAAATCTCAGCCCTACTTAGAATCTTTTCTGTACTTTATGGAAAACATGATGCAGACCTAGGTCCATGGCTCACAAAGCCTGATATGTCTGATGGGATTTTACTATCCTTCTTGTATTTTACTCCAGATAGAAGCTAAAAGTCACAGCACTAAAACCATGGCTCATTTCTCGTTATGAACTTCTTAGTTTTACAGTCACATTTGCACTTCCAGAGAACATTCACCTATCTTGGCTCCTGGAATCCAACACTTACTATCTCTTCTGAAAAAAAAAATCAGGTGTTTGTGAAACTGCCATGGCCATGGGCCCCATTAAGTTAAGCAATGTGTCATAAATACCATAGCTGTTTCAGGGTGTTGTTCTTGTAGCAAGAGCTTCACCTTGGCATAAGAGTCATAAGAGGCACAAGAACTCTGTTGCTTTAAAAAAACCCCATAAGGGTGAAAAGTTGAAGAAGGAAAGGTGAAAGACACCTCTTAATTTTCTGATGGAACCTTTGCACTGCTGGGTACTTCTGTGCCCACACAGAAAGGATTGTCACTAATCTCTTCCCAACCTGGTTGTTGGGTCAGACTCCCACAGTGTGCAGCCTCTGAAGGTGGTACAAGAATTTCTACCTTAAGTGCATCCAAGGCTTTGATACTGCTTTTCCCTGTGAATTCTTCTGAGGTGAGTTTTTTCAACCAAACTCTGTACTCAAAGGCTTTCTACTGCCTTGGAAAATAGTCTCCAAAGCATCCATGCTTCAGAGATATCCCAGCACATCCCACTGTTGTGGCAGCCTGCAGACACAGCCTGTGGGTGTCTTGCACCAGACTTGTGTGTGGGCAGTGGATGTATGTGCCAGGGATGTTTGGCATGCAGGGGTCCCACACACCCAAGTGGTTGGTTTTTGTACCACTGATCCCCAGGACTGCTAGATTTGTGCTCTGTGTGGCACATATCAGGGCAGCCAGGGCTCCTCTCTGGATGCACAGTAGGTGGAACAGCCCCATAAGGTTCCCTCTCAACATTTTCCTTGTTAATGTACTTCAGCTTCTTCTAAACTATGTTTGTACCCACTGAACTCAGAATTATTTGACTTTAGGGAGTTAGCTGTGCTTGCCTGCTTCTTTTTTTATATTTGACTTATTCCTGGATCTGCAGGACTCCTCTTTATTTATTTACACCTGCTGTGCCCTGTTACACAAAAGTAAACAAGAAAATGAGTAGGTGTATGTTAAGTGAACTCCTGCATCAAACTGGCATTTCTAATTACTTTGTCTTTTCCTAATGGGAGGATAATGAAAGTAAAATGTTAAAGTCATTGAAAAAAAACAGGATTAGAAATCAAGCCATGAAACAGGAATGATATTTCTTAAATGCATGTTGCCAGCTGTAAAATTATAACAATCTTTTTGGTCTTGCTACATGTTGATCATAAACACATCTCACAGAGAGGAAGATAAGAGGGACAAAATTATTTCTGCAGTGGGTTTTCTGATTCTTGAGATTTTCTGGGATTTGAAAACTCTGTTTTTCACTCTTAATGGTAGTTGTTGAGTTTTACTCTTTTTCTGTTTTAAAGCTTGAAGGACGGAAAGGAGCATCTGAACTACTTGGCACTCATAATATGTATGTCCCATTGGCTTAATCCGGTCACAAAGCTTACAAGCTCCACCAGCTACGCCAGGAGAGCTTGTAAATTTTCTGAGTTAAATGAGGAGATTAGATTTGCTGAACATGCAAAAATCTATCATCTTTGCCAATGGAGCTATTAAACTCTTTAATTCACAGCTGTTTGGCCTAAATCTCTCACAAGCAAGCTGATTTTCATTCTCTATCCTGCCATTTTGCAATCCCCAAAAGCATCTGAACTCCAAGAAAGAGCCCAAGTTTCTGTGACTGGGATCTTTGTGTGTGAAGGTAGACAGGGTGGGATTTGTCCCACCTTGGTGTTAGCTCTCAGACACAGGGTATGTCATCTCAGCTGGCTGTCCAGCTCTACCTGTAACCAGCAGGGATACCTGTGAAGACAGCAGGCTGGTCTCACTGATCCTATTCTACCTGGAATGCAGAACCCTCTGTCTCCTTTCACTGGCCATGGAGACACCTGGAGAAATCATTTGGTCACAAATGATGGACAGATAAAAAGGACAGATGGGCATCTATTTCAACACCCATGAGTGTATGGGGATTCACTACATGTGTGTCTTTATTTGTAAGTCCTTTGTGGGTGTGATCCCAGCCTCACACTATCATGTGATTTTATGCACAAGGACATATGTATTTCCATTCCAGATCTTCTGAGGAATTATCACCTGTTTGTAATACAGGTCACATGACAGGCTGCATTCCAGTCTCCAAGAAAGGGCTAACTGTTCCTTTTAATTGTTTTAGTATCTTAAGGGAACAAGGCTCATGCTCTTTGCCCTGCCTATCTATCTTCTATCTATCTCTCTATCTATCTATCTATCTATCTATCTATCTATCTATCTATCCCCTTTAATAAGCTTATTTCTTCTAACTTTCATCCTCCACAGCCTCACAAAGATTCAGTTTTCAGATGCTAAGTGACATGACTTGAACACAAAAGGTGAACTATCTCCATGCCCCAGATTCACCGGTCTATGGGTTAGGACTCTCATGAAATGTTAGACTAATAAAGGTCTGAACTCTCCAGGCTGAGGGTAGAACTCAGCCCTCCTCACCCTTTGCCTGAATGATTACTTTAGAAATTAACTATTATATAAAAATCTCACTAGGCTCTCCCTGCTCATGTTCTTTGAATAAGAAAGCACAGCCTTGGATCTAGCCTTCAATGTAGGATTCTTATGACCTACAGACAGACCTCTGTACCCTGTGGGTGGTTTTAGGTTCCTAAATCCAGGCATGATGACAGACTCCATCTCAAACTGCTTCCTTTTATCTAAATGGTGTATCTTCATGCCTTTTAAGATGCAATAGGTAAGGAAGTCCAAACTCTGTAGAGAGCAGGAGGTACCTTACCAGAGACAGACAGGCACCAGCAGATGTACCTTCCCTCAGGTCACTACCACTCCAGAGATTTCTGAGGAAACTAGGACTAGAAGGGCTGATCCATAGGAAGACATAAAAGCTAGGATAGCTGTTTTATGAACCCAGAATGAACACTAGGGCTATACACTCAACAAAGTCACCAGTATTTCAATCATGTTAGAGCCCTTGGTTTGCTAAACAAATTGAACTCTCTGAGTCTCTTTGCACAGAGTAAAATGTTTTGTCTTACCTCTGCTGTATGGATTTCTTTCTCCAGGATGTGAGTTTTTTGCTTGTTCTTGATATTCCAATTAATGTGCTGTGCAGGACTGTGGACACTTCCCTATGTCTACTGGGAATACTTTCCCTAAAAATATCTTTGAAGGCATTGCATTTGTGCAGCCCTGTCATCCTGGGCTCTCATAGTTACTCCTGTAAGTGAATAAAATAACCTCTTCTTTCTCATTCTCTTCCACTTCCTCAGATTCTTGGAGAGATGTAGTGGCAAATCTCCAGACTAATGCAGAAATCCTACTGTGATATGTTAAAGACAGTGTCTTGAAATGAGTGTTAAACTTCACCCTACCACTATTGTTCCAAATCTGTACTTATCTGTTTCTGCTTCTACCATGCTCAGATGTCTTTCTGTGCCATGCTGTCTCCTTCAAATATCTAAACAGCAAATTTCACTAGCATACACCTACTTCTTCAACCAAAATCCTTTATGGAGACGGCTGTGAAAATATTCTGGCTCCCAGAAAAAGCTGCAACTTGTCCTTTAACACAGTCATTTGCCATCTCCTTTTAGAGCCATTTCTGATTTTCTTGCTACAGTTTGTGTGGTATTCTTTTTGTCTTTTCCATTTTACCTAGTGATTTCCCATATCACAAGTGGTTCTCATATGTTTGTACAGCTTCACTTGGCTGCAATTATCTTCCTCAAAGCAATCAATCAGAACTCTTGCAAACAGAAGTTTTGGCTGGCATGGTACCCTCTTAGCTGGCAGGCACAGGCTGTTGTCCTTGCTTTTATTTTTCATTAATCATCATATCATTAATTATTCCTTTCACTTAAAATCCTTCATGTACTCTTGCATGCTATTACAATCAAGCTAACAGGCCTTCAGATGCAAGTTCACTTTCTTAATTATGGTTACTATATTTACTGTTCTCAAGTCATGTGGATCCCTCTCCTGCACAGCTTGACAAAATTACGTAGACTGGCTGTCAGGTCTTCAAGTGTCCTGCAGTGAAGGATTTGCTCCCTGCTGGCTGAGCACATCTAGCTCTCAGAGTTTTGTATCTCCCCTGAGGAAGTATTTTCAATTTCCTGACACACATCCCGTATCTGTCCTTCTTTTCTCCAGAGTTTAATGTTCTTACAGAAAATCAAAGCTGAGCTTCACTTAATGTTTTCACACACCTATGCCAGCATTAATCCTCTCAGAGTAAAAACATCACTTCTTTTCTTGTCTAAAATCTTTTTATTTCAATAGATAAATAACTTTCTGTGATTTCCTTTTATTATTACTGTTTAATTTCCTTTGCAAACTTCTAACTTGGTTTGACTTTTGGCAATGTTTACGCCAGCCCTGTAATTCCTGGCCTTCAAAACTAAGTTTTCTTTGCTGATTAACTGTGCTGGACTTTCTAAGGATCCATTTTGGTCTATAGCCCCTTCCTGCAAGTTTTCCTCCTTTTTTTCTGAAGTGAATTCCAGAGAGTTGCTTGCAGCTTTTATAGAATATAAATTATAAGTCTCCTTCAGCTGAAGTACCTTACAACTCTTTTGACTCACTGGACTCACTAATCTGTTCACTTTCTGAAAACTCTTCTTTCAGAACTGGAAATCAGACTTGTTTTCCTTTATACCTCCATTTCATCTAAAAGCTTGGCTAATGGCTCAGTTTAGCTCTGAAATTATTATTAGTCTTTCCACTGGCTGTAGAAACTTGGATCTGTCCTGTTTAAATGTTCTCCAGGGCTGAGGGTGTAAACACAATGTTATGGGCCATGGTTTCAGCTGGTTTAAATTGCTAAAGCTCTGCTGGACTCTGGCCAGTCAAGAGGAGTCTCTCTTGTCTAAGAAGCTGAAGTTTTCATCAAAGTATTTTGGAAGCAACTGCAGTCTCTTAAATTACTAGAAAATAGATATTTTTACCATCTTTGCACAGAAGAAAATGCAATAAGATCTACACCGTTTATGGTAGTCTCCAAATTAATTTACTATACCTGTCACAATGTATTATTAATGCCTTCCATGTGCATTACCTCATTTGAGAGCCTCATCTTGTTGCATGCAGCAAATGGCAGGAAAAAAACAATGTAGTACCAATTCGTACAGTGTGTACGAATTGTACAAAGGTATAAACTTTTGGACTGACTCAATTCTGCATGCCTATATCCTCTCTTGCATCACTCTTATTTGCAGTGATTGCAACTTACAATTCAGACAGCTGCAGCAGTAGTGAGAGACTAGGGGACAAGTGCCAATCTTCAAAACCTCCAGTGGGCTGAACAGAGCAGGCTACAAAGGGGCCAGGGGCTAGTTATCATTCCAAAGTTTGACAAAGTGGTAGCATACTGAGTTGGACAGCAAGATTACACAGTCTGAGATTGTGAGACTCTTACTGCATCCTCCCCTCCACTGCACTTCACCACATCTCTACCATCAGGAGTGTCTAAAGACATGCCAGGGGAGAGTAGGAAGAGAAGTCAAAAGGGCCATAGCACAGGTGAATCGTGCCAATTACCTCTGAGGGACACTTGGCATCTTAGGGCAAAACAATATGCTTCTGTAAGGTTAAAGGTGAAGTTTTTCCACATGAAGTCATAATAATAACAAAACCTGCAATGGCTTTCTGCCACCCACCATCCAGTGTTGATGATTTCCTGGTAGGGTGCTGTTACTCACTCAGTAATAATAGAGCATTAGCTGATGCTAAATAGATGCCTACACTTGACATACTTTGAAGTATTAGCATGTGGCTCCTCTGTGTTGAGATTAAAGGAAAGGGAGACACAAACTCCAGAACTCTGCTTGTCCTTTTCTTCCTGCATCTCCCAATTGATATCTATTCTGCAACCTTACCAGTTTTACCAGGGACCGCTTGATCCATTGTAACAGGTGGGCTACGAAAGAAAACATAGTCTCAGGGATTACCTGCCTGGCACAGGAACACAAGTCAGCCGGAAAAACAGCCACTTCATTTTTGCAGGTATAGACTACGGAGGAAATAAAAAAGCCCCAGCTATCTTTCTATTTTTAACTCTCTGATTGACGCTGTGCTCATTTCAGACTGATTACAAGCCCGACTGCTGAGAGCTCTGTCAATGGAGAATGGAGTGCTGCAGAGCAGGAGGAGGGAGCTGGAGGCAGCAATGTAGAGAGGAAAAGAGAGGCAAAGATGAGTCTCTAAAAGGCAGGGGCATTCCTTTCAGTGATGGATACCTGCTCAGACTCTCTGTATGATTCATTGTAGTCAGAAGGGAACAGAGGCTGAGCTGGAAGGTAATAATGGAGCCTGAAAATGTGTCCATTTCCAAACTGTCCTTTTCTTGAGGAATTGTCCTGGTTTGAAGGACAGATGTCTGCTAATAAAGGCAGAAGCTCCTCTTTGAAGTAGAGAATGCAAGCCCACTCCCTCTCGAGTATTATAATTTTTGAATCAGGAACTCTCAGGCAGAGATAAGGGGGTAGGAATAACAGCTCTTTACTAGTATATCTAACCAGACTAACAGAAACAAGAGCAGCTATGAACAAAACAGAAAGCTATGAACAAAACAGAAGAAATAACTGTTCCAGTCCTCCTCCCTCAGACCCCGCCAGCAAGAGTGAAAAGCCCCGGAAGCCAGCCCCCACCTACCCCTTTATCTCAGGCCCTGAAAAGAGCCTGGGTGTAACCCGGCAGGCTTCCTTAGCATAATAATGGGAAAAATTCTTCAAACTGGGATGGTGAGGGAACAAACCCCAACCCCCAACAGGAATGCAGTTCCATGTTAAACTAGTGCCACTCAAACCACTTTCACCACTCCAACACCAAGCTTAGCTCTCAGTGGCCACATCCACCTCTTAGCATGCACTGTCTCTCTGGGACACTGGTCACACATGGATTTCTCAGCATTGAAAATACTGAAATTAGAGAGGAGTGATCAAAACTCAAACACTCCTTGATCCAGTATAGTTTATATTGAACTAATTTCTGACATTGGTTTTAGATTGCTGTTAATCTCAAAGAGGGCACAAATAGAAAACCTTACCATGTCTTTCTGTCATATGTGCAAAACATTGTTTCCTCTTTGGAGGTA
>JANRGV010000075.1:25131949-25147671 GCA_024734035.1 Alethe castanea | reverse complement strand
TATGGAGCCTGGTCTTGTAGAAGGTGCCCCTGCTCGGGGCAGAGGGTTTGAAACAAGGTGATCTTTATGATTCCTTGCAACACAAACCATTCTATGATTTTATGAATCTGATCCTTCTCATGTGTCTTGAAGAGCACACTTTTTCCTTTTACTTATGTGTTTACTCAAGGTAAAAGGACTGTTTCTGTTCCATGAAGAGCAAGAATTCTACAGAAAATATCTGTGAGGAATACAAGGAATTTTTAATATTATTTAGGTGAAGAAAGGCTTGTTGATTTTGTTACTGTGACAGTAGATTTTTGCTCAACCAGGTACTCCAGGATTTTCACAGTTAAGATTAAAAACAGTTCAAAAACTATTGCTTGTGACTGGAATGACAGCTGTCAACCTGCAGGTGGATTGCAGAGGCCTTCCTCAATGGACATTTTGGCATAATATGAAACAACTCAACATTGTTTGAAAATTATTTATACTAGGTTCAAACATGCAAGTGATGGAGCAGGATCAGAAGATTTTATAAGGCAGCAAGTTGGAATTTGGCTAGCTGAAGGATAGAGGGCACTGAGTTCTAGGACTCAGAGTTTCTTTACTAGCCTCTGAGAGGTTCGTTTTTCCTTTGAATTTAGATCAGATTGTCTAATCACTTCCCAAGCATTTTTTAGCCTTTTTTGTCTATAGTACTATTGAAGTTGCCACTGTTCTATGACAGGTAAAGTTTACTAAGAGGTGTATTCCTACCCCAGGAACTGGACAATACAGAAGTCTACTAATCACTAAAACTCTTTGAGAAGGCTTAGGAGACCCAAATAAAATCTCTTTTAAAATAATTTTCAATACAAAGTACTACAGACATAGAAATATCTCTACACATTATTTCTTTTATTAGAAGTGTGTTGTTGCCAAGGGTAATCCAGTTGCTAGCACCAGATCCTGAAGTCATCCACTGGCACATTGGAGGCCAGTAGTGATCTTCTTCCTCTTTGTAAGACTGTGCACTTGACCTCAGTCAGTCTCCAGAGGAAGCAGGGGATCAAGCATTCATACAGTCTTCACACAGCACAAGTTATGGCGTTTACTGTCCAGGATCTCCCCAGGGCAGAAGACTTTAGGGCAGATGCCCAAGCACTTTTACTATACTAGAGACAAAACCCAACAACTCTAAGTCAGGTGGTAGTCTAAATGCTAATATGAAGAACTCATGTTTGTCCTTTGAAAGTGACGACATTTTCTTATTTGAAAGGGCATGTGCATGTGTGTGCTTTGTCAGATGATAGCCAAAATTCACTTTTTTTGGCCTTATTTGAACTTCTTAGTGAAATTCCAAATGTGGCAGGAACACTCCTGTTACAAATAATTTTATTTGGGATAAAAGGCTATTGGCTACTAAAGCACCAAGTTACCAGATGTAGGCTTTGCTGGTAGGAATGTAATGAGATGCTAGAGGTTTGGCATTGCAGTGTTGTAGACAGACTGGCAGAAATTTGCAGGTCAGAGAGAAATACCATAGCTCTAGCCTCTAGAAGGTGAGGCAGTTAACTCTCCTCATTCTTTTTAGAGTCCCACTCTTTTGTGGGTTCCAGGAGTTATTCAGTAATGCTTGCCATTGTACTTCCCAGTGAGCATACGGTAGTAAGTATCTGCTCTGGCAAAAGCAGAGCACTACCACTCACAAAGCAATTTGACAATTTCACTGTGATGATGACTCACTTTTAAATTGCACAGCACCCCTAGAACTAACTAAACTGCACACTGACAGTGTGCAGTGACTGAGATCCACTCACTGCCTGAAAAAATAACTGAGTGGAAATGGTATCATTTAAGTACAATGCATTGAACTGTATTTCTTTTTTTTTTTAGATGGTAAAAAACCAGTAATATAAAGCTGTTCTCAAGGTGTGTTTAGCTTTTAAATCCTTGGTGCAGCTTGTGCCACATCTCATTATAGATGTAAAGAAACAGACACTTCTTGTTTTCTCTGTAGCATGAAATGACATTGACTTCCTGCAACGTGTGAACTTTGCTTTAGGAATACCCTATTTCTGTAGTGTCTTATAAATATCACCAAATCAAATGCCAGCAAACATATGGGCACCTGCCAATCAATCCTTGATTTTTTCCCTATCTTAACTTTTGTACTGATTGATAAAGAAACCTCCAACCAAGTTCTAGCAGTGAGGTTTTTCAAAATAATCCAAAGGTGAACTATAAATTCAGTACTTTGCCTTTGTTGAGAATTTCTAGTATCATAAATCCAACTTCACATTCTTCAGAGTCTTTTGGTTATTTCTCTAAGGAGGGGTCTCCATTGGCATGGAGGGGATTTAAGCACTAGGTAGGAAGTAAGTACCCAATTCCCTTCTGTGTCTTTGTAAACTTTTCCCACTGATGCCTATGACAAAAAGAACTGGAATAGCAGGCCTTACTTCATGCAGCCTGTAAGTGCACACTAGGCACTCTCCATAATTTTTTACATCCTAATAAGTTTCTCATGTGGAAAAAGGAATTATTGAATTGTGAATCCTAAATATTAAGAGGTATCAAGGAATGTACTCATTTCCAGGGGGAGGCAGTACAATACTTAAAAAATTACTTCTAATTCTAGTATCTTATTTTTTCCAGTTCTTTCACCCTGTCTTTCTATCCCTTCTTTCTAGCTGAAAGTCAAGACCCACAGCTGGAGGAAATAAAATGGCTCTACTGCAACGCTTTAAAATTAGTGTGGTTCAGTTTCAGCTCAGAACTAGCAGAGCTCTCTGCAGAAGGTTTTAAACCTCTTATTTTGTGCATCTGTGTCTTGTATAATGAAAAGAACATAAGCAGCTGCCCTGTTGAAAAAAAAAATCAGAAAACTTAACCACTTACTTTTTCCCTTCACTCAGAAGCTAGTGGTCATTCTAGCTTGGTAATGAAAGGCGATTCCAGCCCCTCAGCATACTGTTATCAAGTAGCTTTAAGTTGTCCTTAATGACCTGATTACTTTTGTCTTTCAAAGTTTAGACTAAATGATTTAACAATGCTCGTTTTTTTCCCATAAAGACTGTGGAATTGGTAGCCACGTGCTGTTGGTTAGGACATACCAGAATGGGAAAGCTGGGCATACTTGTTCCACTGCAGCAATAACAACAAACTTCCTTCCCTCCCTGATTTCCCCTGCTCTTTGACAAACCCTCTTCTCCCAGACCACATAACTATATGGTCAAGGTTATAAAACAAAAAGGCCTCTGTCACAGAGCAATCCCAATAAAAAAGCCAAGGTAGAAGCCTTCACAAGGCTTAACCTTCATTTACATCTGATCCCTGGAGTGTTTAGCTCTGCAGTTTTTAAACATTGCCCATATCGCCCATAAAAAATGTTTCCTATTTAACTAGTAAAAGATTTACTGCATGAACATCCTTTTCCCACTGTGCTGGATTACACCTCTCCAGGGACAAAACACCAACCAGTCGGGGTAAAACACCTGCCTTATTAATACCGTTAATCATGAAACAATGATGAGGAGCCTGACATGCAAAAACCTGGCCCCTCTTTGAAGTTGAAAGAGTATCTGCTCGACCAAACAGACTTCAGCTAGGAGTAACAGGTGCCTTTCCCCACAAATTATGCTGTTCTGCCTTAAGATGTCACAAGAATCCAGAGAGCTGCCCTGCTCAGAGAGCCAGCATCCATTCTCATGCCATCACCAGCTCTGAGGAGGTCCCAAGAGCTCTTTCTGGTGGGGCAATATGGGCTCATCCTCCCAGCCCAGGCAGTTTGAATGAAAGAGGCTCCTTAGCATCCCACACTTGCACGTCCTCTTCTTAGACAGGGCACAGCCCTCCTTGGGCCAGCCAAAGTGGCACTGCTGGCTTGCTCTGCTCATGTGTGGTCTGCACTCAACCTGTCTATGGATGTGCTGTGTCTGCATTAGTGAGAATTTGGGGCCAGCCAGCATTTTCCTCTGCCACAGGCTGTCTCTGTTTCTGGTAAATGAAGAGATTAAGTACTATGGTGCCTGGCATGCCCAGATGGCTTATAGGCAGGAATCTTTGCCCCAGGATGCCTGCAGAGATGGGCAGATCATTACATTTTCAAGGTGTCCTGACTTGGGTGAGAATATCATAAGCACTACTGGAACTAAAAATTATACCCTTGTGTATCTAAAGGAGCTAGGGTAGTGTGGAGAGGGTTTGCTGCACCTTTACTTTAATCTAGGTCTAAGCACAAAGAGGGACCTCCAAAACTACCAGAAGAACTGTAGAAAGTGTGTGGTTTCAGGCGTTGGCATGAAATTTTGTCCCTACTGAGGCTTACTCATTACTGCTTTAAAAGACTAGCTGTCCACTAAAAAGAGATTTTAATGATCCAGCACCTTTTTACTTTGTATTGACAATTATATTGTTCAGTCTTTAAAATCCTCTGGGTATCTGACATGGTTCAGTAAAAATCTAGCTGTATTTGCAGACCTATTTTGAAAACTCTCAGCATTGAAGCTGACCAGTATATCGGTGATCTTCGCCCCATTCTCATTCCCCCTCTTACTGTAATCAGCTTCTGCTATTTCTGTACTGCAGTAGCATTTGCTGACATTTCCATGGGGATGTCATATATTAGGTAGCACTCCAGGCTTTGGTTAGCAATACATGGTACATCTTGAAGCAGTTAAATTCCTCATGCCATTTTGAAGTTAAAACCCTGTTTCATTTAAAAGCTGGACTCCTGGCTGGTAACTTGTCTGGAATAGTGGGTGGCAGGTCAGTGCAATTTGAAATGGCTAGGACAGAGAAGGAAACCATGAGAAATGGAGCAATTACATTGCAGGTCAAGGTTTGTTATTGGGTGGCATGGTTTCAATTTGGCACTGACGCATGGCAACAAGTCTACTAGGCATGTTAATACATTTTTGTTATCTGCCATTTGTAAGCAATATTTGAGGAGGGGGAAGGGGAACATTTTGGAGTCCAACACATCTATCTTGAAGGCTTTGCCTGTGATAGAGGCTTTTTTTTTTTTTTGTATTTTTTTCCAAGGAAACCATTGTTAGCTAAAGTTTGGAATAAAAGCATTCACATGAAACTTTGAAAACTGTGAACTGTTTGCCAAGTTGTAGATCAAAGCTGCTTGAAAAGATTGATACAATTTTTTTTTTAATAAAAAGTGCACATCTGGATTGAGAATTGGTCTGCCAAGTTTCAGCCTAATGAACTTTGAAATCAGCCTCCTACCAGCAATTCTCTAGACCCAGATTTGTTATAGAGTATCTGGACAATTTTTATAGCCAGAAGGTACTCATATAATGACTGTGGTTCTCTGCTGGCAACTAACTGACAGACTCCTGATACAGTGTTATTTCAAGTAAACAGAATTGGTTTTAATTTGTCGCCCATCATTTATCAGGTGGCACATGAAGCCTGTATGTTAAATTTTTATTGCATCAGATCAAGTTAAAATAACCCTAAGTCCACCAGTAGAACACACATCAACAACAAACTGTTTACGCAGCACAGCTCTTCACATGTTTTTGTTTTTCTTCCATTATTTTGCTTTATTAATGCAGACTCAGAGTTGGTTGGAACTCTAAAAGCTTTTGCTGGAGCTGGCGTTTCTTGCAAACACCCTTTTGTTCTGCACTTTCCTGATTGCCAGATGGGAGGAACTCTTGACAGTTCAAAAGTAACAAAAGATCCTTGCTTATGTTCAGCCCAGAGAGTCGTAGTCCACAGAGCCAGAAGCTCATGCACAAAAAAGTATTTCCTGCCGTAACTAAAATGAAAAGCATACTTTTCCCAAATAAATCCATTTAAAAATCCTTAACCATTTGAATCTCCTCTTGAAACTAGATTTTGTTATAACAACAGAAGGTATGAAAAAGTGAAGGCGCTAGCTTTGCAAGCTGACCCTTGCAAAAGCCCAACCAGAAAGGGGGCATTTAAGTTCACAAAACTTCCTTGCCCCCAGGCAAGTGAATATGTGTATCTCCAACAATCCTTTTGGCAAATGGCCCCTGTGCGGACCAGCAAATCTCTTTTGTAAATGCCTTATCTCAAATCCACTTATCTGAACTCTGGCAAACTTCAAGTGAGAAGGTAATTAAGCCTCAGCACCATTTGTTTGAGTCCAGAAGAGTGATAGCATGCACAGAATCACTATTATTTAATTATTTTTCTTTTTGCTTCACCACCATTACTAAGGCTAGAAATGTCCTCCTCACGACTCATTTGATACAAAAACTTCAGACTCTCCTAGCAAGTTGTATTTCTAAATTTACAGAAGTTAAAATTATCCTGGTTCAGTTTAGAGACACTACTCAAGACAAGATGCAGTCACAATCAATTATGAGTCCATTGATTGTATTTTCCAGATTTCCACTGACTTTAAAGCGCCCCTCAGTCAGATCCCCTGACAGATCTCAGGTTCAGATCTCTGCACCTTGAGACATCAGTACAAACAAAGTAGACCAAGAGATTCCCACATAATGTCAGTGGTACAGTATCCCCACACTACATGGTCCTTGTGTTGATGGCCAGGATCCGTGTCTGACAGATTGAGAGTTTTCTGATGCAAGGAAGAAGCTGGGAAGAAGTACTGTACACGAAAATAAAGTATAGCATCTTGATGTGTGAAAGGCAAGCATACGTTTTGCATTTTTCAGCCACAGCTTTTGCAAAGAGCTGAATATCTAAGTGGGTAACAGACCTTCACACTGGCATTACAGTATATTCTGGCTAGAGACATCTCTCTTTTGCAGTGCAGAAATTGACAAAAAAAATGTGGTACTGTTTCTGCCTTTTGGTTTTTTGGGTTTTTTTTTTGGTTTTTTTTTTTTTTTTGACCCAAAAAGAGAAAGCAAGATTAAAGGAGAGCTAGGAAAGATTTCCCAAACCTGTTATGGCTACACTGTCCTAACTACAGTAAAGAATTTATGATAGTGATTTCCAGACTTGTTTCAGCCTAACTGATTCAATTAAATAGATACTTTAACTTAAGGCAATGACATGCTTGTTCAAATCACTTTTGTTAATAGATTTTTTCTCTTCTGAAATGCTATTGCCCTGATTGAGAATTTTAACACTCCAGTGCTAACATGTACACTTTAAAATTTTGCTCTTGCACAACAATAGAACAGCAGACTATGGTCAGAATAATTCAGATCCTTTCCTTATCTCTCCAGACAGTTATTAGAAATAAAAAGATTTTGCTCCTTTCCTCAAAGTTATAAAGTTGTGTGGGCACCAGATGACCAGACACATGTGAAAAGAAAAAAGAAATTTAAAAGTTCTTTGAAAGAGAGAAAGACTAGTACTGCAGCATGCATGTCCAGCTAAGAAGTTAGCCTCTTATTGTCAGACAGTAACGTTTCCTCCTTTGTACACTGGTGCTCCCTGTGCTGAACTGTAAACTCTGTACTTTGCTGTCAGTTTGAGTATTGCTAACTGTAAGATATTCTTGGGCTCACATCAGGTGTAAAGTCTTCCTTGTTCTAACAGATGTACAAGAATTGATTCCTTTCAGCATCACTCACTCAATAGAATTTACTTTTAGATTACAGAGATATCCCTATAGATATTGCAATAAAAACACAAGAGTCTGGAGGACCATGTCTTACTATGTACTGAAGAGTATAACCTCCGGTGTCAGCTGAGTTTGCATCCATTGTGTTCCCAGATATTCCAAATATATGTGAAATTTCCTCAAAGAACTTATTGTTACCCAACAGTTAAGAAAGGCATATCCTCTGTGGATGCAGACTACAGAGAAATAGAGCAAATCTGCCTACATTATTTTTCTCAACATTATGAAAGAGAATGATAGCAAAATGAGAGCTGGCAAGAATGGTTATCATTTCTGGAAACACTTATGAACAGCTGCAACAATCAGCAATAACATATTCGTCAAGGGAAAACTGATCCTATCTTTCAAAGAATATTATATTGAATGCACTGAAATCTAGCATCTGCAACAACTGTGACAATAATTTTCCAACTAGTGCTGAACTAGTTCATGTCCACAGAGCACTGTCCTGCTTAAAATCTCTTCATTTAAACATCTACTCAAAATGACCCCTGAGAATGGAAACCAGTATATGCAAAAAAGAGTCTTAAATGGTCTCTCTGGCTTCGAGTTCTCACCTTCCCAGCCCTCATTCACAACTGGGTTATTACCATCCCTTTTGCTGTGTTATGTCCAATCCAGATTGGAAGGTGCAGGTCTGACCTTTTTAAAAATTATTTTTAAAGCAACATGCACACTTTCTTGCTTTTTATTAGGAGCAATTAGACAATTGCATAAACTGACCATTTGGCCTTTTAAAGAATAGCGGAAGATTAACAGTTGCAAGTATACCATTTGCATGTAGGCAAACGGTATACTGCACTGCTGCTGACAGAAACCTTAATATTTACTGTGACATTGTGTGACAGCAGAAGACATTATTAATGCTTTCCTGGTCTTTATAAGGAATTGTACCAGCCTGCATTGGAGACACAGACCTCCCTTATTGAAAGTGTTGAAGCTCTGGACTTCCCTGTCTCAGGGCTGACTCGACAGAGGAGTTGTCCACCCCCTGCTAGCAAAAATATCCACAGTTTCCTGGTGTGGAGAGGAAGGAAATAGACTTTCACTGCCTCTTGCATGACTCTGGAAATCTGGGACAAATGGCACATCTCAGCTTTATGTTCTCTAACCTACAGAGCACAGTGCCACTCCCTCATGTTTCAGTTGTCTTTGAAAAAGCTGGTAGGACAGAAGTGTTTTGCTACTCTGCAAGGATGCACATGGCACTGGCCATACCTGCTCCAGAAAATTCTATATTGTGTCTATAAAATGAGCATCTCCCAAGATGAACTCCCCATAAATATCTGGAAAATGTCACCATCAACTTACAGTTAAGTCAAGACATAATCCTTGGCCGACCTATTTGTGTAGCTCCCTCTAATCTCTCACTTCCTCACAAAACTGGGTGAATGGTCTGAGAAACCATGGACCTCTCGGTAAATCATATATCCACAGGGTTTTCAGTTTGGAGGATTTGAGGAATGGATTTCAGGAAGTAGTGAGGTATAATGATGCTCTGGGGTATTTTATCATTTTCCATTCCAAGAATTTATACATGTTGTCTGTGACTTCCCCAGGTGATTTGAAGGAAGAAACTGAACTAACTCAACACTTTATTTTTGAGTGATAATAATCAAAATTGTATTTTAAATGATAGTGCTCCATATTGTGAGAATTGCCATATCTCCAATAAAGAAATAAACTGTCCATACAAATAAAGTCAGACCTGATTTAGATATAGTTTGGTAGAAATATATTTTTGACAGCAGCATTATTATACTATTTCATTTTGTCTTCTGGTGTATTATTTTCTGTACTTTAAAGATACAGATGGCTGGCCTGATTCAGAGTGTATAGGAAATTCAGAAAGATATATAAAGGTATATGTAGTGTACATGCTGTGACATTGTTCATACATTTAGCTCATGGTTTTCTGCTGTTTGCTACTGTCCCAGGGCTCCAGGGACTCTGGTTGTTAAAGTACTCATCTAAAGAGCTTTGAAGATTTGTTAATGTGCTGTGGCACTTTTGGGCATGTGCTTGATCAAAACAGATGAAGCAAAGAGAGTGTAAGACCATGCCTTTTGAAAAGTTATTTAGACAAGAAGAGAGAAGGTGCAGTGAGTCTGAGGTAGATTCAGATTAACAGGTTTGAAGTTGATAATAACCTTGTCATGGCAGCTCAGAGATCAGTGCATATTAGTGTACTCTGCTAAAGAGCAGTCAAGATGCATATTAGTAATCTGAAATTGTATTCACTTTCCAAACTTATCTCCAAATTATTTGCATCTTATTCAGTATGTTTTTTTTCACCTGACACCTTCCAGAGACCGGGGTCCATTGGTGCAATAACAACACCATGGAAGGACTTCTTCCTTCAGCATTCACAGCTAGTTAGAAGGGATCTGCTGCAACATGTCATCCCTGCGCCAGGGCAGGATTATTTCTGAGGAACAGCAGCTGACAAGTCCTGCCAAAATCACACATCTGTGGAGCCAGAATTGTCTGGGACCTCCTCTAGAGCTCAGGAGAGAGTAACACGTACAATAAATAAAGTGGAGAATAACAGATAGATGACAACTGACTACAGAAACATGAAGGGATGTGCTGAAGAACTATCAATCATGCTTGTCATTTTATGAGGCTATAACAAAGAGAGATAGATTTAAGATTCAGCTGGGAAAATCTGAAAGGCCAGCATCTGCAAATCTCGATGGCTAGTGCTAAGCTCCTAAATCTACTTTCAGGTATTCAAAGAAAAATTGTTCACGTTTTAGAGGTGGTGAAAAGTTGCCTTCCCAGTCCTCCTTTCCTGCTGCAGAAAGCACAAATCTCCCTAATGAGAAAACTTTCAAACCCACGAAAATTTTAATCTCCTACAGACATTTCTCCCCTTTACTCTGGTAATGTGCTTCTTGTTCTGTCAACATTGTCTCATTAGAGGAATTGGAGTCCTTTTTAAACAAGCTGGCCAAATCTTTTCTTGGATGGCTCTCACTAGTTTCTGCAGTGCTCTCTAAGGCAGGAGCATCGGCACGTGGTGACATGACCACCTCTGCTCCGCTGTTAAACTGCAGTATGAGACACACTAAAACTGAGGGCTGTAAAACTCCCTGCTTTGTAAAGTCATATCCTGCAACCATGTGTGTACAATCAGTGTGTGCTGCCAGACTGATAGGAATACTAAATAAATGCAGAAGAAAGTTGGATTCTGGACTCAGCTAGGAGGTAAGATATATGAATCTATGAATTAAAAGGAAATGATGAGGTTGAAAAAGCCCCACAAAAGTAGAGCCAGTGTTTTTATTTGATGTACACACCATGGATGTCCTTGACCCAGCTTATATTGAGGTGGTATGCCTCTGAATATAAAGCTGCCCTTTTTTTGCAAAAAGTCAATAAATCTTCTTCTCAGGCTTCATCCTGCAGAGATGACATGGAAACCTGTTGAGTATGTGCTTGGACATGAGGTAAAACTACTTCTTTATTGAAAACCTCCCCCCTGTCCCCCTGCCCTCCTTGTTCCATCAATACACATCCTGAATCCAGATGATGTGTGGGGAAGTTTGCACCACCATCTGCAAAAATTTGTTGCAGAGGTTACAACAAAGTTTTTCACAGTTTCCCTGCTGGGAAGCAGGAGGGCACAGCTTGCTTCTGCTGGGGTGAACAGCCCCACTCCAGAAAATAACACTTCTGCGCTTTCAGCCTCTGCTGACCCTTAGAAAGGCACTCACCTCTCCTGACGGCCTTCGGGTGTAGGTGCCAAGGATTCTTGTGGTGCTCCCTGTCTTTGCTCGTGCTTCCCTGTACCTGAGAGGTTCCAACGCTCATTCAACACTTTGGCTTTACTTAGGAAATGGCAAAGACCATTTCCCTTTCCCTCCCTAAGGCTGAGCTCCAAACTCTGTGGCTCACCTCTGCATGGGGTGCAGGCTGCCCTGGGGTGGATGGGAGCAGCTCTTGGGAAGGCCATGTGGCATGGGAGATGGCCACAGGTTGGGGTCTCAGCCAAGAGCGCAAGACAAGACCCAGGTTGCAGAGTCATGAAGCTTGCTGGAAAATCTGCCTGAAGAAAACCCTGACAAACAACTCTCTTCTCCAGTGCAAATCCAGTTGCTTTCAACTTTTCCAGTTGCCTGCATGTGGTGCCTGTCCTTCCTTCATGCTATTTAAAATGTTCTCCACAGCAGCTGGCCTGCTGGGGTCAGAGGTGAAGCACCACTGCCCAAATGCAGTAGGAGCTGGGGGTCCTGGGGAGGTGGCATTCCCTCTCCTGCCTGGATCCCTCATCTGCACTTCTCAGTAGTGTGTGCCTCACCTTGCTGCCTCTGCTTCTCCTTTTGGAGAGGACCTGCAAGTGAGTGCCCCCTGTGCCCTGAGCCACATCTTGCTGGCAGTGTGTGTTTGCAGAGAAAATGCTGGATATTGGGAACTCATGAAATTGGGGTTAAATTCTTTGTTCTGATTTCCATAGGACTCTGGATAGCTATCTGAAGGCTTTTATGAGCTTGAAGATACTCATCTATACTGAGAAAAATGCCTGACTAAAGACTTCTGGATCACTAGGAAACTATCAGCCACTTTGGGGGCAGAAATGCCTTTTTTAGTGCCAGTCTGCGCTTCAGGTCCTTTTACCCGGACAATTACAGCAAAGGTTGCAAAATGCTCAGATGCTCTGTGATGGCAGCCACACAAATAGAGAAGCCTAGCCTTTTTTAGGAAGCTTTCTTTAAATAATTTCAGCACGCTGATTTTCCTTGGCTTTAAAGGGCCAGTTTGCATGAAGAGTTATACCAAACAGAGCTGGAGAGAGGCCCCAGATCCCAAACTTGCCATGGTTCTGCAGATCCCGTGCCCAAAACAAGTAAACCAAACAATGGACAAGGTGTGCTGTCTCCAGCCATCTGACCATCTATCACCTCTCCCAGAACTAGACATAGAAGAGAGGTGCTTCTGTGCCAAGAGATTTCCTACCTCACCTATTGGGATTTATTCCATAATCTGCTGGCAAAAATGTTTCTGTCCATGCAGAGTGCAATAGCCTGCCTCTGTCAGCAGCTGCTGCCAGGAGTTAAGGATGATGATCAAAGCAATCTGTGTGAACTCAAACACTACATACCTGTCCCTGAAGAAGCTGTATGTAGTGGCTGGGTGTCTTGAGTGATTCCCGACTTCTAGGGAATTTTCTCTCTGAACCTGATGTTTACCATTTAGTAGTAGACAGGTACAAGGAATAGATTTTTGATAAATGTGGAGTGTTGCAATGACTTCATGTAATAAAACAACTGTAGAGGCAATTTTGCTCATAGAATCAAATAATATTTATTTATTTGTAATCACATTTTTAATTAAAGAAACAATTACCTAGTTTTAGAATCCTGTTCTGTCTAGCTGTTCACTTAACTAGTAACTAATTTTAATAAGGTTCCTATAAAAAGAAAATTCTGATTAGAGAGATGAATATAGACACAGGAAAGAAAGGAAAACATATATCTACTTTGGTCTCAAGGTAATAAATGTACTATTTTAAGCAACATATTTACTACAAGCAGAAGGACAAGCAAACATTTATTGCTTCTATAAGCACTAATGCAGAGTCTCTTTGGTTATTTCTTTAATGCAAACAGCTTCCCGGTAGATCCAAGATGTGAGGCCTTTTTGTAATGACTTGTCAAGAGAAAGGGTCCAGAACTTCTCTGCAAACACAATTGGCTTGTCTGCCAAGACAAGTCCTGTATTTGAATTAAAACTATAAATCTTTCATCTGCACCTACTCTACATCAAATAGCAGGAAGAGGCCCTCCCATCTAACAGTCTTAATTACCAGAGCACTGCAGCTTTTGAGCATGACAGAGCCAATGATAGCTGACCTTGTGCTCCAGCCCCAGAGTGGGATCAGTGTGATGAATGGGAAATCCTGCCTGAAATATCACAGCAAAGGGAACAACTTCAGATGGCAAATTAAGTGCCTAGGACACTGTTGGGGCTACACAAATATATAATAATACCCTTTGCTTTCATCTGTTTATACTGGAATGAGCAGTATGTTGAAGGCTTCAGTGTAAACAGATCAAACTTTGTCTAGTAATGACCAGCCCTTGACACCTCCTTTCCCACACAAATGCATGTAGGATGGTGGCTTTTCCCCTCTCAAATGCCACTTAACAGTACTGTTGTGCTTGGGGTAGGAGTGATAGGCACTGTGGGATTGTTATGGGTGTCTCTAATACTCCCACATTATTGCCCATGGCCCATAGTGAGTAAAATAACTGTAGGTCTCCAGGAAAAACAGGACTTATGAGGCTTCATTTTCCTTTTCAAAGTAATCAGGTAGCAGGTGGATAAAATACTGTGGCAGCTGAGTGTTCGATTGCATTAGAGCAGCTGCTCCCACACTGTGCACTGTGGGTGTTGAGCAGCCCTCAAAATCCTCAGTAGTGTTTTCTCTTCAATTCTGAATGGTTTTTTTTCCCAAGTGTTATAACAAAGAGGGATGGTGGTCCATGAACAATGTTTACAGTATTTTTATTGGCCCAAAACTAGGCAAATGAATGCCTGAAGGCAGGGCCAGATTTTCTAGTGCCGCCTCTGAAACAACTATTTCTTAGGATGGGTTGCTACACTTTCCAGTGCACTGATGTTTCTGAGACATTTCTCAAATTCTTTCTTTCTAATTGCTGTATTTACTGCTAAGCATTTCCTTTATGGTCTTACTTCTATTTTATAACTTAAGGTTTCACAGCATATTCCTTCCACCAAGGGGTCTTGCTAGCACAGTTATCAATTCTGTCATGCAGAAGATACCTTGTCTGACTACCAGAATCAGTTATGACGAAGAAGAGCTCATATGAGGTATAGTATTTCAAATATAGAGTATAAAATGTTTTAATTGAAAAGATAAGAATTCCCCTTCCTTTTTCCTTTTGTTTTCTGGGGGAAAATAACTTAAAAAGAAGGTATCATTAATTTCTATGTTTAACATGATACAGCTACAAAAATCTCCTTGTTAAAAGGTTTTCCCACAGATGTTTTATGCTGGTAGGGAATTATTCAAAAAATATTTTCCAGTGGAAAGGCAAAGTGTGAAAGTAAAAATTTTTTAGCACACAATATATTTATGCATGTAAATAATCTACACTTAAAATCTTACTGTATTTGGTTTCTATGATAAATAGAATATGCTGTCTTGCACCATGTAAATATGTGTCTGTATATTTACATACATGTACTTTTCTTTTTATGTTTGCATTTGCTACATTTCACAAAGAAATTAATGAATATTTAGCCTTACACATGATGCTTACTGTGCTTGCTACAAAAAGCATTTGAAATTCACAACAAAAGAACATTAAACCAATCAGGAAAATCCTGGGATTTGACCCGTAGAAAATTTATTGGAGGCATATTTTGAATCTGCAAGTTGCCAGATTATTCCCACAGGTATTACCCCCATGTAAAAAGGGAACTATCCAGCATAAAAGCAGAGAGGAACAACAACAAAAAAATGTGTCAGTGGAGTTTGTGCTGTCAGATCTGCATCCTTCACATATTCCACAGGAGGTATTCTCTTCACCTGTTATGAGTTTAAGCTGTGGTGGCAAGACGGTGCTTGGCTGCTCCACGGATATCCTGGGCAGGAGTCTCCTGATGGATGCTGCATGACTACAGCCAGAGGTTAAAAGTGCAGGAGAGGCTGTGAGAATAAAGGATATAGCAGGCCTATTTGCTTTGAGGAAGAACGATGTGACTGTTTTAGGGTTTCCCTTCCAGTGCAATTAGTGGAGCTGCTTCATTAGCAGAAGTGTGTGGTGGGAATGCAACAGCCCTGGTGGGAACACAGCTTTCCTGAATGCCTGGGAGGCTTGCCACTAGCTTTATCACAGGCTGAATTTCACCTCATGAGCTTGTAGTCTCTTGATACAGAACATGAGTAATAAGGATGGGAATGGAGTATACATTACGACATATTGCCAAAAAGGGGAAAATTATATTAAAAGCAATCCACTTTTGGCAGGAGAAGAGTTACCATGGAATTTGAAACAGGAAGTTGTGTAATTAACTGCACATTTCAGGGCAATATTATGCTAAATAAAATAAATTACAGCATTAAGTAAGTGGCCCGGATTTTCAGGATAAAAATTAGTAGACACCAGATTTGCTTCGCAGCCTCAAAGGAACAAGGTACCTT